>JARWLC010000007.1:38563340-39163340 GCA_033318265.1 Phyllotis vaccarum
ACAGACCAAGCTGAAGCCCAAAGGAGCAACATGTAAAGAACACAGGTGAGCCATGGGCCACGTGGCAAACAGATTAATAGAAATGGGTTTATTTAAGATGTAAGAACTAGCTAGCAGTGTGCCTGAGCCATAGGCCAAACAGCATGAACTTAATATAAGCCTCTGAGTCATTTCCGGGGACCTGAGCAGCAGTGGGCAGCTAAGGGGTCTGGCGCGGCAGGGCCTGGGCCTCTGGCCACCCGGGAAAAAGAAACCCCACTACTACAGGCTAACTATGTTCATAATTGTTAATTCTCCCCTACACACATAGTAGGGTGACATATGCATATATGACTGATACTGAAAATACTGAAGAGTATAAGAGAAATGAAAAATGTGTTATGTACGCATCATTCTCACCCTCAACTTGAACTGAACTTGTGTTTGGTAATTTTATATGTACATCCAGTGCACTGGATTAATGTGATTATTACATATGCTTCTCAACTCCCTCCATCCATATTATTCTCTTCCTTACAAGTCCTTTTCATATGTTCATGTAAATATTGTTTTGTTTATTGGCATATTTATTTAGTAAGAGTTGTTCAGCCATGGATTTATAACTATATGTCGGAGACTGGTGGAGTTGTGAATACACATCTAAAGACAATGTGTGTCTCCTTCTTAAAATGCATCACAGCCAATAGTTCATTCTGAATTAACTTTGACTCTTGATAGACCCGGGTTTATGCAAGACTATTGCAGGTAGGTGCAACTACCATGGGATTATGTAGGCATTGGCTATTCCCTGCATTGGCTATGCCTGCATGACACAGTCCTTCTCCATATCTTCCAGTTCTTAAATTACTTTCTTTTTTTTCACTGCAATATTCACTGAGCAATAAGGGAATGGCATAAATGGTCCACTTAGCAGAGGGCACTCAATACTCTCAGGCAGCCAAGCATCTTCACATTCACTACTACTTATCACAATGTGATGCTTCTGGGTGTAGCATTTGTTTATGGATATAAAGGTAAGCAATTAGGAAACCAGTTGGTCCCACGACAACTTAACTAGACAAACATAACTAAGTTAAATTCAGAACCTAAGATATCTAGGGAATTAGCTTTTGACCATCTTGACATTACCAGGCATAAATTTACCTTGTTGCATGACTCTCAGAATCTGAAAGTAATTGGTTACTTCAACTGTCAATATATTGTCATACTTTGCTTGGATTATTGACCATAGGGTTCACAGTAAGGTAAGTCTGTTGTTCCCTTTCCTACTTCATCAGCTTGCATGCTACCTTCTGTTACCATGATTGCTGCCCAGCAGGAAGGGGACTCCATCTTTGCTACCACCTTGGTTTCTCTATATTTTGTGTATAATTACTAGTATGTTCTTTAAACATATTTGCTTTTATTGTATAAATGCTTATCTTCATGTATGTCTGTTACCCTGTGTGCCCCTGCTGCTGGTGGAGGTCATAAGTGGGCATCAATTGCTCTGGAACAGGAGGTACTGACAGCTTTTAATTCAGTGTAGGGATGCAGGGAATCAAGCACAGGACTTCTGCAAGAGCAGCCAATCCTTCTCCAGCCTCCCTTCCCCTTATAGGGTCTTATCAATTAATTGATCTCTTCATCCAGAAAGAGTGCTGACAAGCATCTTAATTATGTGGATGCACTCTGAGACTTAGCAGACAAACAACAACAACAAAAAAAGCATCTCACACCTGAAAAAGTTGTTTTGTTTTCTACCTTGTATTTCAGGAGGATCATAATCTATCCCTGCAGGATATTGTCCTTCCTTATTAACTTACATTTTTAATGGGTTATAAATTAGTAATCTCATTTCTCATTACTCTCTCACTATTGGCAGAGATGTCAGCATTCTATTGCCCTGGGATGTCAACACAGGGGACACATGGCCAAGAAATCTGGACTAGACTACAGTTCCTAAAACAATGAATTGATATATTTTGAAACTAAGAGTAAATATTAAACACTAAAATCTCTTCATAATTTTTACAATTATATAAACCTGAAAGGTATATTTCCATCAATTATCCTTCAAATTAATGAAATATAGAAACAAACTTATAAAACACATACACAGGAGTTAAATGATAGCATATATTGCTATGCAAGAACAAGTATTGAAGAAAAAAATCAATAGAGTAAAGATAAAGTTAATATATTTGATAGAGTTAAGACAATGTTCATAAACCTTTCTTCTTTTCTACAATTCCATTGATTATATTTTATATTTTACTGTTTTGTGTACACTGTGTTATTACATCTGAAATTTTGGTAAAATATTTTATAGAACACTGTAGTACCTAAGTAACATTTCAATGCTCTATGTGTAAAGCATGTCTCAGCACAGATAGATAAGTGAATAAAAGTGTTTATTAACAGAAATATGCGTCTCTTATTTTATTCTAGAGATGAATGTCCTCAGTGATCCTCATGATAATTTTCTCTTTAAACAAACAGGATAATTGTCAAAAATCACTTTAATATTTAATGAGTTTGAAACTATGAAGCAGAATAAGTAATTACAATAATTTTTACCTAAAAAGATTGAAAATTTAATTGAGAAACCCATTAGAATCTTTTACTTAAAAATAATTCAGTTTTATTGCTTTTAAGATGCCATTATTCTGTCATTTATTTTTAATTTTGTGTAAAGAATTTAAACACCATTTGTTAGATAATGAATGAGTTATGTCTTACATTATGAGGAGGCTTCCACTAATAACTGGCTCATTAAAAGAGGCTATCCTGCATAGATATTTTAGAACCTAGATGTTAATTATAGTTCATTGTACTTTGCTCAAGCTTACTAGTTTCTCTATTTTGGCGAGTATGGATTTTAGTTTATAGTCATTTTGAATGTTGGTTAATCTGGTATCTAACGCAATAAAGACATGTGGGAGAAATAGCTACTTCAAGTTTGCCCATACAAGTCTGGCACAGATCCAGGTTCCCTCCGCTGTGTGGAATGAGTATGGCCTTGAAATTAAAGGAAGAATTCATGAGGCAATGGAAAGTATCTAAACAAGTGAAACATGATCTCTGTCTAGTAACTGGGGAAAATATTGTCCAATCTACAGCACACATACTTGTTATTAATGTCAAAAATGTACACTTCACTCATTTTTTTAAAAAAATAAGTTTCTGTTATTAATTCATTTGGCCCATGGGGGAAAAATAGTATCTTGAGACAAAGATATTACAAATTGCTCTGTTGTATTTTCAACATCATTGATAAATGTTATAGATACAATTCCTTGATTATGTAATGCTGAGATTTGATACATGCAATATTGCATTTGAGGAATGTTGTTTTCTATAATTTCTGTATTCTGGATCTTGGAGTAGGATGAGGCAGAGAATCCTTATCCTCAGAATTAGGTTTTCAAAATCCCTACACATAATTTTACTATATGATTAAACATTGAATGCATTCATATGTTAAAAATCAGAATGAAAAGAAATGCGCTGTGAATATCAAGAGGCAGCTGGATTTGAGAAATAGTGCATTGAATCTTTATCCTCAGCATATTGAGAACAATTGATGGAAATGATTCTGTCAGAGAGAATAAATTAAGAATAAAGAGAAAGGTGAAGATTATATCCATCCCCAAAGGAATGATGCTTCCTTAAAGTGGGTGACTGCTACAAATGGAGAGACTAAAGGAAAAAAAAAAAAACTACAACAAAAATTAAAACCACAACATTTTCAAAGATTGTGTTTGTCACAAGCAAGTTTAGAGTTGGCAGAAAAATCACAAACCTCATTTTTTCAACGGAAAGAATTGCAGATTTATTTAGTGAGCAATGAAGCACAAAATCGTGCACAAGATGAGTTAGAAAATTCACTTAAAGTTTAATTAGATAGAGAGGATTGCAAGAAACAAGTATATAACAAATATTTATTCTTTTAAGTATTCCCTTATGTACTAAGCTAATATATGATAAGCTTCATCTTCTTATATATGTGTTCTATTGTGGATTATTTAAAAATTCATTTATTATCTGCTATAATGTGTCAAATCTAGAGTATTATTGATTTTATTAATATATATTGATATATGATCCTAGTATTTGATTCATCACAATTTAATAGAAAAACCACAAACATTTGTAGAATATCAGATTTAATGAGGATCTTATACATTGTTTAGATATTGTTGCAAAACCTACACAACAATCAAGAAACATTTCTTAATCCATAAATTAAAACTCTGCAGAAGCTCTAGTCCTCTACTTCTCACACAGATCCTACACTCTCTTAGTCTCTTTTCTTATTACTATTCAGTAATTTCATTTTCAGTAATTTAATGGGCACATAGTATGTGCCTGTGTTTTTAGATTTATCCATTATATAATGTAATTTTTATGTTATTCCTAATTTATATTTATTTGTTTCAATTACATGGATGTTTAATTTATTTGATTTTTCATTGCCTACTAGACATCAAGGACTTTTCTCTCATTTGGAGCTACTGAAACATAGCTTCTGTGCACATTTGTGTAAAGATTTAATATTTACATCCTCTGATTTACTAAAAGTGTGTAGAATATAATGCAAGATCTTTGGTTTAGGATGCACATTAACTGATTATGGACTACCAAACCATGTTACCAATAACACTTTAAGATACTTTCTAATATTTTCTAGTTTCTGATAAGGCCAATCATAATTCCCATTACTTTGCCTTCGGAATGCATAGTAGTAGCTCAGTTTTATTTCCTTTGTTATTCTATTATATATATGTGTATAATACATGTGTGTGTGTATATATATGCGTTTGTATGTAAATATTGGCTTACTTAATTATTTCCTTATGATACAAGCATTCTCTGAAAAATAAAAGTACATTTATTTTATAAAAGTTTTTATTTATTTTCTATGTATGTGTTTGGGAGTAAATGAGATGGGGGAGAGGGAGAGAGGGACAAGAGAGAGAGAGATTTAGCTAGATATTTCCACATATGCATCTAGTGAATATCTTTCATGTACTCATCTTCAGCTCCTAAATCTCAATGTTGTAGATTCATGTTGGTATACAGAATGTGTTCAAAGCATTATTTTTGCTCTAAGTTGTAAAATTATTCATGGTAGAATAATATATCATATTATTTACTCTATCTGTAGAAGGGTAATATGCAACTATAATGTGATTGCAAATTGTGGCTATTGTGAATACTGTGATATATAGTATCTTTTATATATATACTTTAGGTATATAGGCATATGATTTAATTTTCATTGGTCATATACTCAAAAGTGTAATATCCAGTTATCATAGTAGAATGGATTTTTTTAATAACATGCATATCCTTTTATAAAATGATTCAACTTTTAGTCTTCTAACCATCTATTGCAATTTGAAAAGTATTTAATAAGTGACAATATTACTGATTTTCATGTTTTATAATTTATATTTATAATCTAGAAGAAATGTTTGAAATTTGTTGTTTGAAATATAGTTCTTATATTTTTCAGTTTTAATATATATTTTATTTTCAATTAAATATATAGGCATTTATTATTAAAAAAAGCTATTGAAACTTTATATTTTAAATTTTTTCTTAAATAAAATAGTTCAAATTCAACATTTTCTGTAAAAATTAAATATATTTAAATATCCAGTGATTAACTTTCCTCATTTATATTTATGGATATGAAATGAAAAGGTAACAGCTTAGGAAACCCAGGATGATTTTCTCAACACAAAGGAGATTTATTTGCCTCAGAGAGAGAAAGGATGTGAAGTAAGAGACAGAGACAGGAGAAAGAGGATGAGGGAGAAAAGAACAACTCTTCGGAGAAATACCTTAAAGATTGTCAGCTATTGCTTATGCCCTTGATTGCTTCAATAATTTGAAAGTATGACCCTGTTGCTGATGGTGCAGCAAAACTTGCAGGATCAAGCTGGTATTGACTTGAAAGCCTCCTTCATTAGGAGTGGCCCTCATAGTATTTTAGTTTTAAGTAAGCTTCCATAGAAGAGGAGAAATCAGGACTCCTATCCAGCTTTAAAGCCTCTGAGCCATAAAAATAACTGCCAAAAATACCTATGATTGTGCAAAAATAGTATATCTTTAATCTTGGATATTATCTAACAGCTGATTATATTAGTCTTAAAGCCAACACGATAGGAATTACTCAGATATTATACTGTATACACAGCTACCTATCTGTGACAGAGATGTGTAGAATGAGACTATCACATACTACAGACAGTTTTCTAAACAATTAAAATTTCTGCTTTCTATATACATTTCCATATAATTTCCCCAGCAAAGATGCTATATTTTGTGATATATGGAGCCTATTTCATTTATATAAATGGGTCATAATAAAAAGAATAAATAATTTTAGAGTGCCAAACCAAACTGATACATCTGCAACATAGTTCCAATATATAAGAAAAATCATAGAAGAAGGAGCAGAATTACTCTTAAAGTCAGGTTCCAAAGATGTTTGATGACACTGAACCTTAAACAAGACATAGGATATGTACACGTAAGCTTTCAATTATGTGGATGTCTGAACAAGGCCATAATAGAAACAATGCCACCACCAGTTAAAATGCCAATGAACACAGGGCAAATCCCCCTTGTTCTGATGCCTAGATGAAGAGCTATAGATTGACGATGGTTACTGAGAGGGAGGGAGAATCAGTTGCTTGTTGCTTCAAGGATAAGCTTCTTCATCATAGGCTGCCAATCTCATACTCTCGTGGGGTCAACTCTGAAAAACTGTAAAAAAATAGCAAAGCTAAATAAAATCAGAAAATCATATATACATTAATGTATATACGTGTTCATGCATGTATATACATATGAGTAAATACATGTACATATATGTGTTGCTCCCCAAAAAATTATAAATAAGGAATTCAGTTAGTACCTACATTTTCTTCCTACACAGGTAATCTAGACAACCAAGGACACTGATCCACCTGCCAGAAAATGGAAACAACAAAGAGACTTTACCTGTTCATGTTTTTGTTTTTTTTTTCCCTAATCAATACATTTTAAGTTATACTTAGCCATACTTTGGAAGCACCCAATGCCACCCCCTTAAATTGCTTTGTTGATTTCATCTTTAGTTGACCTCACCAGAAAACTTTAATTAGCCACTTCCACCTTGTTCCATAAATGAAAATGCCTTTTGTGTGAATTTTACCATCTTTCTCTCTGTGACTCTGAAAAATTCAAGCCCTGCATTGCATTGCCAAAGAATTATTGCTTGCTTGAGTATATAAGCCTATATCCTCACTGTTATAGTCATCACTGTGTGCAATAAAGATGATAAACTAAAACCACAGTGTAAGTAAACTCATGTAAACAGTCTTGATAGTAGAATTCATGCTGGCAATAAAACCTTTCTTGGATCATGAAAGAAAAACTTTGGAGCTGGACTCCAAAGGCTTTCATTTATACACAAACAAATTGACAGACACACACACACACACACACACACACACACACACACACACACACACACACACACACACAAACACATACACACACATTATATATATATATATATATATTTATATAGATATATATAAGTATACATATATACACACACATACATACGTCACAGGAATAATGGAAATTCAGAGCCAGATATCAGGAAAAGGCTAAATTATCAAAGAGAGGAAACACCATAGTCAAATCTCACCCAGTTGTCTTCCAGCTTCATTTTCCTTATCTTTGCTCCTGTGGCTTCTACTGCCTTAATCTGTCTTTCTACGTCTGCCTTAAATACCCTCTTCACCCAGTTGTTTTACATCCAGGTTAAGATTAAAGGCGTGGGCTACTACTATTTATTATTTAGCCTTGAACTCACAGAAAACAGAATGATCTCCTCTGTCTCTGGCTTTATAGGATTAAAGGCCTGGCACCACCACTGCCTGCCTAGGACCCTGGAACTCCCTCTATAAACCAAGCTGACCTCAAACTCAGATCTGCTGGGATTAAGGGTTTAGGTCGCCTTTTCCTGTCTTTACCTGTTCAGGGATTAAAGGTGTAAATTACCACTCTCTGATCCTTTTGGGACGACTGTTGGTAGATCCCATTTCTTGTATTTCAGACAGGTTTTTATCAAATATGAAACATATCACCATATATATAAAACATACGTATTTATGTGTATATGAGTGTTAACTAAAGAAGAAATCATGAAAATTGTGAGATATGTACTATAGGAGTTCACAGCTTGCTATGAAAATCTCTTTACCCTGTTTTAATATATGTTACTGTGATTATTTAATAAAGAAGCTGACTGGGCTTTAGTTTAACAGATAACATTAAACAGACCAGGAGAATGGTGGGAAGAAGAAGGGCAGTATCTGGAGAGACAGATGCATAGGGAGCAAGAGATGATCTTGCCATATTATTAAAGGTGCTCTCACATGGCAGAGTGTACATAAAAATTATGGGTTAACCTAAAATATAAGATATGGTTAGTAATAAGCCTGAGTAATTGGCTGGGAATTTATAATTAACATAATCATCTGTGTCAATTATTTGGGAACTGGCAGAATGGACAGAAACATCCAGGAAACTGAGAATAGAAAAGAAATTGACTTGTTCATCCATCATTTTCACCAAGATGTTTAAACAGAGCATACTAAAAACTGTCACATACGTGCAGAGAGCCTCAGTATCTTGCAAATTCTTTAGCATCTGTTAGTACCCAAGAGCTCAGGTCAGCTAACTCTGCAGTTTCCCCACTATGGACTTGACATACACCACTGGCTTGTTCAATCCCCAGGGCCTTTCTTCATCAGGACTCCTGGAGCTTGGACCCATGCCTGGCTGTAGATCTCTGCATCTGCTTCAGTCTGGAGGAAAGTGCTGATAACAATTAGGGTCATCATCAATCTGGTTACTGCGAAAGGCCAGTTCCAGTACCATCTTCAGTATTGTTAAGAGTCCTAGCTGGGGACGACCTTGTGGATTCATGGGAGTATCCCGGGTGCCAAGTTTCTCCCCAATCCCAACTGCCCCCCTCCAAAATATCTCTTTCATTATTCAGCTTGCCGCTTCTCTTCCAATGGCCCAACCTGATTCTTTTATGTTTCTATTGCCCCATTCTCCAACTCAAGTTTTCAGTTTACCCAGGAGATCTTATCTATCACCCAGTAACATAGAAATCTGTAAATGTGTATGACCCTAATTGGGCCCTCCTTGTTACCTAGTCTCTCTGCAGCTGTCAATTAAAGCCTGTTTACTCTTTACAGCTAAAACCTACTTGTGAGTGAGTGAGTACCATGTTTGTATTTCTGGGTCTGGGTTACCTCACTAGGGGTTATTTTTTTCTAGATCATTCTATTTTCCTGAAAATTTCATGATGCCTTTTATTTTATTCTTGAGTAATACTCCATTAGGTAAATGTACAACATTTATCTGTTGTACATTTATCTTTATCTGTTTTTTGTTGAGGAGGATCTAGGTTGTTTCCAGCTTCTGGCTATTCCAAATAATACTGATGTGAACATAATTCTTCAAGTGTTCTTGTGGTATAAATAAGCATCCTTTAGATATATACTCAAGATTGGTATAGCTAGGTTTTGAGGTAGACTAGTTCCGAATAGTCTGAAAAATAAGTATATTGATTTATAAGATGGCTGTACAAGTGTGCACACCCATCTTCACTGAAGGCTTGTTCCCCGTACTTCACATACTCTGCAACACACAAAAAATCTAAAAGAAATGAACAATTTTTTCATAGATAAAACTTATCAAAATTAAATAAATACTAGACAAACAATTTTAATAGACTCATAAACTCTAAGGAAAAAGAAGAACTCATTTAAAATCTCTTAAGCAAATAAAGCCCAAGGCCAAGATGGTTTCATGAGAGAATTCTACCAAAATTCCAAAGAAAAGATAATAGGAATACTCCTCAAATTGTTCTACACATCAGAAAGAGAAGAAACATTATCAAACTTTTTAATGAGGCTACTATTACCCTGATTTCTAAAGCACTCGATGCAACAGAGAAATGAATTAAAGGCCAATTTCATTAATGATCATTGATGCAAAAATTCCTAATATTCTAGAAAGTAAATTTAAGAACACTTTATAAAATTTCATCATCATGATCAAGTAAACTTCACCCTAGAGATGCAGGGATGATTCAACATATAGAAGTCACAATATAATCTAGCATATACACAAGCTGAAAGAAAAAAAACAGGACCATCTCATTAGGTCTGAAAAAGCCTTTGAGAAAATGCAACACTCCTTCATGATAAAGGTTTTGGAGAGATTAGAATACAAGGAACATACCTAACCATGATAAAGGTGTTGTCAGCATCAAACGAGATGGAGAGAAACTCAAAGTGACTTCACTAAAATTAGATATAAGGCAAGGGTATACATTTCCTCCATATCTATTCAATATCAAACTCAAAGTTCTAACTAGAACAATAAAACAGCAAATGTAGTTCAAGAGATATAAATTGGAAAGGACAAAGTTAAACTATTTGAAGATGATACAATGTACACATGTTATGACTACAAAAATGCTAGTAGGTAAAGCCTACGACTACTAAACACCTTCAGTAATGTGAGTGGATACCAGGTTAACTAAAGAAGAAAAACTCCATAGCCCTCCTATTTACACATGTTAAACAGACTGAGAAAGAAATAAGAGAAATAACACCATTTACACACATTAAATAACTTGGGATAACTTTAACTAAAAAGTGCAAGTCCTGTATAACAAAAACTCAAAGAATTTGAAGAAAATAATTAGAGATTTCATAAAATGGAAAATCCTAATCTTCCACATTCTCAGATAAATAGGATCAACAGTAAAAATGTAAAACATACCAAAAGCATCCCATAGAATCAATGCAATCTCAATTCAATTCTTCACAGGCTTCAAAAGAACAACTTTCACCTTCATATGGAAATAAAAAATAACTCAGGAAAGCTACCTAACCCAAGCCTGGAAAATGAAGAAACATTCAGAGGCATCACCATTTCTGATGTCAAGCTCTACTATAGAGCTAGAGTCATAAAAACAGCATGGTATTGTTATAAAGACAGGTCAATCAATGGAATTGAAATAAAGACCCTGATGTAAATCCGCACACCTATTGATACCTGATTTCTGACAAAAACCCAAAAGTACAGAATGGAAAGAAAAAATAAACTTCTTCAACAAATGGTGCTGGCATAAATATATGTTGACATGTAAAAGAAGACAAATCGATCTATTACCCTGAACAAAATCAAGTCCAAGTGGATCAAAGATCTCAAAATAAATTCATTTACACTGTGTCTGATAGAAGAGAGAGTACGAAGCATCCTTGAAAGCATTTGGTACAGGAGACCACTTCTTAAATATAACACCAGTAGCACAGACTTCAGATCAACAATTAAAAAATAAACTCTCCCAAAACTGAAAATTGTCTGAAAGGCAAAGGACACAGTAAATAAGACAAAATGGCAGCCTACAGTCTGTGAAAGATCTTTAGCAGAACCACGTCTGACAGAGTTATGATCTCCAAAATATGTAAAGAACTCACAAAACTGGTCATCAAAAATCCAAATAATCCAATTAAAAATGGGGTGCAGATCTCAACAGAGAATTATCAACAGAAGAATCTCAAGTGATTAAGATATGCTTAAAGAATTCTTCAACATTTTTATCCACCAGGGACATGCAAATTATAACCACTTTTAGATACCATCATATACCTGTTAGAATGACTAAGATCAAAAGAATGATTTTCTTTTCTGTTAGTTCTTTCTTTTTTTGTTTCAAACTTCTTCACAACTGAGATTTTATTGGTCGAGGAACAGAGTACACAGACATTTCAATTCTTAACATACATACCCAAACTCTGCTGAGTCCTAGATTGTGTTCACACACCGGAGAAATTGTTGTTTCTCCTTGAACTTATTCCAGTGATATTTCACCATCAAAGTTGGCCAAGTTTTCCCTAAGACTTCACATAATAACAAAATGTTCATAATTCTCAATTCCACTGACTCACAATTTTATTCTACATACAGTAAGTACATACTCAAAATTTCATTCTTTCACAGCACATTATCACCATTGTTAGGAAAGTGGACCACCATGACCAGAGACAGCTCTGACGGGGCAAGGGCTAAGGAGTGGTTTTTTAGGAAACAGTTCTTCTAGAACCACGATACTATATATTAACTGAAATATTCCAGACACAAATGCACTACCAAGACTCCAAATTACCATTTAGTATGCTTTGTGTTGTAAGATATAAGACTAGCCCCCTCTAAGGAATCTTATGGTGACCCCAGAGGCCATCACAGCCTCTCCTGATTCAGTATCCTTTTCCTGGTTGTATCAAAAGACAAACAACCATTAAGTGACATAATCTCTTAAACAAATCACTTACACTTAAAAATTAGATGACTTTTTTGTCTGATGATTTATCCTTTCCAGAGGAGGCATTATGTTATACTGCTTTGGGCCAGGGAGTCTTTTAAGCAAAATTTATTAAATTATATCAGCCAACCATGCAGATAGATTAAAAATATTTACCAGCCCACAAAATATTTTAGCAGCCCTTCTGCTTTGGTGATATCCCAATTGTAATAAAGCTAATGTAATTAGCATTTTATGGCTTACTCAAAAGTCCTTGCTCCCTGACTCCATAACAAATAGCTAATTTGCAAATGTTAATTATTACTTGTGATTGTTCTTTTACTTATTTTAAATATGTCATGATCTCCAATGACTGAAGTATCATTAAATACAAGTATTCTAAAAACCGTATTGAAAGAAGTTAACCATTGTCTGCACAGACATTCAACTAAGAAGTAAAATGAGCATATACCTGAGAAACTATGGCAGGGTTATGATCGAATACAGCTTTTATGTATCTAACTTCATTTGCTTTCTATATATGCTCGGACTCCTCTGGTGACCTCATCCTCTGCACGTATGACACTGCTGCAGTGGATATCAGTTGCTAGCTTTGAGAGTTTAGATAAGAACAGAAACTCATTTTCTTACTTGTCACTGACAACTCTTACACTTGATAGTGAACCTTGTTGGGTTCCAATGTCAACCATATCAGAAAGGATTTAGAATATATTTAAATGATTTATGACAAGACATATCTGATCATAAGTAAACAAATTGGTAAGTATACGATTTGGCCCCAAAACACAAACAATATATGACATAAACAACCCAGAGACACATAAGCAGAAACACATAACTGAGATTAAAAACAAGGCTGTAAAAACATATAAAACATGGAAAATATATGAAGATGGAACATTCACTTAACAGAGGTAGTTGTTCACTACAAAAAGCTTATCATAAACTATAAAAGCTCAAAAGTTACAAATTTGCAAATGTTGCAGCTGACAGCGACTTAGTATTTAATTAATATTAATTAGTATTTAATTAGTTCACCCACTGGAAACATCTGCAAGACAATCTGACCAGAAAATGTGGTGAATAAGTATAATAGATTAAGTTTTAGTTAGAGTACGTTTTTACGAATAAATCGTTCTTAAAACTGGCATTTCTCATTTGTATATCAAATTCTCCTCAGTAATTTGGTGACATAAAATTCTGTAAAGTATGAACCTAAAGATGGAGACACATGAAGAATCTAATTCAGTTTTCTTATACCTTTCAAGCAGTTATTCTTTGGCATAAGGAATTTTTATTTGAAAATGTGCCTATTACTGGTAAGTGAAAATGCTTAATGAGTTGCATTTTTGTTAATACATTATCCCAAAACTTTTGTGATTTAGTTCAGTTTGGTAAAGTTTTAAAATATGGAGAGATGGCTCAGTGGTTAAAATCATGTACTACTCTTGAGCAGGATCTGAGTGTTTTTCCAAGTCTGAGTCCAATTTAGGCAGATCACAACCATTGTAACTCCAGCACAGGAGACATCATGTCCTTTTCTGACCTTTTTGGGCAATGAAGTATTGGATACATTCATAAACAAAGGCACATACATAATTATTTAAAAATAATAAATCTTCTAAAAGAGAATTTCAATGCATTTAGTAATACAAATAAACTAATTCATAAACCTAGAAATCTGCAGTTTGTATTTCTATTTTCAGAGGTATTGAACCATTTTCTTCAAGTAGCACATTAATCATCAAATTCACATATTCATGAGTGAAAAGATCCTCATCTCCATATTTGGCTTTAGAAATATCTAAAGATAATATACTCTGTGTTATTAAATGCTTCATTTATTTAGGCATAACTTCTCCAGAGTAACAAAGACATATATATACATATATATTTGTTTTATAATTTGCTTCAGTGCCTTTGCATATACACTCATACATAATTATACATTATGAGATAAAACATAAGTTAAGTGTGTATGTATCATCAGCCACATACAACTGTGTCATGTAAATTTATTCACTCTTCCAAATTTTAGAAATTATCTGCCAGATTTCAGTGAATATCATCACATAGCATGGCTTCATGATCCTAATCCACTACTCAAAGGTATGGTATTAATAAATCAGAATGGAATATAGTAGGGGGCTCTGCCTCTTGCAACCATGTATTTGAATTTTCAGTTTGTAATTTTTAATCAGATCATCACTGAAATATCTTTATAGAAATAAAACATTTCAAAGTGATTTCAGAATGTGGTCAAAGGTAAGGAATTCTTTCTGCATTAGTTAATACTCATTTTAACTACATCTAAAACTGGAGGTAAAGAATATTGTTTCTAGTCATTTGTCTCCATTGAACAATACCAAAATTGAAATAGGAAGACATTTAGGTTTAAAAAGTTCTAATAGCATTCTATAATTGTGTCAAAAAAAAATGTGGTATGTAAGATAGATGGGCATTTGAGTGAAAATATATTTTCGTGAACAATTTAAATTTGCCAAATTGTCATATATATTTGTCTTAAAATTTTAGAACCTTATAGTAAATGAGATGATTTCCCCTTTCAAGTACGAACCAAGAACTGGAGGTATATGAGGAGGGCTGTCTTCTGTACATCTCAGGTCTATTGAATACTTGTCTTCAGGGCACTCTGGCCATTTACAGAAGACATGTACAAGATCAAACCAATTAAAATTTTTATCATGGAAAATAAAGGGGATCCTGATGCCTCACCTCTACCTGAGGAGCTATTGGCAATAGATGAATACTGGAGGCGGGAAGTTGTTTCTTTGGGTATAGTGTGTATTAGGTTGCTCATGCTCCAGTGGATAGTCCTACACCTGTGCACACGCAGACAGCACTAACTGGACTGACTGGGCTATTAGTAACAGCAAGGATGAAAAGAAGGACTTGGAATTAGGAAGGAGAGACATGCAAGTCACAGAGAAAGCTTTAGGAATGAGATGGAGCTTTGGTGTAATTAAGATACACGTGTATAGAAATTCCAAATAACAAAATTATCTTAAAAAATAGAGAACATTAACTTTAAAATAAACACTATCTATAGAATAATATTTTTAGAGTATTTCTAATTTTAGAGTAATACTGCTTTTCTGTATATGTAGAACACAATATGGTATTTTTTTCATGTACAATATATTTTATAAAGACAGCTGAAACCTCCTTAATAATCTTTTCATTGACAATGTGTTGTCACTTTATTCTATGTCACTTAGGTACATGGACTAACAAAAATTAGATTAATGCCTATATAGAAGGCTCACTTTACTATATCTATAGTAATGAATAAGTGTATTTTATTTACTATCCAAAAAATTGACATTGAAAAATAATTTCATTCAGTTAACTGAATTTCTCAATAATCAATATTCTAGCCTGGCTTTATGTAAAACTCTTCCAAAATTGTTTTTATGGTTTTAGTTTACAAATATATGTTATTATAATCATTATTATTTTTAAAATTATTTAAATAGAAAATGCTATTTTAATATTATAAGAGAAATTAAACCTCGATTTGTCTATTAATCTAATGCTAATATGATCAAGTATGGTCCATAAATTAATTTAATATTTTGGAATTACAAGACAAAATTAAAAGTAATTTTCAAGGTAGCATATATTAAAAACAAATATTTCAAATATTTAAGAAATTCATGGTATAGAAAGTTAATTTCATTTATTATACCTATGTGAATTCAATTCATCATTAAAAAATGATATGCTATGTGCTCAGATATAAAAGTATCATTCTCAATTCATACACATGCGGTTCAGAGATTTGTCTGTCATTCACAGCAACTGTTTCCATATATAAAATTATGACAAACTTCTACCAAGCCAAGTTATGTTCTCTTTCAAGGTTGCATGTACAGATTACCTTTATTATTTACATGTTAACTGAATAAACATTTTAGAGATATATTATATAATATTAGAATTCCTAATTTAAGAAGAAGAAAACATTTACACACTAGGCTATGTTCTTATCTATTACTCTTCCCTAACTCTTATAAATGATATCATAATTTTGAGTGCTATGTAATAAACACAGATTCTAAAGATGAATGATGCTAAACAGCATGTTTTTCTGGAATAATTTCCATCACTGAGATATTTATTTGAACTTGTGGAACTACATATGATGATAGTTTTAGTAGTCTACATTATTTTACAGAATACTAAAATAAAAACTTAGCAAAAGAGAATTATTTGGAATTTTCTGCTTTATTTTAAATGTAATATTTTTGTAAACCTGCTTTTAGAAACAAAGAGAACTCTATCAAAAATTACAAAGATTGAGCTATTGGTACAAAGTGATTACTGTTTCTGTATATCAAGAAAGTTGGGTTAATGCTTGTTCACTCATTTAAGAAAACCAGAACTAACTGTTCTATTCATAGCTTGAGGGTAAATTAAGACATTTAGCTCTGCTTATTATTATTCTTGCATAAATTCTCCCTAGAGTTTAATTAGCCTTGCCACTCAAAACATTTCATCTGTTTATATAGGAGAACACTTCCCTGGCTCTCACATTTGCTTTTATAATAAACCACCATGGTGTCCATGTTAAACTTCGCAAGGTAGTATTACAAAGCTTTCTAAAATTTAAAATATTCCTTCAACTAATTTTTTCCTCTGAGTTCTGTGAGTCAGACCTTATATAGAATAAAAGAACACATTTGGTGGTAAAGTGTCTTGCTTCTGGTAGTGCATTTTTCACTTATTTAGGCAAATTACCCTGTATGAAGTTGAAGCTCACTTAGTGAATGAAATCCATTTTCTACATTGAAATATTATATTATGAAAACAAATAAAAAGATTGCGGAAATGGAAAGTCCACATGAGAGAGAATACAGAAAAAAAGTTTCTTTAATATTAGTAAAATCAAATAATGTAGCTTGCTCATTCCATAGATACCCCCAATTTAAATTTGTGGAGCTCCATAGATACCCCCAATTTAAATTTGTGGAGCTGGATGCTTTCACTTGTGAACAAAGTCTTAATAAAATGGGTCTTTGTCCATAAAAACTTATATACCAGTGCATGACCATTTTTATGGCAGAAGGAAGAACTAACAGGGAAAGAGACAAAACTTCATTTGGGACACTCTTCCCAAAGCTTCATCCATTCCAAGCCCTGAGCTTTCTTTCCCAAGTCGGACAGTCTCAGCTTTAAAGGAATCATCTTAGTGACATACAATATTGTACAGCATTAAATGTTGTAGTGTGATGTTTTGATTCACATATACTGTATATACTCTCAAACTTAGGGTATTGGTACATATTTTTAATTATATTTATTGGATTGTTTCATAATTCACACAATTACATGCATCTAGCTGTCCTTACTGTATTACTGTTTCAATTTCTTTTATCTCTTTCTCTGCACAGAGGCTGGAAACCAGTGTTTTAATTTAAAGTCCTGTGAAATAAAGTAATTCGTATTGACGGTCAAATAAAATCATACAGCACTTCTTTTCCTCTGTGTTTTTTTTTCACTTAACATAGTTTTTTTTTTTCCCAGATCAATCAATGATGTGTTTCGTGACAGTATTTTTATTTCCAGTTTATATGGATGGTTGTCCATGTTCATTTGTGTGGTTTTTGCCTATGTGTTGTAAATGTCATGACCCTAATACACCTTTGCTCTGTTATTCTCATGATATCTGTTTGTTCTATTGTCTCTCAGTTTACTAAGAAACCATGAACTCATACTTCAATGTTTATTTCTATCTGTATTCATTTTGAAATGTTTGCTTTAATAGAATCAGTATTGTTGTGTTCCCATAAATAAGTTTTTATTTGTCAACATAACAAATTTGTGTGTATTATATGAGAAAAGGTCATTTTAAAAGTTGAAAATATTTATTTTATTACTTGATATTCTTGTACATATGCCATATTTCATATCATGCAAAAAATGTACACTTCAATTGTTCTAAGGACTTCCATTTTTGTTGACATAGCTAAAGTGTAAATGTCATTTATAGAAAAAGTATTCTGTGACTTTAATCTTAAATTTTAAATGTGTGTTTTATGTGGTTTTATACACACATTTCATACATATTATGAGCACCTTATTATATGATTTCTGTACCTATGTCTCCATCTATCCTACACATTCCCATACTCTTGAAAAGTTATAATCTTGTCTTCTTCAGTTATTTCACACATGCGCATGAACACACACACACACACACACACACACACACACACACACACACAAATGCATACATAAAACCTACTGAGTGCATTTACTATTGTATGTGTCTACTTGAATTTAAAGCTGAATACTTATAATTGTGTAAGTGTTCGGGTTATCACATAAATCAGTAATCTCAGGGGCATCAAAATGCTTGGTTTGAATTTAAGGAATAAAAATATGCTATGGAATGACACTTCTGTACACTGTGACTATGCATTTCTTTCATTTGTTGGTAATAAAGCTGTTTTGACCTATGGCAAGACAACATAAGGTAGGGCAGTAGAATCAAACTGTGAACTCAGAGGAAGGAAGGAGGAGTCAAGGCACATGTAACCCTGCTGCCCAAAGAGCAAGATGTCAAATACCACTGGTAAGCTACAGACCATTTGATGATAAATAGATCAACAGAAATAAGTTAAATGTAAGATGAAGTTAGTAATAATCTGAACCAATGGCCAAATACTTATTATTAATATTAACCCCTTTGTAGTAATTTGGGAAGTGACCAATTGGTATAAAAAAGTATACAGAATAGAAATCTCTGCCTCCATTTACAGAAATGGAGTATTTTCTCTTGGATTAACTGAACCCAGGAAGAGGACTAAATTTGAATTCTCCACTTCTCTGCATTATTTTCTGTCTACCCACAGTTAGTGGATCCTGGACCATATGCGATCTGTCTCTAATGTAGCCTAAATGTCTGACTGTCGGTGTGAATCTGTGCCTATAGTTTATATTAGTCCCTCAAAAAAACTTTGTATCTTATTTATTGAACAGCAGAGAAAATATGGTATGTGGAAGGGGGTACTTCAGAGAAATCTTTATTAGAGTCTACACATGAGAAGGGTAATTTGTAAACAGGAATTTCTTTGTCCTGCCCTTTCTAGAAGCTGCTTACAAGTAATCACTCAAAGACTTATATTAATTATAAATGCTCAGCCATTAGTTCAGGCTTATTACTAAGTAGCTCTTACAACTTACTTCATTTCTGTTAATCCATGTACTGTCCCTTGGCTCATAGCATTTACCTCTATCTCCTTTTGTCTGTCTGACTCTTGTTCTTTATGGTTCCTGAATCTTCAGATTCCTCCCATCTTCATTCCCTCCTTAGTTAACTGTTTTTTTTCATTTAACCATATTCTGCCTGGCTATTGGCTGAAACAGCTTCATTATTAACCAATGAGAGCAATACTCATTCACAACATACAGAAGGATGATTCTACTGGAGGAATTAACTGACCCCAGATGATCACAAAGTAGTCATTATTGTAAACTGACACTATCAACCTTTAATCATGGGTTGCTTCAAATATTTATGTCATGCACATATTGTATAACGTTTTCCTCATTATTTTGGCTTCTGTCAGCAATTACAAGAACAGACATAGACATCATTTTGGTTCAGAAACATAGAGAAATATATAATTTAAGATGAAATGTATACATTAATTTACGTTGTAAAATAAAATGTATGGAAATCCAAGGCATAATATGTCTGGATGCATTGTTTTCTTAAAGGCAGGTTAAACAAACAGGATAAATATACAGTAAGACGGGACAAGTTATGTATATATTTTTAAATCATCTGAATGGGTGATATTAACTTGGTTGTGATATCTGCCAAAATTTTAGTCTTTGAAGGGTCAATAGATGTTTTTATTAAAATTCTTGATTATAGAAACATATAACTTGTTTCTGGAGAAGAGTGTCTGCAGAATGTCATCTAGGCATAGGTTCTCAGGAAATTTCTCTCATTCATGTTAACTTTTCAACTGTTGCTATAACTATGCGAATCTTACGTAGTCCAGTAGTTGAAATTTCATGGTTGCAGCTTGCATGTTATGTCTATAGGGCACTATTTACATGCTGATCCTCTAGCTTTTGTTTTCTTTTCTCCCCTCCCCCATGATGCTATCTGACCTGAAACATAGGTGTTGTATTATAGAACACTCAATTCATGCTGGAACCCTAAATGTCACTTAATCTCAGAAGTTTGACTTGTTGTGAATTTCTGTAGTTGCTACTATCTATTCCTAAATATGTTTTTGGTGAAGAATGAGAGTTACACTTACATGTGCCTATAAATAATATAAAATATATTTTAATTCATTTTTAAGAATTTTATCACATGTACAATAGCTTGTAGCATATATGTCTACCATTCTCCCCCTTCCATGTCCTTATATCACTCCAAGCATGTACAGTTTCCATTACACAGATTTTTAGTATTTTTGTTTCATTTTTCATTATGTAAAAGTGATTTAATCATTATTTAATAACATGAGGCTTCAGAGGATTTAAATTACATAGACATACAGACACACACACACACAGAGAATAATATTTTTAAAATGTAATTCCTGTATCTGTGAATTATTTTTATATATCCAAAAGTACCATAGAGAATTAAGTAAATAGAAGAACCTGAGGTTGAAAGATGATTCCAGTATTTAAGTCATGTTAAGTGTAACTAACAACTGTGTTTGGTTGTTTGTTTGTTTTTTGAAGGGAAGCAGAAATACTTAAGTAAAGAAAGAAAGAAAACAATCATTATAAAAGGGATCTAGAAATTAGTATGACTTGGACACATGATGGGAAAGGCTAGTAAACACTCAAATCTGTAATACACATGATGCAGATTATCACCTAGAGATTTGGAAGAGCTAAATGTCTGACACTGTGAAAGCCAAATAGTGTTGCATACACGAATTAGTTTCTATCCCCCTGAAGTAACTAAATAAAAGTCATCAAAATATTTAGTAAAAACTACTGGTTTCTTTTCTGATCCAATCTTACTTATAGTTTATATCATAAAAATGATGTACTTATATAATTGTTTTGTGTTTCAGAAATATCTAGGCTTTTGTTTACATATATCCATGTCAACATTTGATATTAATCTCCAATATTTTCTCAATGAACTTCTAACTGTCATGTACATATTTATTGAAGACCCTAAAATTATGTCTCATCAGTTAACCTAGAAAATTATATTTTATATTATAAATGACATCATTTTGCAATTAAATATTACTGACATCATATTTATAATTTTTTGTGAGACACAGTCTTGGTAAAGATTCATTATACTTCAAGACAACAATTTTAACTATATTTGAAATGAAGTCAATCAATATAACCTTCCAATTTAAGACCTCCTTGAGAATTATTAGGGAAAATTAATAAAAAGAACACAGAAAAATTCGAAATAGATTCTGTAACTTATTAGATATTTGAATATGATAACAATTCATTATGTAATTTTTTAGAGAAAATAGTAATAACCTTCTACAATTCATTTATAACTATTTATTTTTGTGATATGATTTTATATTTTAGTAGATTAGATCATAAATAATTAAAAGGCTTTCATGTGATTCTCCAAGAATAAATTAGAAGGTATCCCTTAGGAAAGGTTTGCTATTGTTGTAATGACAAGTTACTGGCTCAGCCTTTCTGGCCTAGTCCGGATGTTCTGACCCACTGACCCACAGATCCACAGACCGACATAAACACACAGATGCTTGTAATAATTTTATGCTGATCAGCCTATGGCTCTGGCGTGTTGCTAGCTAGCTCTTGCTCTTAAACTATGATTCTTATTCTGTTCAGCCATGCTTCTCAGTACCTTTTCTCAGAGCAGCATAGTTGTCCTTGGCATCTTCTGCTTTATCTGGCATCTCTGTGGCATCTCTGCTCTGCTCTCTCTGTTCCTAGAGTTTTCTCAGTCTGGTAGCCCTGCCCAGACTTTCTGCCTGCCTTCAGCCAATCAGCATTTTTATTTTATTTCCCTCTACTTTTTCTGTTTCAGACCACACTTTTAACCTTTCAAAGTGTGGTTAAGAATTAAGGCTTGGCTAGGCTAGATGGCTGGCTCCACCAGCTCCTAGTCTAGCTTCATAGAACTTATGTCTTTAGCCAAAATCTGGGGAATTTTAGGGTCCATAAAATCACCAAGTAAAGCACTGCCATCTGCTGCTTGTGAACTCCATTTAAGTATTTGGCAGCAGGACCTATTAAAAGACTATAAGTGTATAGCCTCTAAGACTGAATCAGGCAGCTTAAAAAAAAAAAATCACACTCTTTTGCCTCCAGCAAACAGAGCTGATCCAAGAAAACATCACCACTAAGAAGCCATCTTTGACTCTCTTCCTTTTTGTTTTTATTAACAGAAACCTTAAATCTACCATATACAGCTCCTTGCTTGCATTGAGGCTCAAGGACAGGCCTTGTTCAGCATAAATTGCATGCAGCAAACCCATCATTATGTAATTTAATTCCATACACCACTCAGTTTGTGAGATTTATATGGCTCTATGTGGGTGTATATCTCCCACGTAGGACTGTCATATGTTGCATGAAGTTTCCAGTCCAGACTTGACCCAAGATCTTTGACCTACAGACTTAAATAATTACAAAAAGTTTTGTACTAATTTTATGCTGATCAACCTATGGCTCTGGAATATTGCTAACTATCTCTGGCTCTTAAACTAACCCATGATTTTTATTCTGTTCAGCCATGCATCTCAGGACCTTTTCTCAGAGCAGCATAGTTGTCCTTGGCATCTTCTGGCCTGTCTGGCACCTCTGTGGCATTTCTGCTCTGATCTCTTGTTCCCATAGTTTTCCCAATCTGATAGCTCCACTCACACTTCCTATCTGCCTTCAGCTAATCAACATTTTTACTAAACCTGTAGGTTGGACAGTTATTTAAAATGTCACATCATAACCCCACTACATATTGTGATGGCTAATTAACTTTTGCTAAAAGTTATATCTCTCTTAAAACTGAAGTAATATCATGTCTAGTAGAATCTCAGTGGCCAAAATAACAAGAAATGCTGACACTTGTTTGGAACTGTATGAGAAAAGCTACTCAGATTTAAACAAGAGCTTCAAGGTGTGTGTCCGTCCCAGCTGTGCCTGAAAACAGAGTTAAGGTGCATGTTCTCATGTTAATAGTGTTCACCATGTAAATTCCAGGGTTATACTTCTGAAACAACAGCAGCAGGTTAAAGCCTAGTATGCCATTTCCTTTTCCATCTTGTAATGCTATCATGCATCCAAACCACCACCACTATGGCTGAAGTTCTAAATATAGTCTGTTTTATAAAATTTATTAGTTACTTTATAGATATAATCTAAAGAATTATTATCACAGTCTGTTTTTGTGTAACCATAATGCAGTCTGCTATTGTTTTGATAAATTAATATTCATATGCATGTATATACTTAACATATATATTCAACAAAATATTATTTGAATTAGTTTTTCTAGAAAGTTGAATCAACAGTTTCACAATGGTTTATTTTAGGAAACCCTGTTATTTATTTAAAGAAGTGAATATGTCAAAAATGATTCCTAAAAAATCATAAACCAGAAGACACAAATGTATTCTTCTGTGACAGGATTATTTTCATTCACCTATTAGAGAGTCATGCTAATTACATTCATTTTAGATGATAGAAATGTATTTTAGTTTAACTTGTATGAGGTCAGTCATATTCACTATTTATTAAATCATCTTCTAAATATCTCTGAAAACTTCTTTTTTGCTGAAATAAACCACAATTCCATTTTTAACCAGTGTTATATATAAAATTCTTCCTGGAATTAGCTAGCTATGTATTATTTCCTTTAACACAAATTAATTTGATTGACAAGATTACACATGAGAAAGTATTTGTATAATATTTATGAAAAAAGAATTAACATCAGTATGTAGATGCTTCATTAGCTAAAGAACTATATGACATGTGATATAATATTACTTCCATTTGATCAAAAAATAAAGTTCATTTCTGATGAAAAGGTGAACTTAAGAACTTTTATAAGATTGCATAGGAAATTAGCCTAAATGATGATATGTAATAAAATGTACATCAGTAGAGATTATGAGAAATATTGAACAGAATTAAAAACTAAATTGAAATATTTAAATAAATAAAATTCTATTAAATATGAGGCCAAAACAGATATTTCCAGTCACCATTCTTCTTGTTCCTGAGCTTCCCTAAAGATTAGATTCTTATCTCTCTGTAAATCTAAGCCCAATGAGTTCATCCTTCTATGAAAAGCCATGAGGTAGTGTTTTTTTGCAGATGCAGAAAAGTGTCTCATGCAAAAGCATTCATAGCTGTAAACATATAGATAAGTATTTTTATAAGAACAAGCATTGGCTTATAGACATTACAGTGTAAAAGATATGGTTTATAATTATTTCACTAATTTATGAAAATAGGATGTTAGTGAGAAATCTCCTTACTTTGTGTTACTGAAACTGAGTCTATATTTTCTGCCATATGTATAAATAAAATTAAATTTAATATTGTAGTATATTTTGAAAATAGTGTCTTGGGGTATAATTTTATTATAAGGCAGGTATTGTTTTACATATAAATAAACAATGAAAAACATTTTCAGAGCTTAATTTAAAATAATTATTACAGAAAATTGTAATAACTTCTATTTTCTAATTTATTTTTTATGTAATTGATGAACATGTATAAAATTGCACTATATATATTTACTGTACATATATAATCATTATATGCTATAATCAAAATATATTGCTCAATAAAATTAAAGTTCTTAATATATTTTCTTTAGAGCCTTCATAATATTTATAAAATTATAAGAGAATATGTCAAGTAATTGGTATCAGTTTTAAACATATTATAGTACACATTGCATTACTGATGTTGCCAATTTAATGACATTTTAACTATCTAAATAATATGCCAAAAATAATCTAAAAAGAATAATTTCCAAAGTGGTTAAGTGTTCATCATGCTGTGCCATTAGCCAAATTCTATCCAACCTCTAACTAGAAAACATTCATGAGTTTTTATTTTGAAATCTTCCTTAATAGCAAATATTTAGTAAGATTGTCTCTTTAAAACAGCCATAAAGGAGGATAAAATAAAGGCATATTATGGAAAATTGACATAATTTAAGACAGATTCTTTACAAAATTTATATTTATATAATTTTATTGTTTGCTGTAAAGTAAACCTAAGGTCTTGCCTATTCTAGGAAAGCAATCTGTTACTAGCCACTAATTTTTATTCCCTACCTGATTCATACTTTTTAAATTGTCTTTTAGCAATTTTCTCTTAAAAATCTGATAAATATTCATGACAAATGAAATAGATGTAATTAAAGCTGGATCATTCCTTTTGATAATTAGTGTGATCACACAATCAATATTTGTGTGTGCTTTTCATGATTAAATAAAAAGATATAACTTCTGGAAAATAATTTGCGGCTGAATTGTAAATATGTGTCTCTTGTGCTCATAAATTAGAATTTTCTAGGAAATATAAACAACTTAAACAACTTCCCTCTAGAAGAAATAGAAATGAAAAAAAAAGAATTTTGTGAAATTCTTAACTTATTCTTCTTAAAAAATATTTCCATTTAATTATTTTTTAATTTAATTTGAGACATTTCCAACGACAGTGATTTGATCTTTACTTCCTTGAGGGGAATAACAATACTTAGTGTTGTAAATTAACTAAAGTTGCCTCTCCCAACTCCTATATTCGAATACTTAGTCATTAGAGAGAGGCAGTATTTGCAAAGGCTCCTCTTTGTTTGAAGATGTGTGTCACTGGGGGTTAGCATTGCTCTTTCTGCTGCCTGTAGATTAGGATGTAGAACTCAGATATCCATGCCATGTCTGCCTGTGTCCAGCCGTACTCACTGCTGTGAGGATAACTGACTAAGCCTCTGTAGTAAGATGTTTCTCACCTGGCCTAGTCCCTAGATCCACATCAGCAATCCCAATTAATCACAAAGTTGTATAATAATCACATTCTGTTTAGCCTATGAATCAGTTACATTACTTGCCAATTCTTACACTTAAACTAACCCACGATTAGCCATATGGTTTCTCAGACTAGCATTCTCATCTTGATCCCCTGCTTCTCCCTGGCATCTCTTCTTAGGGTTTTCTTAGTCTGGTAGCCCTGCCCACACTTCCTGAATGTCTTCTGGCCAAACTGTGTTTTTATTAAACCAGGAGAAGGGACTAATATTTATATGGTACAAGAGCATAATTCCCACAGCAATCCACTAAAACTGTTAGCAAGCACCAATGAAATGCTTTCTTTGTTATGTTTATTTGGTCCTGATGTCTCTTTACAGAAATAAAGCTAAGATACTTAGCTTTACTCTATTCCAAGAGGTACTATTTGCATCTTATTTTTTTTCCAAATAGCATTAAATGTATTTGACAATAATTTTTCAAATGTCTTTCAATTTATTTTACCATCATAATTATGTGCCTGCTGTTTAGGCTTTGTAAAATCAAGCAACATGTTTTTCATCTTTAACCTTGTTTGAATTTCTGTTTCCTACAACATTTTAACCTTGTGTTAAAAAAAAAAAAAAAAAAAAAAAAAAAAAGATTTCCACTTACCTTGAGTGCAGGCAATACTTATTTCAGAAATGAACTATGTCAAAGGCTCATTTTTTTCTTTCTATTGATCCAATTTTTATGAATTTTATGAATCAAAATAATATCAATTTAACTTTTAAGTCATTTACTTGTAATAGGATACCTTCAAAGTTGTTAAGGTTTATAAATTAACTCTTTGATAAGGGAATAACAAGTAGGACTTATACAGATGCAATTAAAATGTAACTATTTATTCTGTATAAAGATAATTAATCTTTGTGAATGTTTGGGTCTTAATATTTGTTAAAATGAGCCTAGACAATCTCACAAATGTATCATACAATACACTGTTCATTTCTACAGATTTATCATTTGTTTGTAGCACAAGGTTATACTTGGTATAGATGGTCTATTTTGTCTCCCAGGATATGCTTAAAAAAATTCTTAAATCATGATTTGTGTGTCACAGGGTCATTATACTGTTGACATCTAGTGAATAGAGGTCTTGAATAAGTGCCCCAACAGAAGACAGCCATCCCTGAGTTACCAAGGGACAACGATCAATCCCAACATATCAATAGCACCAGGATTAAGGAATCCTAATTTGTAATATATTTAAAAAGTAACTGGAGCCATAATTATTTGATTAAAAAGAAGTGAACTTATTTTTAAAATGCCTGAAAATCCAGAGAATCACCAAGACAGCAGACTTTTAAGACTGATATTGATACATGGAAAACACCCTTTCACCCAGTGTCACAAAAGCCAGTGTCACTGGATGACTACCCTTTGAAATCTGAGAAAATAAACTAAATAAATTATGTAAAATGAACAGGCAAAATACTTATGGCAAATAAGTTTATTAAAAACTAATTTATAGAAGCAAGCATTTACATCCATGCTTGAAAATATTCATACTTGCTAATAGCAAATAGAACATTTAGATATGAAAATCATTAAAACAGAGAAACACTTAACTGAATCAATATTTTTAAATGTGAAATAAAGAAAAGGAGATATTAGTGTTTTAAATTAAAATGGATTCTGATTAAATATTAGTTATGTTTGTTGCCTTATAAATTCAATTCTGTGACATTTTCAAAACTACCAAAGCATTCTGAATCATTGCTTAACCCATACAGAGTAAGACCTAATCCATTTTTGTAAATGAGTTCTCAAAAAGATGGATAGAACAGTATCTCATGTCATAAAATTTATATCACACATTGAGAAATATTTTAATTCATAAGACAAAGGAGATGATTGGTAGACAATTTTTAATACATAGTATCTCTGAGATACAAAAGTTTAATATAAAAATATACACCAAAAGCATTTATTTGTCAATGTAAAACTGGATATTATTAGGTTATTAAACATGCTAAAATGTTATATTTCTTTTGTAATTATTGATACCAAAATGGAGAAGTCAGATATAACTATGCTACTTTATTGGAAAACAATAAAAATTATCAATAGTTTGGAAAAATACGTTATGGCAATCTTCTCGACATAGTTATTTAAAAAGCTAATAAAATTTAATCTTTTACTTCATGTAAATATTATTTCTTTAATATACAAAATTTCTTTAAAATAAACTTGTGACATATTTTAATGAACTAAAATTAATAGTATTTTCTGAAAATGGCAATACCCTATTTCTCATTCATAATTAGAGAAAGCAGAATCACCATGTATTAACATAAAATTATTTTTTCTGTAATTTGTAAATAATTTTGTTGGTAAATTTTAATGTGAAGTTTTGCAATTTCTTGATGACATATGTGTGAAAATACCAACAATAGGCAATATAACAATGTAAGTGCACAATTCCGAATAGTTTCATTTATTTAAAGACTTACTAAGTGTTATCATGGTGCAAAGAAATATGTTTGTGTGTCCGTGTACAGTTTGTTATTTTCAATAACCTCACTGTAGCATTGCACGTAGCAATAAAAATCTGAAGTCACACCAATCTATACATAGAAAATGTTTCCATTGGGTTATATACAGCTCATTAATGTAGTGGAATAATCAGCAATTTGAAGCAGACCACATTATTTCTGTATTAACTGAAATTCTTTTAATTATTTGATATAAAGTTTAAAACATAAAAATGGGTATAACATGCACATGTCTAACAGTTTAAAAAATAAAAATGTCATAAACTCTTATGTCTTATCCTGAAAGTTGAAAATATTATGCATCCACCTGATGTGGGAATGCCTTTCTATATGCTGTGAATAGCAATCTTTAAATAAAGGAGCTGTTTTGGCCCATGACAGGCACCATAGAAAAAGTAGGAGGAGGCATCAGAGTAGGTAAGAGGAACAGGGCAGAGTCAGAGAGAAGGAGCCAAAAGCCAAAAGGATCAACATGTAAGGAACACAGGTGAGCCACGGGCCACGTGGCAAGAAAGATTAATAGAAATGGGTTGAGTTAAGATGTAAGAGCAAACTAGCAATGTGCCTCAGCCATAGGCCAAACAGCATGTGCTTAATATAAGTATCTGAGTCATTTCTGGGGGCCTAAGCAGCTGCGGGCAGCTAAGAGGTCTGGGGCTACAGGTCTGTGTGTCTGGGCCTCTGGTTGCCCGGGACCAAGAAACTACTACATTGTAACATCCACCAGAAAAGTGCTCCTAGGATGGATGTTCTTTGCATTTTTGAGTTCTTAATCAGTTGACCTTAATTAGTTGACATAAGTTCAAATAAAATAAAACTATTCTTTATAAATTAAACAAATGTGTTTTATTCCTAGATGTATACTATTAATTACCAACAATATTTAAAATCATAAATGAAGGTGGCACTAAATTATTCTGAGGCTTATTTTTTTATAAATGTTTCTTAAAGGTATTTAATATATAATAGTCACACATTAAATCTTTACCTATTAATAATGCACAAGATAGCTATTAATTTACACTATTTTTCACTTAGATAAAAAAAAAATGCATGAACTGATGTGGGAATGTTTTTTTGTATGCTGTGAATATTAATCCTTAAATAAAGGAGCTGTTTTGGACCATGTCAGACTCCATAGAAGAAGTAGGTGGGGAATCAGAATAGGTAGGAAAGGAAAGGCTGAGTCAGAGACAGATCTACAGATCTAGCCAACTGCCCAAAGAAGAAACATGTAAGGAACACAGGTGAGCCATGTGGCAGACAGATTAATGGAAATGAGTTGAGTTAAGATGAAAGAGCTAGCTAGCAATGTGCCTGAGTCATAGGCCAAACAGAATGAACTTAATATAACTGTCTGAGTCATTTTGGGGCCTAAGCAGCAGAGGGCAGCCAAGGAGTCTGGGGCTGCAGGTCTGTGGGTCTGGACTTTTGGCCACCCAGGGCCAGGAAACCTTATTATAACAATGAATAGAGATTTTTTTTTATCAAATTAATGAACAAATAGCAAATTATATTACTTATCATTTTAGTATACCCATTATATATATATATATATATATATATATATATATATATATATATTGACATTTGAAATTTACAGATCTATAGATTCTCAAAGTTTGTCACTTATAAAAATCATTCTTAGATGCTGAACATGTGGATTCATGTGCATATATTGAGAAATAGCTAAAAGGTGTTCACCATTATTTTCAGGGGAAAGTCCCATTCAGTGTTGATGTCTCAGTACAGCTTTCCTTAGGTTATAGATGTTTAATGAAAAAGTTAAACATTTTAACCATCAACTTGAACATACAAATTAGACTTAAAAAAAAAACTCATATGGGATTTCTGCTTCAGTTGCTTTCAGAATTAATTCATGTTTATGATGACTATTGTTAATTACAAAGTTTAAACCAAAATAGGATATTGACTATAGATTACATGAACAGTACAATTATATTAATTCTTCATTTCTTTACTGGTATGACCACAAATGATATGATCTGCTGTTCTTTCTCATTAAACATGTACAATTATGAGATTCTTAGGATGGCCTCTCACGGATCTTCTCTCAACTATGCTTTCTATGGTTATTCTTCCAATTCTATTTTAGTTTTTCAAATAAATTTGAACATTCTTTACACAATTTATTGTTCTCAAAACCATTAGGACTATTTGTGTTTGAGGCCCTAGATTTTCTTTTTTTTTTTTTTTTTTTTTTTTGTCTTCCTTATAATCAGTCACCAGACTAGAACTTCTTGGTCTTTTCTCTCTGAAGAATACCTCTTAAACATCCTCTGTCACCTAATAGGCATCACAAATATGAACAAAATTGACTTTGCAATTGATGGTTAGGGCTGATGATCTTTTTAAACTGAAATTTCAAAATTCTTGGTATATTTTTAAATAGGTCAAATCTCCAATAATTTGAAATATATAATTGATACAGTTTTATATGCAATTGTAAACCTAATATTGATTTCATATATATTGACAAACTATATTGTCAAAAACAATAAAATATATGGAAATGTTAATACTTGTAATGTTTATGATTTTAAGTTTAGCCACTTAATCCCAAAGAATTGTAATAATTTGTGTATTTCCCCTAATTTGTCATGAATATAAACCACACAATTATATAAATGTATATACATACATGACTTAATCTTAGAAGTTTTGAACATATATTTAGATTTTAAGAAACATTGAATAACAGTTGATATTACAACACAATGTAACTATCATAAGACATTACAATAATTGTTGTACATTATTATAGTGAAACTTGGTATATGTTTATTTCTATTAAATATATATTCTAACTTTGTTAATTAATCAGAATTCCATCCAATTATGGAAGATAGGTCCAATTAAAATATCATATGAGATAGAATAAAAAATCTAATATAGAGTATAAAAATTAATATAAATTTCTATCCACTAATAATTTACATTTAATATTAAGAATCAAGAATAACATAAAATAGAATATTTCCAGATTATGAAAAGAATCACAGTTCATTGATTACATGAACTTTGAAATAATAATAAAATAATCATTTTAAATCAAAGGATGAAAAATAAAATATGTCTTTGTTAACAAAAAATTTATTTGGAATAATGTTTTAAAGAATTTCTAAAGGAACACAAACAATAATTTTCTCATTAAATATCAATTACTTAATATAAAACAGTAGTTCTTTAAAAATACTTTATTCTTTAGAAATATATGTGTATATTTTATGGGCAAATGTATGACAGTGCAGGTGTCTTCTGAGGCCCAAAGCAGCATTGAATCTCCTCCAGGAGGTATTATATACAAGTTTTAGGGGCCAGAGTAAGATGCTTGGAGTAAAACTCAGGATTTTTGTAAAAGATGTACATACTCTTCACCCCTGGGCAGTGTCTGCAGCCCCATGCCATGCATAAAACTAAATGAAAGTGCCCCAGGCTGAATGACCTTTCCTAGCCTTTATACAGGAGGAGGAGTTCAGCCCTACCTCACCTTGATGTGCTATGCTCTGATCCAGCCTATGGGAGGCCTGCCTGCTTTCTGGATGGAAATGGAGGGGGAGTGGGTAAGTGGAGAATGGGAAAGAAGGGAGTCTGGGAAAGAACAGTAGTAGAGGAGGAGTTGAAACTGAGTCGGTATAAAAATAAATAAATAAATTAAAATCTAAGTGAAAAGCTAAGCTTATGAGACTGACAAATATGACTTTAATCATAGGATACTATTCATCTTTTAGTAATAAGTAAAACTAGAATCTCAGAAAAGACATCAGACACCATGTCACATTATTGTTTATAATAGTTTTATATGCACGAGTGATTTGTCTGTATTCATATAAGTACCTTCCAAGACTACAAGTCAACTTTCCTGTGGAGGCAGAGGAGATCACTGGATCACCTGCATCTGAGGGACACTTGGTGTACACCACCTTGTTGGATGTTGAGGAGTAAATCTACGTCCCCTGGTAGTGCAGTTCATACTTTAAAACACTACTCCATCTCTCCTGCTTCCAAATATGTCATTTTTACATCAACTTCCCCCCCCCCCATTGAGGAAATATATTTTGGAAAATTTTTTGAATAGTTCTTCACTGTTGAAATCAACAGTCCCTGCATAATTCCAGATATCTTTTCCAAATATTAGGTTTGTAGCATTTATTGTATCTTAAAGAGCCTTTATGTGTTATTTTTTATAATATCACAAACTTTTAAAATACGTTTTTCAGGCATTTAGTTCTAATCTACTTTTAAAGTATTTAATCGTGTTTCTGCATCCATTCAGTTACCTTGCTACTATTGAATTATTTTGTTTACTTCAGATATGGAAAAGCTTATGGTCCAGTGAGACTTTAACTGCCCTAGAGAATGAACACATCTGCAGCTGTTTCCCTATGTGCACTGAGAAATTAAAACTCATTTTGTATGTAACTGTGACAAATAAAACCTACATTGACTAACTACAAAGACTGACTTCAGACAAAGTCACTAAATATTGGCAGTCTCATACCTCTCTCATATCCAATCCTGTAATCCAATTCACGTAAGATGAATTTTACATATTTATGAAGATGTTTTCTAAGAAGTAAACTCTTGAAATCTAAAGTTCACCTAAGAAGCTTTCTGTACAGTAAATCTAGAATAAAAAATGGGTGTTGATTCATTGGTAAAGCCATAACTTAGAGTAAGGTGATATAGCTGTCAGAAAAATATTACAGACTAGTCCTTCATAAGCCAGGCAGTACAATGTAGTGATTTAATAAATTTACAGTTTTTTAATTTGATTCAAAAGAAAGATATTTAAATTTACTTGTATGTCTCCTTCCCTACCTTCATTAAGAAAAATTAAAATAAGCAACACCAACTAAATAGGGTTATAAAATTTTAATTACAGAGGAGGGAAAATTGAGTTAGAATACATAAACTCTATGCAGTAAGTAATGACCCAAAAGTGGAAAGAGAGAAAAAAATTATTTATGAAACTAATACCTCTGTTAAAACTAATCGTATACTCTTCCAATAAACCAGGAGAGCACACAAAATAATAGTCCGGTTATACTAATCTGTAACATGTTTATTAAAAACCAAAATGTCACTGTAAATAAATTTAAACTATTTTATTTTGGGACACTACCTTCATTAAAAATGAATACACAAAAGCATTTACTAGAATGAATGCTCTATATATTTGAGTATACTTATGTAATGTAAGCAAAACAAAATCAGTCCCAGCACACACACGAATATACACATGGCACTTTGTATAGTTGCTTAAATGTTCTGAAGGCTATAACATGTGGAGCTAAGCTTGGAATTTTCAAGAGGTAAGCACATTAAAAATGATTTTGTATAAAGGACTATGAAGAAAATGCACAGTGTTAATTCCAGGAAATAGTACTTGTAATATTATATTATGTTATCTGGTTAGTTCCATTTCTGGAGTAGCTCCACAGGCATAAATATTTTTAAATATACATATTGATATTTAAACAACAATAAGCATCAATCCAAAAAAACCACTTATTAGCTACAAATTATTTAATAATAAAACTTTCTTGGGCATTTTTTGAAATGACAATTTTCTTTTAAAAGAATAATAGAAATGAGATTAGAAGGGAAGAGAGTGAAGGTAGAAGTAAATTAAAGGCAGGGCAGGTTTCTTATAAAAATGTAAAAATGCATTTATCATCATAAAACACGGACGACAATTTTACAAATGAGACCCTATTACTCTGGTTATGCCAAAGAATTACCATTATCCAAACTTAACTAAATTAAAATTTTTCCTAAATTTGTTTCTTTGAATATAATAAATTTAAATATTTTGGGAAGAGAAGTAATTTGATATTAGTCTTAAAATCTGTTTTTTTAATAATATTGAGATTATATTATAATATTCACAAAATAAAGAAAATACCATAAATCTGTGGCTTTGTGCAGTTGGTGACTAGACAGACACTCATCATATGCAATAAAATTTTTGAGGACATCTATAATATCATAATGGATAATTTTACATCGAATTTCTTCAATTTAGTTCCAAAATTTATGAAAATATATCTGGCAGAGTTTCTCAAATTAGTTTGCCCTATGTGTCATGCTAAGTTGTCCTGATACTATGCCACAGATGATAGTATTTATATTAATGTGTATAAAATCAGCTCAATTTTCTTCTGAATTTATTTCAAAAATTTGTATTTGAAAAATTTGTCTTTCAAGAGCTAAAGCATTTGCCACACAAATGAAATAATGTGAATTTTCATCTTCAGAGCTTGAGTACTGAGTACTGCTACACATGATTGTTCATGTCTGCAATCCCAGAAATAATAGAGAGAAATGGGATATAGCACATTATATGGATCGCAAGGGCCTAATAATATGTGGTAGACAGTAGAGAAAAACAGACTTCGGGTGAAACAAAATTAAAGGAACAGAACAACACTTGAAGTCATCATCTGATATTTAACTACACATAACACCATAACATCCACCTGCCTAATTTAATCACATGAAACCCCCTCTTTCACTCTCTCTCACACACAGTACTGGCCTACAGTTATTTCCAATAGGAACCAATGAATTAATAATCTAACCATATTTATTCTAATGAAATTAAATTAAATTTACAATTATGTAGCAAATAATTTACAGTGTGATCCAAAAGAATATTGCCAATCATCGATGATACATGTATTGTCAGTGAGTAAAATATTAAATGTATAAGTAATTCTTTCATATTTCACAGATGAATAACTGAGTATCAGATTCTTAGAAAGTAGAAAATTGCTTGGATAATATATTGAGGTGAAATAAACCTCTCAACAAAACTTCAAAGCATTGTAGTGGACTCTTTTCCTCTGGCTGTAATGTGATTTTACCACTACCATTTTACAAGGGATTTCTTTGGCACAGTATCTATGGCAACCAATTGAGCAAAACACTACAAAGACAGGTTAATAAGGTAATGGTTACTCATAACTAGAAAATTGCTGGAAAAGATCATAAGACCCTCACCTGAGATTTTAACTGATACTTCCTTTTTTCTTCCCCAGCTGCGTGTGATAAAAGAACTATTAAAGTATACAGAACATTAACTGAAAGAAGACTCCATGGTAAAGTTTTATTTAGATTACCATCCATAATGGTGATCTTCACTGTGATTCATCTATTTAAGGTCAACTATTACCCTTTAAATAAGTTTTCTCCCACCTTCCATTAGTGAGACCAATCAACTCATTGGTTCGCCAAGTTGGACTTTCGTGGAATAACTCTGGACTCTCATTGATGGCCTTTCTGCAGTAAATATATATCCATCCACATCTCTTCAGGAAAAGAAAATGCAAGTTTTCCTTCAAATATTGTTCTAAAAATTTACTTTCACATTCAATTCCCAAAGTCATTAGCTCAACTACGATTATAACACAATTATTCATAATAGCAGGAACCTGAAAACAACCTTGTTTTCCCTCAGCTGAAGAATGGATTAACAAACTGTGGTAAATCTCTACAACTTGGCAGTTAAAAAAATGACATCCTAAAATTTGCAAGCAAATGTATGGATTTGGAGAATTTCCTCCTGAGTGAGGTATCACAAACCCGGAAAGAGAGGCATGGAATGTATTCATTCATAAGTGGATTTCAGATAAAAAGCAAAGAATACCCAAGCTGCAAACCACAACCCCTGAACAGCTTGGGATCAGAAGGAATTTAAGAGAGACACTAAGGAATTCCCCTAGGAAGAGAAATAGAGAAGATCACCTTAGCAAACTGGGATCATAATTGGTTGCAACCAAGAAGAACTGGGTTGAGTGAGATTAGCAACAAAGAAAAAGAGAAAAAAGAGAGATGGATGTCTCAATAGCAGAAGCCAATGTAGGACTGGAAAGAGACTGGGTGCTAGGGAAACCTCCAGGATGTCCATGTCTAGGTCTCCAACCAAGAGTGAAGGGGTGCCTAAACAGGACTTCACCTAAAATCAAATGAATAACCACCCAAAGTGTCATCATAGACCCTATATCCAACAATGAATAGAGGTGGGGGCAGAGATCCATGGCTGAGCACTGGACCTAGAGCTCCTGGTCCAGCTGGGAGCTAGGCAGGAGAGACTGTATAAGCAAGGTATAGGAATTATGAGGAGGAATCCCATAGAGATGGCTATCTGGATCTCTGGGGACCTCACAGAATCAAAAACAGCCACTGGAGAACCATCCAGAAAAGATACTAGGCCTTTCAAGAATAGGCAACTGTTGATTGGCATGGGCACTATGTGAGGTCTCCAGGGGTGGGATCAGGCTGTGTTCCCGTGCATGGGCTGGCACCTTGGAGCCAATTCCCTGCAATTGAACCCCTAAGCCAGTCTTCTATTAGGATAAGGAAATCAGACTGGCCTGGAGTGTTTCCATGCTTAGCTGACCCACCTTGGATCTTCTTTTCCTTTTTGTGGAGGGAATTGGAGGATGTGCAGGGGGAGGATGATTGGGAGGAATTGGAAGGAGAAGAGAAGGGAACCAGGGGGATACATGGAAAAAAGTTTTCTTTTTAAGAAATAAAAAGTAAAAATAAGAATATATAAAAATTCCTGTTGAAATAATTTTTAATTAACAAAATCACACAATAATAAAATATAAATCATTTGGGCTTTGGGCATATGTCCCAAACAAATACACACACACACACACACACACACACACACACACACACACACACACACCACGGTTTAGAGGCCAAATAAAGGATCATTAGGGGTTCAAAGACACACTAGATACCATGTTTAAAGCCATCCTGAGATACATAAAATATAGTTCAAAACAAACAAGTAACACAAAAAATAAATCTATATAAATATCTGAGTCATGATAATAAGGTGTCACCAAATTTGAATGTGTGGAAGAAATGCATGTGTATTTTATGTCGCTTGTTACTGGTAATTCACAGTTACCTCCAATTTTTCTCTCACTTTTAATTTTGGTTTTGCTCTATTTAAACATAATGTGACTATGGAAAACTTATTACTTGGATTAGTTATGAATTAAAGACCCATTGATTTTTAATAAAAATTAAACTCACATCTGCATATCCTTTACCTGAAATTATAAAATATTTAGATATCATTTAAATAACTTTTCATAGCCATTATCTAAGTATAAATAATCAAGATAAAGTAGAAAGAAAACACTGCATCTACAGTTCTTATATGTTAGGCTGAAATTTTGCCTGGAATTTAGTAGGCAAACTTTACTTTCAATGTGAGAGTCTTGAAGGTTTATTTGACCTATATTTGTCCTCTCTGTTACTAAAATTAAGAGTTCAATTTTATTATTTGATTAAAATATATGAGGATGTTGGTATTTAGCATATTTTGGACATCAAAGATAATTACACTGCCAGTTTGTGAGTACCATTTCAAAGACACAACAGCTTATATTTGTTGAAAAATATTCTACTGATGTCAGAATTTTCATACCTCTCATTATATGTTGTCCCTAAAAAACAATGAATATTAAAAGAAGATATTTTTCTATAAATGGGCTTACGTAATTTGCCTATTCAAATATAATTTACCAAATATACCAAAAACACTGATTTAAGAAGATTGTGGATTATCCAGAAGCTTAAAGATTTATGCTTTTTTAAGTTTCTTGATTTACAATTACTATTTTTCTTTCATGAGGAAATATCAACATACACATCACTATGAGGAGAAATATGTAGTCTTAACATTAATAAAAATAATTTTATCTTTACTTCAAACAGTAAAATTTCTATCAAAATGCCTCATTGAGTGAGATACAATCAACAAGTATGCTTGCATGCTGAGAATATAATCTTTCATTATGAGCTTCTGGAGAAGTATCTATGTCTCAAAAATAATCATTGTATATAAAAAGCCTCCAACTGTTTAAAAGTAAATAGAAAAATCAGCTAATGCTTTCTAATATCGAAAACTAAACTGAAGAGGTAGAGGAGAATTCTTAAAGCACTAGCTGCCAAGGACTACAGATTTCTGCCAATTCTTGGTAACTGATGTGGGAATGTGTACAGGCTGAGAAGTAATTTTTGCCAGCAGGAGGGATCTGGACCAAGGATGACACCATATTGTGAATCACACATCCTCATTAGAGCCAAGACTAGATGGGAAATTCTTGCCAATTTTATATCTAATTACTAAATATTTTTAGAAAAACTATTTTTGAATACATCTGCTAACCAATCTACAGGTTTGTAGCCAAAATATATGTTTAAATCGGTCTCCGTCCAAGGTCCCTTCAATCCTTAATATATAAAATTGCCATTGTCCAGCTCCAGTGTGGGGGAGGGGTTCAGGTCTGAAAGACGAGGTGTGGAGTCAACAAAGGAAGAAACTGGAATAATTTGAGGGTGAATCATATTTATGGAAAATGAGCTATACCTTATATATTCAATAATTGCATCATGGTTTAATCACACACGAATTGGTAGCTAAGAATGATTCTGTATGAAAGTGGCCATCAGTGTCATTACAGCATCTTATAAAAGCAAAAAGCAATATGTTTAGCAGAAATCTGATTGCCTCTTGTCCTCTAAAGCTCAGTAACCCCATCAGCCACCCTATTACATGTCCTCCTACATTATTTCATCTTTGCCTCTGTCTGAGATGACAGATACTGAGTCCTAAGGGAAAAAGAAAAACTTATTATTTTCATTCCTCAAGGGACAAGATGTGCCTTTTGTAATATGCTGAACAAACAGTATAGAGCTGTTTCCTAATTGCATTCCTTTGTGCCTTAGTCTTATAATATGGAACTGTTCTCATAAGCTCCCAAAAGAGAAGGTCCTGGTATTCTTCTTCCTTTCCATTATACCATACCATTCTGATTTCCTCAAAGTATATTCCAGTGTACATCAGAGAAAGATCAAGATAGTCTAAGTTTTTAACAGAATCCGTTCCTCCTGTTGATGACCAGATCTTGCCATTTATCAGGGAAGCAACTAATCTTGAGCACTATTCTTCCCTTACTTTCTGAACTCTTGCCCTTAATGGCCTCAGGTTCCAGGGCTGGGTCCATTGCTTTTGAACATGCTTTTATCCTTGGAGCCAGGTGTGGCCTCATAGTTAATCCATGACTTCTCTATTCTTGGTGTAATCAGAGGGCACAATTGAGGAGTCCTGTGTGTAGTAGGCAATTGTCATGCTATATGGTTCCAATGTCATGAGGGTTTCTTTTTTTTTTTTTTCAAAGAATTATTTTGTTTAAAGAGTCTGCTGTTTTATATATTTTCATCCTCCAGAAAAGCCTGCAAAAATTTCCTAAGAGAAAAGACATAAAGAAACTCATAACACATACTGAAAATCTTTAAAAATAAAACTAAAACAGTGCTGGAGAATTGTAATTCACAGTGTTGAAATACTGGAACTTTGTCAAGAAACAGTGGTTATCAAGGGCATATATTACAAAACGAAGTTAAAATGTAATAAATTCTTTGAGTTATATAATATCATTGAATACTATTCTATAAAAATAGGAAAATGTCAGTCTAGATTTAGTGATAATTAATAATATTAATTCTATACCAAATATTGACTGGTTATGAGCATAGAGATAATAACCATGAAGGTTAAAATTTGCTATGCCCGGGAATTAATTGTGCCTATTTCAAGGCTATGTATTCTTCATATCTAAAATATCCTGTTTTCATTTAACATTTATCTTCTTTCACATCAAATCTGTAGTAGGAGGTTTCTGGCCCAGACTTTCAGGTCTAACCTCAAGGTCTAGGCCCACACACTTGCAGACCCACTGACCCGCAGACAGGCAGAGAAAGGCAGATGCTTTTAATAGTTTTAGGCTGTTTGGCCTAAGGTCCAGGCATATACTTTGCTAGCTCTCTACCCTTCATCTAACCCATGACTCTTATTTTGTTCAGCCATGCAGCTGGGTTCCTTTACTTAGAGCAGCATAGTTATCTTCTGCTTCTTCTGGCTTCTCTCTGGCATTCTGCTCTGTGCTTCCTGTTCTCAGAGTTTTCTTAGTGTGGTAGCCCCGCCCACACATCCTGCCTGCCTTTGGCTAATCAGCGCTTTTTATTAAACTAGTGGGTGGGACAAATATTTACAAAGAAACAACACAATCTCCCACACAAATCTTCAGGTTTTTTTGCACATACTCTTAAATGGTGCTCATAAATACTAGATGACTCATATAATAGGCAGAGGAAGTAGATATTAAGGATATTTAATTTACCAAAGCAACATAAAAGAACAGAAATATTTATTTATTTTATACTTCAAATTTAAATCTCCTCAAGAGATTTGCAAAAATGACAATTACCAGGATAATTCTCATGTTACTTATACCTGGTTCAACAATCTAACCTCATAAAGCTATTTTTTCACTTTCAAAAACATGCCAAGTACAAAATATTTTAAGGTTGTAATGATGTCTCATTTGCAAGAATGTCTCATAGAATTTTAGCAATAAATTGAAAACTAACTTAGATGATGATTCTTTACCAACTCATAAGTATTTATGAATAAAGGCACAATTCTGACTGGAAAGATTAAATCAAAATATTCCAAGAAAACGAAAGACTTTTCTATTTTTCCTTTTTCTTAAATGTGAGGACAGACTTTCAAAACATATTTGTAATTCAATGTGACTCTCAAGCTCTTCTCTGGAATGGGATTAAGAACAAAGCTTAGCAATAGGATATTGTCAAGATGCTGCACTGTGATACAGAGATGATCCTAAGGTTAGGATCATTATTAAGACAGCATAAGTTGACAAGAAACATACAAAAAAAAATTTCAGGAAGCAGATATCAGTGGCATAATTAGCATCTGTAAGCAGATAACGTTTTATGATCTGTTAAGCCCATGTTAAATTTATCAGTTGACTGCTTTCAAGTTTTCTTAGAGCCAGGAGATTCCATTGAGTCTGGTTATATTACTCCTTCAAAGACTCCATGAATACTTCTGAGGTCACATATTCCATGATTTGTTTTCATTGAGTCCTAGATCCTAATCAACTTCTAGGTCTATAGACCCTTACATGCACTACCTATGAATGCATGCCTACATCTTCATATTGTTTTTTTTCTCATTATTTGATTATTGCCATACACTCCAGATCCCTTCACAATGAGTTCTTAATTATCATGTAACAACTAGGGAGCTAGTTGAGTTCAACAACATACTTACATAACATCAACAGTGCTTGAAATACTCTATGCAGATTTCTGTTCAAGTTCACTTTTTTAAATTATTTGCTTCTGCTCTTTAATCTAATTTCCACAGAAAAGGACAGAAAGTCCATATTTCATGCATCATAAATACATCTGAGATATATTTCACAAATTACTGTTTTTCTTCAACTACTGATAACAAATTTTCACCAAATGATTCTGGAAAAATAACCATATCCAATCTTCAACAGCTTATCAAAAAGATTTGTTTTGTGCCTGTTATTTTTTAATAAAATGTGTGTTCAAAAGTTTTATCCTAGGATGCAAATTGAAAGGATGGCTGAAGATAGACTATATAATTAATTAGGAAGGGAGAATGGGTGTAGTAAAATAAATCATGAAATTCATACAACATATGCTCATAATCTGTCATTAATGCCAGCATTGGAGCTTTGGTGAGAGTGTAGTGACTAAGCCTAAAAAAGTTAAAGTTTCTTATCACACTGAGCATAGAGATGAGCAATCCAGACCACGTGGAAGTGTATTGTGCTTGAATTTCACTGAAGACAGAAAAAGATCAAATCCTATGAAGAACAATACAATCTACCACAGTGTGCAGGGATCATGTTCATCAATGTGTAATAGCACACATTATCCTCTAAGCAAGAACAAGTGCATTTCCAGAAAAGTAAAACCATGTCCCATTCCTTGATATCAAATAAAATACCAACCTAATTAGAATACAGTATTTTTACTGAACGTTTCAGCAACTTTTTTCTCTATCAATCTATCTATCTATCTATCTATCTATCTATCTATCTATCTATCTATCTATCTATCTGTCTATCTATTTATCTATCTATGAATGATATAATTTTTATGTTATAAACTCCTAAAGAAAAGTAGAAAAAAATTAAGTGCCAATATTTAAAAATGTGAAACTTATTAAATGAAAAGCATCTTTTGTGCACTAAAGCCAATATGAGATAATGGCAAATTTTGAAATGTTGATTATTTAAACTGAGTATATCTTTCACAAAGTGATTAGGCATTTACTTTGAACTAATAAAAATAACCTAGGAAAATTAACATTATAGAAATTATTGAGCCTATATCAAATCTTAGTTTAATATTTTTAAAGACAATCAACTATATACTTTGATTCATAAGTTCTACTTGATAGTTGTAAGATAATATTTATATGTGGGTTGGACATCTTTCAAGTGAGAAGAATCCAGGGAAGACGATAAATAGTCCTCTGTTTCCTTAATGTCGTCACATTCAAACACAAAATAATTAAATCCAAAGTTTGACATGTCTGTGTTCTTTCAGTTTTGCATCCTGTACAGTGATATAGATGAGCCAGTTTACTAATTTGCAAATACCTTATATGGGAGCTGATGATTTGCTTGATGAAGAGTAGAAGCTCAAGAGATGGAGACAAAGAGAAAGTGAAAGTAGAAAACACCTTTAATATTTGTCCAAATAGGGGAATTGATATCATTTCATATCTGAGGTATCAAGCAGAAGTTTTATATAAGTATAGAAAAATAATTTGTTGACAAAATCTGGTGATAAATGTCTTTTATAATTTCTTCCATATGTAAATTACATAAGAAATATTTTTTATGATTATGAGTAATATCAATCTTAGGACAAGAATGGGTGCTAGAATAAACTATTCTGGTATGAGTTTAGTACTCATCTTTTATGTTTAAGAATATTTACATTGCTGAGGACTTGAGTTTACATCTCCTCATTCATGTTTACTGATTCAGAACCATCTATTAAGGCTACAAGAGTTACTATATCTGTATCTGCTTATGTGAATACTTAAATTTATGTGCACTAACTTACACACATACATGCACATATACTCCTAATTAATGTTAAATTAAATCTAACTTTAAATGTATTCTAGTATACTATATATGTGTATATATATGTGTGTATATATATATGCATATATATATAATTCTAATAGTTGAATTAATGCAAAATAAGTTTTAGGTATTCTCAAACTATGTTCATAGTAGCATTATTTGTAATAGCAAGAACCTGGAAACAACTTAGATGCCCCTCATATGAAGAATGGATTAACAAGCTGTGGTACATTTATTCAGTGGAGTACTACTCAGCAGGAAAAAAAACTGACATCCAAGCTATTTTATAAAAGTGAAGGATAGGGTTGCCTCAGTCCTTTGGTCCACCATTTAAGTATGAACTTCAAGCTACTAATATGGTCACATAACCAATGGTCTTATATAATGTGAACCCTGTCTGTATATGAAGGTATTTGTACACAATTTGTCAGTATATGTAGGTATTTGTTCAGATGGAAAGAGATCCGGGCAGTCAGGAGCCCAGACATACTAAGAGCTGCAGCTCGAATGGAAAAATCACGAGCCAATGAAAACTGAGTGTTACAGCTCCTTGAAAAGTATTCAGTCCAGAGTGTGACAGCTTTGCTCCCTCAGCTGTTCTTTGTCGGCCATGCTCTGATGCTCCAGAGAAAGATCTTCACACAGACGTCATTCAAGAGATTTATTGGGAGGAAAGTGTCCAGGATAGTGTGGCTGCCTCAGCCTGAGGTGGAAGAAGACAACAGGGAACAGGGAAAGGGCTGTGGGTGCAGAAATTATATAGAGCTTCTTGGGAGATGGAACTTTCTAGGAAGACTTCCAGGGTGGGGAAGGTCAGATTTTATTCCTTTTTTTTTTTTTTTTACACTGATTTGGTTTTGGTTTCAGGGCCAAATCTTTCTTTCAATGGCTCTTTGAGGTTTGGGGGTTTTAATTTCAGGGCCAGGGCACATATTCCTCACCCGCCCCACAATGGCTCTGATTCTAAGGAGAAAGTGTGTTTTAGAGTCAGGGCTTTTTTTTTTTTTTTTTTTTTGGCTCTGGCTCAGAGATAAAGTATTTCTTCCACTGGTTCAGGTCTTAGATCCAGAGTAGGCTTTTCTTACTAGCTCTGGGTTCAAGGCTTGTGTAGGATTCTTTGGTTGGACACCTTTCCTTCCAGTATACTGTACCAATAATCAAATGATATATAGTTTGTCTTTGATCTACACACACGAATGCTCTGCAATGTGGTGTATTACACGGTAAAATTAAGACTGTCTTCCATTTTTACAATTGAACCACCTTCCTCCAGAAAAGCAAAACCGGTGTTTATGTATGGAGCCTTGTCTCCAGTACAGAAATACTTACTTTTATCAAGGATTCTCTTCCCTCAACAGTGTGTGTGGACAAGACAGTGCAAAGTTTTCTCCATCTTGTATTCTTGCTGAGGCCCCTTTAGGATTAACTAGAAATTGATCTTCTTGATGGAGAATCTCATGGAAAATTATTCAATTCTATTTTACGTGGTTATATTGTGTTTGTGCTGTAGGATTGAGGCTTGCATGAAGATCCATGGGCAAAGCTAGGCACTGTTTATCCATAGAGGCTAGACAATGGTTGTACCAACCAATCTCAGCATTTCGGAGGAGGAAGTGTACTGAGGAGGCGTTCAAGACCACAAAGGGCTACATGCGATTGATCAGGTCTAGAAGAGTAACAGAGCCAGGAAGTGGAGGCACGTCTTTAATTCCAGCACTAGGGTCATGGAGACAGAAAGCTGTATGACTGGCTGGAGAAAGGAATGAAAGGTAGGAAAAGACAGGAGTTTGCCCTCTTTGGATTCAGTAAAGGTAAGAAGTTTTTCTAGCGGGCTTCTTTGTCTCTGATGGCTCAGTATCTGGCGCTAGGTTTTTATTATTAAAACCAATCAGGGTTTGTGCTACAATCATAAGAACCAAAGCTATGAATGTCCTAGCTAAGTTTTCCTAGCATCTGTTAAGCTTCCAGCTTGGGCAAAGCCCCTCTGGCTATCTTGGCCCCTGTTAAAGAGCTTGCACCAAACTGCTTCCTTAAGCAAAGCTCCCCTGCAGCTGCTGCAGGAGATGCAGTGACTTAGTTTCTTCCTTTAAAAACCCCATTCTGGATATTTGGCTACATCTAATTCCCCTAACATTTGAGTGTGCACCTGGCCAGTGAGAATAAAGACTTTAAATTGGCATTAAACTGTGCTGAGTAGTCTTTTGAGTGAGCTAACCACAACACTTCCCAGAATCTTTCTACCTCCCCATCCACCTAATTTCATGTCTCTTCTTTATCTATCTAGAAACCAAGCAAGTAAACAAACAAACAAAAAAGGAGAATAAAAAAATGATCAGAAAACACACAAATACATAAAAATTATAAACAAATGGGAAACATATTATCTGAAAACAAAATATGGAATCAAAAGTGAAGCATGAAAAAAATAAAAGCCCAAACAAAGCAAAATGAGAATAATACCATTGAGTTCTTTCCTGTTGGGCACCTGCTGCTTGGGATGGGACATACCCTTACATGTGGTTAATATACTCAATAAAACTTCACTAGAGAAAACATTTTTTTCCTTTGTAGGTGGGTGTCAACTGCAGATAACATCTTGGTTAGGGGTGGGAACTCATGGTCATTTCCCCTCACTCAGTGCTGGAGTCTAGTTTGGCTTGAATGTCAGCAAGTCCAGCTCAATTCACCAAGGTCTTAAATTCCATCTAAATGGGGATTTAGTATAATTAGTAAGTGAAAAAGCCACTATTTCTGCTAAATTGAAGCTCACAATGTGTAATAGATTGTAATTATTGAATGTACATATAAGCTTAACATATCCTTTTAAACTTGAAAATGTATAGTGAATTTCATTGCTATTTTATATGTGCCTTCCTGTTCTGCAAAGCCCATGTTCTGGAGAAAGGCAGCCACGTTGCAAACAATGATTATCCAATTTCCGCAGCAAGTACAGTGCGGTGGTGGATCTTTATAGGTCAGATTATTGCTTCCAAGCATGAGATATTTATAGCACTTTACTTTTGCAGAGAGTGCTGACATTGCTGTGCTATCTTTAACTTTGGAGCTCAGATAACTGATTAGGCTGATGCCGTTAGTGCCAGCTTTTACCTTTAGCCCTTTCTCTTTTTCAGCAAGTTTGTGTGAATCATTCTACCAGGCTTCTTCCACAAATGTCATATCTTTCAATTCAAGAAAATGTGTTTCCTATTTCTTTTCTCACCCCGACACCCATATTTTAATCATGAAAAACAAATTTTGTTAGACTATTTCTCAACAAATATAAGATAAAATTTTGCACACTAATTGTTGGTAAGGATTACTTTTAGCTACAGTCTTTGAAAAAGAAAATAGTCTCTAGATACATATGCTCAAACAAATTCAAAAACCTAAACAATGACCATGATAATCAGAATTGCCAGAATAAATTCTTCACTAATGAAAGGAACCCACTTCCCTTCGAAAGGAAATCTGCTTCTGAGCCATGCTGTCGAATGTTGGTTCAATATGATGTAATTATCTATTGTACCTGACTAATTTTCCAGAAGAACATTATAGTTTACTAAAACAGATAGTAACAATGACACCATTGTACCTTTCTAGACTTCAAGACTTCAGGAAATTCACAATTTTATCACCCATCTCAGGAAGCAAAAGCCAAATTCTGCATTATGTATTAGAGAAAATAAATTATATTTTTCAGGATAAAAGCAAATTCTTGTGCAAAATTACAAATAGTGATGAATATACAAAGGAGAATGTAGTAGAGCAATGAAGATAGTTAGCACCTATCAGGTACATTGGAGCCTTAAAGCAAAATCAGATATGATACCAAGAGACCAGGGACAAAGTATATTTTAATGGGAAAGAATCAATGTCAACATACAAAAAGGCATGATAAGACATCAACATTTAAAACCCTTTTTAAATTTATACCCATTATATTTTTAAAAATGTTTCAATAGAGCATAAAATAGTAAATATTCTTAGCTGAAATTCAATTTCCGTTAATAGAATTCATATTCATGATACTTAAGTTCCATTTATATGAATAAATGACTCAAACGCATCCTAAAAATCATGATGTTTTGGAGAACTCTAGTGATTCCTAAGTGACACATAATTAAATTAATTGCTTTTAAATGTGTAAATCGTAACTACTGACATTGTATTTACAGTTACAAACATTACAATAATAAACAGCTAATTACCATTACAAAATGTTTATTTCCATTCTCTATAATACTGGTATGCTAAACAAAAATAAACCAAATGGACAATTTCTGCCACTATTATATATTTTTGTGAACTATTATATTCATTTATATGCTTGATACTGACTGGCATTCTTTCAGAATTTATTATTCGTTCATTAATTTATTTGGTGTGTGTGTATGTGTGTGTGTGTGTGTTACACTTGTTTTGTGGGGATCCATGCTTGTTTGCAAATATATGCAGATGCACATCTACAATGCCTTTAGATGCCACAGATCATCACGTTCCCTCCTCTATCACACTTCACCTTATTTTTCTGGTCATAGTTTTAATTAATTTGATGGATAATTTTTGGTTTGACTGTCTCCTAGGATCTATATGTTTTGTCTAGGGTTACAGCGCTAAACTTCTAGCCCTTAATTGTCTTTAAGGGGTACTGGAAATCTGAACATGGACCCTCATGAATTCTGCCAACTAACTTATTTCTACAGTACTTGATTAGTATTTGTATGCAATATTTAAAATAAAAAATAAGACAACTTTACCACTATTATAAATTAATGCTTTGTCAAGAGAATCCTTTTTAAAAAGAAAAATGCAGGTTGAAATTTGTAAAGGCAAAGTTTATATTTTGTAGTATACCTGCAAAAAATTTCTTAAGTTTTAACCAACATAAAACTATAAAAATTTAGCTTTAAAATCTAGAGATGTTTTTAACTTCACTGCACAATTAATTAAAAAGTTAGTATATAGTATGGCTATTAAGTATTTACCAGTCCTTAAAAGCCAAACTTTTTTCTAAAGACCAGGGTCTGGCCTAAGCACATGTACAAAGCTCCCTTATGGAATGTAAAATGTGGAGAGTGTACAAATTCTGTAGTGGGTAAGCAATGTAAACATAGAAAGTTTTCTAATCAAAACAAAAATGTTATGAGTAACTACTAGTCGGAGATCACAGTGGCTGAACACCAAGGAACACAGCCATCACTGAGTTCACACAATCAGATCAGTTCATTTATATACTAAAATTGTTCATTAAAAACTGCACAGCTCTAAATGGTATGAGAATATATGTAAGATGACAAATCAATATTTTGTAGTACTATTGATGACACAGAAAACACACTTATTACATATGGGGATATGTATAAAATATTAAGTAAGCCTGGTCACTTTTTTTAAAATGTTACACAAAAAGCATTACATTTATCAATATTTTTACAAACATTCTAGAATTGATGAGCACTAAACCAAGTGCTTAATACACACTGAGTATTGTGCAACAGAACCATTACTACACCTACAATACGTTTCAATAAAATATCTCAGAGGTGAAAATTTAAAAATGAAAGTATAAATAAAATATATGAAAAGAAATAAAAAACAGGGCTGAAATTAATTAATGAAGTAGAAATAAATACAAATAATCTATGTTTAAAAAAGTATTGCTTATTTGAAAAGACTGCCAAATTGTCACACATTTATCTGAAGAATGAAAAGAATCAAAATCTACAAATTTAGAGGTGAAATGGGAGCCATTGCAACAATAAGACCTTCAGAAACTGTGCTGTCCAGTTTTGCATATGAATTTGACACAATTTGCCTCCTGATTACCATCTCTGAAAATAAATAAAGAGAACATTCATTTTCTTTGAAAGTCAAAATACTGTATATTTATTTTTTATATTTATTTTCAAATTACAGAAGTGATTATTTTTATAATAATGATCTGTAGTATGAGGTTTCTGGCCCAGACTTTCTGGCCTAACCTCAAGGTCTAAGCCCACAGACCCGCAGACCCGCAGAGACACACAGATGCTTCCAATAGTTTTAGGCTGATCAGCTTTAGGCCCAGGCATATCGCTTGCTAACTCTCTACCCTTAAGCTATCCCATGTCTCTTGTTCAGCCATGCAGCTCAGTACCTTTCTTTAGAGCTGCATGGTTGTCCTCTGCATCCTGCAGCTTCTCTCTGGTGCTCTCTCTGGCATTCTGCTCTCAGAGATTTTCTTAGTCTGGTAGTCCCGCCTACACTTCCTGCCTGCCTTTGGCCATTCAGCTCTTTTTATTAAACCAGTGGTTGGGACAATTATTTAAAATGAAACAACACAACCTCCCACAATGATCTCATCTTGTTGATTCATCACACTTTTATTAATGATGACTATGTTAACACTAAAGTTTATGCATGGGCATATTGTTATTTATGTGTTTATATTAATATAACAGGCAATCAAGAGAGGAAAGAGACTTCACAAAGAATCACTCTCCAAATATATAGTTTTAGAACTTTGAAAATAATGATATATTAGCTTAATAAAGTTGTATTTAGTAATTTATCTATCTCTATGGTATATAAATTGGCTTTCTGCTCTATTTTGTCATGTAGAAACACTGGCAGTATGCAATGCTTTATATATCCTAACGTTTGCTGTTAAATTGCTTTTCTTCTACAACCCAGAAGTTTGTGTCTGGATTGAAAAATATGTTCAAAGGATAAGAATCATTTGAAATGCTCCATTTTTCTAAGCAGTGTTTAGGGTTTTTATTGCTGTGGAGAGACACCATGACCACAGCAATTCTTATAAGAGGAAATATTTAATTGGCGCTAGCTTACAATTTCCAACGTTTAATCCATTACTATCACTGCAGTACACGGGGACATATAGGCAGACATAATGCCGGAGAAGGAGCTCAAATTTCTACATCTTGAAACAACAGAAAAAACTGTGACACAGAGCATAGTTTGAACACAGGACAACCCTCAGAGTGACATACTTCCTCCAGCAAGGCCATACAGACTGTAGCAAGGCCATTACTCCTCAAACTGACACTCACTATGGGAGCTATATACTTTCAAAAAGCCACAAGTAGTTAATCAGAAACAACTAGCAATTCAAGGAAATTTAATATAATTTCCAGTAAATATTAATTTACCACAAAATCAGATGACTAAAACATTTGTTAGGAGACAAGTAAAGGTAAATATTATAATTTTATTGTAAAAAAAATCATGTGTTCATTGTTATATCCATCACAACATGTATGTGTGGGGAAAGGGATTGTCTCCATAGCTTTTAATCTTTTATGTGTCTATCATATAGCAAATATTATATATTTATGCAGACATTTAAAGAATTTAGATAAAAATTCCATGGTAAATTTTATACATTTTATTTATTTGAATAGTCTTAAAACAAATACTAGTACAGTTACCATGTTCACGCATGGGCTGTTTCACATTTTTTTTTTCTAACTAATAATCATTTTTTGCTCTGATTAATTGTCACCATTGATACTGTTTTTTCAGAATAGGACATTTTAGTATCCACCTTACACCATTTGAGAAACACTGTAATAGTGACTTAAAAGATATTTTGCAAAGTAATTATATATTCAGCAAAGTTTTTATAATTTTTAAAGTAGACACATAATATCTATAATTTTAAATTTAATTTTCAGAATACTTTCCATCATAAAAGGTAATGAAAAGAATAACAAAATCTGATTTTATGTGGCTTTAGGACATGAGAAAAATAAATCATTTGTAAATATGGCACAACTCTTGATGTGTTCTAGTGATAATGAAACACTTTAAGATGTCATCCAATAAATTTAGCTATCTATGTATTTCTAAAGATATACCTAAAAGAAACATTTTTTCCTTAGGATGTTAAAAACATTTTACCCAGTAGGAAACAAATTATCCAGTTACCTATAAATTTCTTACACACACACACACACACACACACACAAACACACACACACACACACACACACACACACACACACACATCAACACAAACAAAATGATACCTTAACAGCAAGTAGCTATCAAGAGAGGATAATATTTGTCTCATATTAGATTCAATAAGTGTCACATATTTTCTCTGTGGGAAAAAAACTGTTATTTACAGGAAAAACACTAAAAGCAAACAAAACAAAAGCTCTCCCCTGAGTTCCAAATCCCAGCCCATAATTCTGCTGCTTTACCAAAGGCCACAGAGTTCTCATAGATCCCAGGTTGGATATCACCTACCTAATACTTTCTAGAATCCATTCAACAACCTCAGACTCTATCCTTTCTCTTGGGCCCAGAACTCCAACTTATTTACCTGAGGCCCGACGGATTCTAGAGATCCAAGATTATACACTGTCCACAGTGACCTAACACCCCCAAAGCTGGCCCAACAGACCCTAAATGTCTCCTCTCCCCTCTCTGTATCCTAGCCTACTTCCTCAGCAGAAAGATCCCACTTCCTCCAATCCTGTACTGGAGGCCATACTGTGCTAAGAAATCCCAGAAACCAAACAGGAATCTAGAACCCCAGAGGCCACACCCCAAATCTCAGAGGTCTTGTAGGCTATATAAATCCCAGTGGAGACACCCTACTGACCTGAATACTCACTAGTCACCAGAATACCTGACATCTTAGGACAGAAGAAAAGAGAAGAAACAGAAACTATGTAACAAACGTCCCATCAAACAATTCCAAATTCAGGAATCACCACTTAGACCTCCAGTCATCCAAGATTCAGATGACTAAACGCCATATAAGAACATCATCAACAGAAGAGGCACTTTTATAAACCCAGAGCCCAGTAATCCCACTGCAGCAAGATCTGCACATTTCACTGCAGCTGACGCCCAAGAAAGCAACCTTAAAACAAACTTTGTGAAGGTTGTAGAGGTCCTTAAGGATAAAATGTAAAAACATCCTCTAAAATATTTGAGAGATAGATAAAAAATGGAGGAAATAAATACCTTAAAGAATGCAAAGAAAAGCATCGTCAACAGAATACAAGAAACGGAAGGAAGAATCTCAAACATTAAAAGAAGCAGATTCATCAGGCAAAGAAACTGTTAAATCTAAAATTTACCTAAAAGGAAACATCCAGAAAACTTGAGACACTATGGAAAGACCAAGGTTAACAAAAATAGTTATAGAAGAGCAGAAGAATCCCTGTTACACAAATTAATGAGACACAGGAATAGATTTCTGAGAAAGTCGGAGATATTAGAGAGAATAAACACCACAGTCAGATCTTACCCAGGTGTCTTCCAGCTTCCTCAGCCTGGCTTCCTCTTCCTCTATGCCGCCTTAAGACTTAAATACTCTCTTGGTAAATTAAGGTGTGGCTCCACCATTGCCTTCTGGGAGCCTGGAATTCCTTCTGTAATCTAAAATGACCTCACTCAGTTGGGATTAAGGGCCTAGGTCACCAGTCCCAGGATAAAGTGCTGGGATTAAAGGTTTGACTCACCACTCTCTGATTCTCCTAGACTGACTGTGGTTAGATCTCAGGAACTTCTGGTGTTTTTATTAAATCTCCACATACACTGTGGGTAGATTCCCTCTGATATCTCTGAAACTTCTAAAGCTTTTATTGAATTCCCACAAATCCCATCTCAAAAGACCAGAGAAATCTATTCAATATAACAATAGAAGAGAAATTTCTAACTTAAAGGAAGACATTTACTTAAAGATACACAAAGTTTACAGAACACCAATAGATGGACCAGAGAAAAGGTTCCTGCTCCACATAATAATTACAAAACCTAAACATACACAACAAAGAAATAATAAAAGCCACAATGGAAAAAGGTCAAATAACATGTAAAGCAGACTGATGGAGAAATGTCTTTCTGCATGCTGTGCCTATCAATCTTTAAATAAAGGACTGTTTTGGCCATGACAGCTGGTGACTAAGAGGTCTGGGGCGGCAGGTCTGTGGGTCTGGAACTCTGGTGCCCAGGGGCACCAGAAACCATGTTATAACAGCAGACCTACTCAAATTTTACTTGAATTCTCAGTTGAGATTCTGAAAGCCATAAAAGCCTGGACAGTAGTTTTGTAGTCTCTGAGAGCTCTCAGATGCCATCCCAGACTATTACATACAGAAAAACTTTCAGTCTCCATAGATGGAGAAAACAAGATATTTTATGGCAAGTCATATTTAAACAATATCTTCCCACAAATCCAGCCATACAAAAGATATTAGAAGGAAATTTCCAACCCAAAATATGTTAAGCAATCCCAGGAGTACACATGTAATAAATAAACTCATACCAGCAAACCCAAAGAAGGAAAGCACACACACAACCACCACCACTACCAAAATCAGGAACACCCCATGAGCACCTCCACCAAAATAACAAGAATTATCAATATCTCTCAATATCAATGGACTCAGTTCTCGAACAAAAGACACAGGATAATAGTATAGATACGAAGACAGAGTCTTTCTATTAAAAATAAAAAAAAATAATATCTCAACATCAAAGATAGACATTACCCCAGAGTAAAAGGTTGGGCAAAGATTGTCCAAGCAAAGAGACATAAAAATAAGCTGGAGGAGATATTTTAACATTTAACAAATTAGACTTCAAACCATAATTAATCAAATGAGATTTGGAAGGGCATTCAATATTCATCAAATGATAAATCCACCAAGAGGACATGGCAATTGTTTCTATCTATCCTCAAACACAGGGGCGCCAACATTTGTAAAATAAACATTACTAAAGCTTAAATCACACATCAAACCTCACACACTGGGAGAGACTTCAATATCTTATTCTCACCACTGGATAGGTCCTTCATAGAAAAGATAAACAGAAAAATCATGGCGCTAATAGATATTACGACACAACTGGACCTTATAGACTTCCACATTACATTTCACTCAAACATAAAACAATACTTTCTTCACAGTAGGTCACAGAATATTCTCCAAAGTTTATTATATACTATCAAGTCTCAACAGATACACATATAACTGGATTTCAGCAACAACAGAAATAACAAAAACCCTAGAAACTGATGGATTCACCTCCTGGTCAAGGGAGAAATAAAGGGAGAAACTAAACAGGTCTGAAAACTTAATGAAAATGAATGCCCAATATAGTCAAACTTACATAACACAATGAAAACAGTGCTAAGACTTTATGGCACAAAGTATATTAAGAAAAAAATAGAGTAATTGAAAAATAAATAAATAAATGGATAGTTGAGTAATAATCAATTCGAACTATACAAATATGCTGAGTTAAAAAAAATTGTTTTGAAGGACTCAATGGAATTAGCCTTTAAAGTCACAAGTGCAATTACAATAAAATAGCTACAATAAAGAAAATAAATTTGAATATATTAAATTATTTATACTTTTTCTCTTAAAAAATAAAAATTATGATCACAATAAGTGAAGATAATATTAAGCTTCTAGAAAGCAGTAAAGAAACATATATTATGTTAGCATCATGTTATTCTCACTTAAAATAGGTTTAAACTCTGGCTCTGGCCATTTTATACATCTTTGAATGACACTAAATATACTGATTATCATAACAAAAATACCTTAAACATATTTGTCAAGATAATTTCCCTGTGGTTTAATGTTATGAAGTACAACTGTATTATATCCTTGAAAATCCATTTCAATAGCACTTATGGGCAAATGTGCTGCATCTTCTCTCACAGGGAGCCTCTTAACACCCTGTATTTTATTTTATTAAATACATTTCATAAATATGCTCACAAAAGAGAAATAAGAGCCTGATATTGAAAAACAAAATATATTTCATTCTCAGAGCAATAAAGCATCTAAGGGGAGTTTGGGGTTTGGGGAATATTCTTGGGCTTCCTGAAATAAACAGATATATCTTCTTTAAGAGGTTATTAATTCTCTGGCTTTTAGAGAAGCCAGAGCCAATGATATAAATAATATTATGGCAGAAGTTATTTTCTATAACCCATTTCAGAATAAGGTCTCATGTAGTGACATTTTACTCATACCTTTTGGAAAATATGTTAATGAAAATTTTCCCATTTATAGCTTTGAGAAACATCAGTACTGCTATGCTGTTTAAGATAGTTGCACTTATATTTTCTGAGAAATGCCTGTTTCAGAATAAACACAATATCATTTCCAAGAAGCCTTTTTATATAACAGTCTCTAAAACTTCATATGTAGAACCCAGTGCCTATAGGTTTACTTGTATATTCTATGTATATGAACAATATAAACTTAAATACATATTATATATCCTCAAACATGTGATAAATTGAATTTAAACATAGTTATCCTAATTTTTCATAGTATATAAATTCTTTCTAAAACAGAATAATATTACCTTAATCTAACCATTGATTACCAGCTAATTCATCGCTAAAAAAAATTTACTTTCGGTATTTTGTAATTTTGATATGTTAAAGATGAAATAATGTTTAATTGTTCTTGTAATTTTTCACACTGCATGAGTAAGAGATAACATAGAACAAGATATTACTTTGTATTTTTTTCTCATCCTCAAATGACAATTTGCATCATTAGACTTCAAAAACAGACAAACATTTTTGGCAGACTAAATGTAAAATTTAAGTGAATTATTTCATACCCAGATGGAAGATAAATAAGTATTCCATTGTGGTTGACTTGTTTTCACATATATTTATTTATAAATCACCTATTCAGACTTCTGAACTTTTTTAGGCAAAGGGGATTTATAAATAAACAGGTGTGGTCCATGAATGACCTTTATGCCTTTTCTTCCATATTCTGAACTCAAAATGATACAATGGAAACTTAGCAATACGTAAGAACTATGATGCAATTTCATGTGATGTGAAAAAGGAAAAGAGAAAAATAAAAGATCTATACAACCACAGACACGTTAAATCCTATATATAACAAGTAAATTCTATACATATAAAAAAAATGATAGGGGAATTGTGTTAATTGTCTCTAGAAAATCTTTTCTCAATATTTCTAAACTTAAAAAAGAAAAGCTCTTAAAAATTGATCTCTGGGGATGCAAAGGTAAATGATGTAAAATAATGTTAATTTCACTATTTCTTGTAGTATGTCATGGAATGGTTACAAATCTGTTGTAAAATTTAACCTTTCTATGTACTACCTCTTTATTTATTTAATTTCTTGACAACAGAACACAGCAGGGTATTTATGTTTTAAATTAGAAATGTCTCTTGGACATTTATCTTTAGTGACCAGCTGAATAAGATTCATAAAGATTTCGCTGCTCTGGTCCTAATGAAATTCACTAAGTTCTTTAAAATATAGTTTCTACAGATACAGCACATGACATAACTTATTGTGTGCATTGATTTATCTGATGAAAGCACATTGTTTTATGAATTGTCTGAAATAGACATTTTGATCTGATTTCTGACTCATATTTTTAAAGAAACCATAAAGTTAAGAAACACTTAACATTTCTCAGGATAATTTGGAAATCAAGTAAGCAAGATAATGGCATCTTAGAAGACAGAAGACATTTTGTTATATTTAAAGGCAGATTGATATTTTCCTCTTTTTACAGTAATATTAATATGTATGGCAATCAATATTTTTAAAATTTAATTAGGAGTCATTAGCCATATTACACAGATATAAATTGTGACATTAATGTATTTTATGCCTTTATACATGAATTCATTAGTAGATCGTATGACAATACTTGTCCTGGGTCAATATAACACATGTTTACTTACCCAAAGTTGGAATCACAAGACTAATCAATGTTTAGATACCACCCGAGACTAACAATGAGTTTTATTGGAGAAATATGTGTTATGGGTTACCTCCAGGAGTAGAAATGGTTTAAATGCAGCTGCATCGCCAAAGCCAATTCAAGCATGGATGACATTTCATAAAAGCTGTAAAACCTGAAGCAGTATCTACATGCTGTGGATACTGAATGAATGAACAAAGCTGAGCAAATTGAAGTGGGTCCTTTCCACATTACTTAATTATTCTAAACCTTTTCCAGGTAGCTTGGCTGGCTTCCAGTCTTCCAGTTAGCTTGGCTTTGCATACTCTGAGGTAGACTCTCTGATTTTAACTACTGGTCTGGTGGGGGGGGGGCATGATGAATACGGTTGTTTATAGGTACTTCCTGAAGTTGTTTTGAGTCTCTTACCCTCTTGTATAGAAGCTTTGGAACTCAATAAGTATTTCAATCTCTGTGGAAGTTTTTACACAAGTGCTAAAAACTCTTCATTATATCTAGTACATATCTAGCATATCACTATGTATGCTATTCACATTAGTGTGTAAGCAGAAATTCCTAGAGATAAATCCAAAATAATTTAATATTTCTTTAGAATATAATTGCATCTTTATTTCACCAACAATTCAGTAAATACTCTCTTTTAAAAATATGTGATCAGTTTATTTAAAATTATAAGAACTTTGTCAGTTTATTTAATTTAGAAGAAATATTAGTACTTATGCATTCCTGTTATTATTTTAATGTTTGTAAGTTGGTAGCTGTCTCAAAATTTGAAAAAGTAATTCTTATTTTTAACTTTAATTTATTAAATGGAAAACTCTTTGTCTTTGTTGCAAGATACATGACAACAGCCCTGATAAAACTATTATTGATTCTTGGCTGTGACCAAAAATAGCTAGTGAAATTTTAATTCTGAGAAATAAAACTAACTTTTATTTTCCTGGTAAATTTTAAATACAACAGATGTTGCATTAGATCCCATAATGAATTATTTCATTTCTATAAATAAGACTTGATAAACACAGGGATATATTTCAACAGTATTACCTGAGATATTACATTGTTATAAAAAAAGTTATAAATATGTAGAAGAGTAAATAATAACAGAGTGTTGGAAAGCTAAAATTACTATAAATAATTTTTTCATTTATAAATAATTTTATAGAGCTGAATGGAATTTATACTGGAAATACATATTTAAACTGTGATTAAAATAAATACTCCTACATACATGATCCAATGTATAGACAGAGAAAAAAACTTCTAGAAACAGTAAAAAAATTCAGCAATGTAGAAGGATGAAGAATCAACTTGCATAAATCCACCACTCACTACCAAACATACAGAGGAGGAGATCATGGACCACTCCTGTGGTGATATGTTACATATTTAATAAAAACCAGTCTGAAATATCAGAGAAGAGATCTACCCACAGTGAATCAAGGAAGATCAAAGTGTGGTAATTTACACTTTTAATCCCAGCATAGGAAAGACTGAGAGTGGTAATTTAAGCCCTACTTGGAGTCGTGACCAATGCTCTTAATCCCAGAAGACTGAGTTTGAAGTCAGTTTGGTTTACAGAAGGAGTTTGAGGCTTCCAGGCAGGCAGTAGTGGTATGTGCCTTTAATCCAGAGACATAACTCCAGAGACAAAAGTAATTTTTCTATGTTTCTGTGAGTTCAAGGCTAACTACAAAAAAAGTAGTAGCCCATGCATTTAATCTTAACCTGGATGTGAAACAACTGGGTGAAGAAGGTATTTAAGACAGGTGTAGGAAGACAGATTCAGGCAGTAGAAGCTACAGGGAACTAGGCTGAGGAAGATGGAAGACAGGTGGGTGCGATTTGACTGTGTTGTTTCCTCTCTTTGATATCTCAGCCTTTCCCTGAGATCTGGTTCTGAGTTTCCATTATCACAACCAGAGTTCATGCAACACATTCCCATTCACAATGGCTTCATAGAAAATAAAATATCTATTAATAAACCTAGAAGAAGGGGATGGACTTCTGCAATAAAACCTCTGCCAAAAGAAATAAAGGCATTAGAAAATGAAAAGACATCCCATGTTCATAAATTGGTACAATTAATAAAAGTAAAAGATTAACATTCCATCAAAAGCTATGTACAGAGTCAATGCAATCCCAATTAAAATCCCCAATTCTTTGCAAAATTAAAAGTATACTATTTTAAAATTCATATGAAAACACAAAATACACAAGATATCAAAAAATATTGAACAACAACAATGCAATGGAGATTATCCATGCAGATCATATGTTATATTACAGATCCAAACTAAGAAAAATAATAATGGCATCAAGCATACTGGATGAAAAATAAAACAAAACTGAAGAACCAAATGTGAGTAGACATAATATCAACTATTTGATATTTGGAAATGCTAGAAATGTTAGCTAGAGAAAATAAAGTATCATCAATAGTGCTGAGAAAGCCTGATGTCCTCATGCAGAAAAATGGAATAAGATTTGTATCTATTTTATATCTATTACATTACCTGAAAAACAAACTCCAAATAGATTAAAGACCTGAACCCTGAAGCAATGGAACTGATAAAAAAGAAACATAGACAGTACACTATAAAATACAGGACTTCATGATTAGGACTTTATCCAACAAATAAGGCCAAAAATTGTCAAGGTCATAAATCTAATAATGAACAAGAAAATGTAATCAGGAATCAATAAATACATTTAAAAAGATACAAAACAATTTGCTAGATATATGCTCTGTACAAAATTTAAATGGCAAACTGCATATCTAGATTTTGGATTACTTGAAAATTACATTAATTATTGACTGAAAAATCACTTTTATATACCTTGAAGAAAAAAATTATCTTAATTTCTACGTGTATATATATCTTAGGATGTATATTATTATTCTATTTTTGTGCATATGTCTTTTTATACATGCATTTATGTTTGTGTCTATGCAGGTATGTGTTGATTCTATCAGAGATCACCAGGGTTAGGGTCACTGAAGGTGAAGTTACAATGAGCTTTTAGCTACTTAATTTGGGTCCTGGGAAAGAACTGGGTCCTCTGCCAAAGAAGTATATACTTGTAAGAACTGACCTGTCAGTTTAGCCCAAATTATCTATATTTTAATAAATAATTTCTTCTTATAGAAATATCATCATTAATTATTTTTTGATTGACTTTCTATGGCATTTGTATCTTCTTACTTTTTACATAAAAAGTAAAATTTATTAAAAGTATGTGTGTTTGTGTGTATGTATGTGTGTTTATTTAGGCTGAAACATTTTTGTTGTTGTTTGGTATTGATCGTGTGTTGTGTTATTTTGGATATTAATATTCTGCCTAATTGTAGTTGACAAGGATTAGCTCCCATCCGAAGAGAGCTTTCTTATAATCTTTGTGTGTTTAACATGTAGAAACTTTTCAGTGACTTCCTGAGGATTCTCATTGTTTATTTCCTAGGCCTTAAAGATCTTCATGCAGGACAAACTCTCTCACCATCTTTTATAATATGCCAGTTGTTAGTGAGCTTCCCTATATGGCAGAATGCTTCATCTTTGAGGAAATTGCTACACAAGTATTTTGTATCATAACAAATAACTCAAACTTTAGTGCACCCCTTCTTTATTTTGTTTGCATATTCTTGTTCTCTTTTAAAATATAAAACAAAATAACTATATCTTTTTTCCCACAGAAGGAACCGATGTTAATTTGAACAAGACAAAATTTATTTTATAAACTGAACAACTTTTATTAAATGTATACATAATGCCACTGTTAAGGCAATTAAAGTTGATAAAGAAATACCAACAGAAGAACTATATCTGACTTGTGGTTTTCCATATCAAGTTAACTACAGCACTTTCCATATGTCCTGATACCTAAGCTGCTCATGGTGCTACAGATATAAGTACCTGGGCTACTGTAAAGCTAAGCTGACTAACCTTGGGACTTCTTGCCCTTTAGGGGGGCGATGGGAGGATGAGGAAGATGGAGGCTGAAGGCTGACTGGTACGGATTGGGAGTAGGGAAGGGAGGGGAAGCAGTGGAATACATGGATAAAAAAGACTTTTTTTTTTTTAATAAAAAAAGGAACATGTAAAAAATGAAATCCATATGTGAATCTCAAGCTGTGTGCTGAACAATGTCAAGAAAGAGAATAGTCACTGCTCTATTTGAAAACAATGATTATAAGTTTATAATCTTTCACAAATTTTATTAACTTAGTTTAAGCACAGATATTTACATAGAAGGCAATGATTTGTTTACTATATTGTCTTTTTTTCCCAGAAAACTAAATTTCAATATGTATTATTCACAGTTAATGTACATTACTTCTATTTGATTGAATATTTTACAAATGTCAAGATCTCTGTATAATGTTGCAAAGGGTTATGAAATTTCACTTCTCAGAAAATGGACCAAGAGAGGTCAAATCTTGACACACTAGTGGTTTGTAGAGGAAATCCCTTTTCAAGTTACAAAATACCAGTGCTTCAATTTCCCAGTAGCTAGTAATGTCCAGATTCTTAATATGTTAATCAGGACTAAGTGTGTATAATCATCTGCCTGCTGTGTTTTTAATCAGGGATAAAATGTGACTGAGAAAGACATTCTCTTATCCGTTTGGGCCTGGTGGCATGCATTTGCAGTCTCAGCATTTATGTATTAGAAACGTTAAGATCTAAATTTTAATTTCAGTCTGTGATGTTTAGTATTGCTTTCCCTCAAAACAAACTAAAAGACCAAAAAATACCTTTACCTAAACCAATTATAAAGCCTTGATTTTCCTAAGTCATTTTATGATTGCAGGGATCTAACAGAAACACTGTCTTTTCTACAAATCCCCAGGGTTTCCCTGAGTATTTTTTCTAGGTACTTACTGCACAGTTCTCTGTTAACATAACTAAAAATAAGAAACTCTGGGCTGGAGATGGCTAGGCTATTAAGAGCATTGGCTGTTTTGGGGGGGAGTGAGGATGCATTCCAAACATACATGTGGCTGCTAAAAGACACTTGTCACTTCAGTTCCAGAAGAGCAACATCGATTGAAGGCCTTTGCTGCCACTGTATACACATAGTTGACAGGCATCCATATAAATTGAACATCAAAGTACATTCAATAAAAATGCATACATAAATTATTTTAAAAATACAGCTTTTACAGATATGCTCTTGAAATTCTGGTGGAAAATCTCAGAGTGTACTACTGAATGTGATGAAGAATACCCTGTTCTGTTGGTGTCAATGCTTTCTGAATGGTGAAGACACTTCCTTATTCTTCTGCATAGAAGACTAATGTCACCCACCTAATGAACTGTTTGATTGAGCACTTTATAACTGATTACACTACTAGAAAAAAAAGGGAATGAAAAATGTGGAAAATGTCTCAACTAAATGATTAAGAAAATGTTGTTCCCAAAATGGCAGAATGAGGGATTATTCACTTGTAACTAATATGTCATCTTATTTTTCCTTTTTAGAAGACTTTAATTTTCTTTTCAAAACGCATTTATTTGGTTTATTATATTATTTTCTGCATGTTTTTACGAGCATTATATTCTGAGGAACCCATGTGATTAAAAATGACTGCATATATGCAAGTTTCTATATGAAGCATCTAATTTTTACTGAACAAAATACATAATATTTAATGTGGTTCAAAATCACCTTCCATTGGACTGCAATAGTACATCAAAGCATGGGCTCAGTTTATATACAATATAATCAGCTATAAAATATTAATCAGTCATAATAAAGTATTATTCTGGCTCAATTCTAGGATAATGGGTATATTAAAAATATATTTTTGACAATTTCCCATAAAAGCATTTAGATACAACTCAATTTATGCAATCTGTTCAACAGAATACAAGTAGTTTAAAATCTATGTTCCTAAATGTGGATTAAAGCTGCCATGATATTTGTACACACACACACACACACACACACACACACACACACACACACACACACACACACACACACACACACACACTAAAGGTTTTGACTCTGACATTTTAGGTGGATTACCTGTGGAGTCTTTCTTTGTTAAGTCTTTATAGATTTCCAAGGACCTCCCTGAATTCTGGAAGAAATGCCCAGCTATAGGTCATTTAGAGCATAAAGAGGTGGAAATGCCCTAAAGCTTTCTGTTATTTGTTTTGTTTTGTTTGTTTACTTGATTGAGTCAAAATGTCTCATTGTAGCTTTGGAGCTTGTCCTGGAGCTCACTCTGTAGACCAGGCTGGTCTCAAACTCTTCGAGCTTCTCTGCCTCTGCCTCTCAAGTGCTGGGATTAAAGGCGTGTGCCACCACACCCAGTTCCCTGAAAGCTTTAAATAATGGTGTAGGAAGGTTTTTATCTTCTGCAGATATTTTGCTGTAGGCCTTAAATTTAAAAAAATGTTTAAATTTTTTAATTTAATTTTTTAATGAGTGAGAATAATAAATTAGCTCTTGAAATAAGTATTTGAGTCCTTAAAAATATTTTCATGCTTTATGCTGGCTTATTCAGACAAATTATATATCATTTAATAAAAGCAACCATTCATATCTGGACCATTTGACTTTTAAGATCTTGGACAAGAGCTTTTATACTTCTAGACAGTTAATAACTCACATTGAGATTGTCTCCCATACAGTATTAAAATAACACATAAAGTATATTTGAAGTTTTTTTTAAACATAACAGGATATCCTATAGCATTTCCTCAAATTCTCAATTCACTCTATATACATATCTAAGGCTGTGTAAAGTCATTTTGCATTCAAAGAAACAAATTCCAAATGTCTAAAATAACAAACAGTGAATATTAGCCAGAAGACTTCTCTGGATAACTTCCCTGTCCAGAAAAGATCCTCATATGACTTGTCTAAAATATCATAAACTCTTGTAAGAATTATGATATTTTGTATAAAGTTTATTTGTTGGTGTAAGGTTCTAGTTATCTGTTATGCTATGTTATCTTATCTGTTATTACTGCATGAACTTCCCATGAAGAAGATAATGTTATAAATAATTCTCAGGAATGTTTGCAACATCCTGGAAAACCTGAACCTGTAGTCAAAGCCTGAGATGCAATGAACCTTGCAGTCTTCCTGTATCTTGACCATTCTCACATTCACTCTCTTGACCAAGAATCATCTCTCTCTGCCTTATTTCAATAGTCTCTCTCTGTCTCTGAGTCTGCATGTCTCTATCTCTCCCTTCCTCCCTTTTTTCTTAACTGTTTCCCTCTCTCTTTTGAAGAAGCACATATGCATTTAGAGGAAGCCAACTCGGTTTCATTTCTAAAGAACTGCCCACTTTGTAATTTTAGTTAACTATATAAATTAGCAAAATCAGAAACAAAATATTGTACATAACAACAGACACCGAGGAAATAAAAATAATCATTAGATCATACTTAAAAAATAAGCGCTCTACAAAACTTGAAAATCTAAAAAACTAATGGACAATTTTCTTGATAGATACCAAATACCAAAAATTAAATCAAGGCCAGATATTAGTATGAATAAATCTATAACTCCTAAGGAAATAGAAGCATGCAAAACAACAAGAAAACAGTGTGCAGGCCCAGATGATTTCAGCACAGAATTCTAACAGAATTTCAAAGATCTAATACCACTACTCCTCAAATTGTTTCACATAATAGAAACAGAATGAACACTGCCAAATTAATTTTTATAATGCTTCAGTAACCTGTAGTTTGAAGTCTCTGACCTGTTCAGGCCTGTGGTCCAGAGGAATTTTTTCTACCCCCAGTTCTGTAGCTGTTTATAAAATTATTACTCATTGGCTTATGTTGATTACAAACTGTTTGGGCTAAGGCTCAGGCCCTTTACCAACTAGTTCTTGCAACATAACTCAACCTATTTCTTTTAATCTATATATTGCCATGTGGCTCTGTGGCTTTGCCTGAGTTCTATTACATCTTGCTCTCTGGTCAGCACACTGCAGAATCTCCATGACTCAGCCCTTCTTCCTTTATCTCCTCTTGGATTACCAACCTGCCTCTAAGTTGCCTTGTCTTAGGCCAAAACATCCCCTTTATTAGCCTATGAAGTAAAGCATACTCACAGCATACAGAAAGATACCGCATATCATTTACCCTGACACTCAAAAACAATCAAAGAATACAACAAAAGAGAATTACAGGTCATCTCTCTCATTAGCATTGATACAAAAATACTCAAAATACTAACAAAGTAAATAAATGAAAGCATCAAAAAATTCATCTACCATGATCAAGTAGGCTTCATACAAGAGATTCAGGGATGGTTCAAATATGAAAATCTGTCAGTATAATCCACCATATAAACAAACTGAAAAAAACAAAAAACCATGATTATCTCTTAGTATGCTGAAAGTGTCTTTAAAAAAAAAATCAAACACACTTCCATTATGAATGTCCTGGAGAGATAAGAGAAGCAAGAAACATACCTAGACATAGTAATGGCAAGTTACAGCAAATTGGCACCAACATCAAAATAAATGAAGAGAAATTTAAAGCGGTTCCACTATAATCAGGAACAAGACAAGGCTGTCCACTCTCTCAATATCTATTCAATAAAATACTCAAAATTCTAGCTAGAACAATAAGACAACAAAAGGGCATCAAAAGAATACAAATGGGGAAAAAGTCAAATTTGCTATTGGAAGATAATAGGATATTAGGTATAAGTCATCTTCAAAATTCCAACAGGGCATTTCTACAACAGACAGATACCTTTAGTAATGGGTGGGTATAAAAATAAAATAAAAAAAAATCAGTAGTCCTCCTATACAAATGATAAACAGTCTGGGGGAAAAAAATCACAATAGCAACAACCTCAACAACACCCACAAGTAATATAAAAAATCCTGGTTTAACTATAACCAAACACGTGAAAAATCTGTATGACAAATAAATCTGTTTTTTAAGAAAAAAAAAGAGAAGATAAGAGAAAATGGAATGATACTCCATGTGGTATTAGGTTTCTGGCCCAGACTTTCCAGCCTAGCCTCATGACCTGGACTTTCCAGGCTAGCCTCATAGCCCTGACCCACGGACACACAGACTTGGAGTCCCATAGTCCCTCTGAAACACACAGACACTTTCATTAGTTTTACACAGATTGATCTGGGGCCCAGGCATATAACTTGCTAGCTCTTGCTCTTAACCTACGATTCTTATCTTGTTTAGCCATGAGGCTGGGGATCGTTTCTCAGAGCAGTGTTTCAGTCTTTCCTCTGCATCAGCTGGCACCTCATTGTGATGTCTTCCTGGTTTCTCTGTGTCATTTCTATGGCATGTCTGCTCTGCTCTTCCTGTTTCCAGGGTTTTCTTAGTATGGTATCCCTGTCCACACTTCTTGTCTGCATTCATCCAATCAGTGTTTTTATTAAACTAGTAAGCAGAACAATAATTTAATTCCATGCTCATGGAGCTGTACGATTAACATAGCAAACATGGTAATTGTACTAAAAGCCATTTACTGATTCAATGCAATCTCCTTTAAAATTTCAACACAATTCTTCACTGACTTAAAAAGATCAATGCCCAACTACATAAGGAAAAGATAAAAATCAAAGATAGCTCAAACAGTTTTGTATAATAAGGAAACTCCCAGAGGTTTTACCTTCCCTTACTTTAAGCTGTACTTTAGGGCTATAAAAATAGGCAGAAAAGCAGATTTATCTACAGAATTGATTGAAGGCTCTGCTGTATATCCATACACCTAGGAACATCTGATTTTTATTAAAGAAGCCAAAATTATATAATATAGAAGAGAAAACTTGTTTAACATATGGTGCCAGCATTATTAGATGTCAACATGTAGAGGAATGCAAAGAGATCTGTTGTAGATTGAGTTTTACTTACAAGGCACCAGTCCAAGATTAATTATTTATTAAAATATAAACCAACACTCATGATACAGGCAACAGCTTACAGTGGTGCCTGAACAGGAGCTGGAATATCCCAGTGATGGACTATGGATTCCAAACCGGTCTCTCTAGCAGCCAGGAACCAGGAAAATGCCCCCCCCCCAAGGTCCCAACAGCCCCTTATCAATGGGGGTGGCCACTCCTCATTCAGGGGCCCAGGACCCTGGGTAAGCATCCTCGAATCTTATTAGCTGACACCTGAATCCCACCACATCTCCCCCTTTTGTCTAAGAAAGTTCTAAACTAAGACTATATACAATAGGAATTATTATGAGGTAGTATCTAGGAGAGGATACAAATTACAAACCTAACACATGTAAAGTATGTCATATAGTTCTAGAATATTGGTAGATGGTAGGGTGTATAAATTCCTTCAAAAGCTTCATCTGGGAAAGTGAAAATTTAACCACTGAATGTTCCTTTCTAAGGGATAATAGGGTAGTAACCTTAAATATTCTTTTACCCCTTCAAGACCTGAGAAGGAAGATGTATCACCTGAAAGTCAGAAGTACACGGAAGTAGTGGCTTCCAAAATTTGGGAGAGGACAGCAAAACAGCTACCTGGACAATCACCTCTGGTTTGTGTGCCATTGGAGTATCCATCATATTGGCTACAGGCCTATGTATCTGACAGATCTTTACACAAGCAGGGAAATTTTGGAGGGACTGTCTTATTTTGTCCAGGCAGGTTTCGTCGGTCTCCATCCATTAACTTGTTCATCCAGCTTGGACATCATGTGTGTACTGTCAGCAATCAAGGTAAGGGCAGTTCCTTACTCAACCGGCCATTCTCTTCCAAAAAGACAAACTCCAAAGGAGTATTCTTGATGCTCAACACCATCTCAGGAAAGGAGCAGTGACACCAGGAGTTGTCGTGTCTCTCGTGGCCGAATTCCAAATGTTAAATGCCATATTCTCTGGGTTTATAAAATGGTTGAAGATTTTTGTCTATCTATGATATTCTAACCTGTATCTGAGATGACTGTGATATGGTACCTTAAGTAATGTTGACTGCAGTTTTTATTTTCTTAAGGATTAAACCATGTACTAAAAATTAGATTACCTATATAAGGGGTGTCTAATCTCTGAACAATGACTTTTAGTATGACTATCAAACATTACCCAGGGGTATATATACCATGTAAAGTGGCCACAGCATTTTAGACTTGTATAAACATATATATCATCTAAACAGAGGTATATAAAACATATTGTTTTAGCATATACCATAACTAGTGCAACCATACATTATATCTAGTATTGTTAAATAAAGGTAGTAATTGCATAGTGGACATGATAATAATGTGCAAATATTTTAAACAGAGGTAGAAGCATATATAAAATATAGAATTTACAGATTCAATTTTACATAACAGTTAAACAATTTTACATATAGATTCAGATTTGTAGCAATGTACCAGTTGCTTTGATTATATAAAGCAATTTCAGATTAAACTTCGTACCAATGTATAAATTATCTCAATTAAACATATAAAATTATTTCACATTTGTATCAATATACAAATATCTATGCCAGTGCAAACAGCTAAAATTGTATATAGGTAGGTAGAACAATCTACCTTTATCTATCCTATCTATCCTCTTTCTCTTCATCAAAAGAGGTCTTTGAGGCTATATTATAGTTCTGTCCTTCACCCAATTTTAACATATATCTATTCTATCAGAATAATAATTACTCACAACCCTCAGAACACAAAACTTATTGGGAAAGGGGGCGTAGTCTTTCATAAGGTTGCTTCCTGCTGACTTAAGGGGGAAGGCATCTCTTTGGGATCCTGTAAAAGCTAAAACAATGGTTAGATATTAAAGGACTGACTATACACATCTATAACCATTCTCAGAAGAGAGGTTAATTCCATCTGGAATTCTAATTAGAAGTGTGATCTGAAGGATAATCATAGAGAGCTATCTTGCAGCCATTTTTGAATAATCTATTTTCTAAAAACAATCATTGAACCAGGTTCTTAATTTCTCTATTTTTGCCTCTGTCTGTCTGCCTGTCTCTTTCTCTCTCTCTCTCTCTCTCTCTCTCTCTCTCTCTCTCTCTCTCTCATACTCTCCCTTTTATTCTTGTTTCACTAGTAGGACTTGTTGCGGTGGGGGCCCCATCTCAGGTCTAGATTTTTTGTAGATAGCTGATAGGAGGAAATGTTATTTACAATGGAAAACTTAAGCATTGTTGATACTCAAAGAAGATATTTATATTCTCTATGACTTTAGGAAATTGTATGCAGACAGGATGTTTGAAAGGTGCAGATACAGAGAGAAACAAGGTTTAAGATGAAGTCACAATAATATTGGTCTCTAAACATTCTAACTGTCTTCTGTCCCATACCAGGTGGCTTTTCTGATATGAGACAGAATTTCTCATATTTTCATTACCAATATGCTTGGGTTTAGAGAGGGAGAAAGCCACTTGCTCCCAATCCAAATCCAGCCCTATTAATAGTCAAATTAGGACCACAATTTGTTCTTTTTGAGGTGTAGATGTAAGATGCAAAGCAGTAAGAATTGAGAGATTACCCAGTAGTGCAGATGTGTATCAGTTGGTCTCATACTCTGTTGTTTACATTTCTTCATCATCGATCTCTCCTCTATTGCAGGTGAGTAATTATTCAATGTCTAGTCAATGTCTTAAAAACAGTTGTATCTGTTTTCCTGTAAAGACAAAATTGAGACCCTGCCCCAGGTTTGTTAAATGTGTTTTCTTTACCATGTATCCATTTGTCATATCAGGGATGAGCAATTACTTCTTCTCCTCAGGAAAGGACTCCTTTTCGAAGCGGACCTTTATTAATTTTGTTGGTACCATATCTTTTCTTTCTCTGTTGAAACAAAAGCAAAACCCCTACCCATCGAAGCACATATCTTGGCTTCTGTTTTGAAGTCAACACATCTTTGAAGTAGATGGGTTGATTTATCTCGGAAAATTTCTCTATTACCCAATGTCTCTCAGCAGCTGATGTTCCCTTTTCATCAGTGTTAAGAAAATTTAAAGTAAATAAGGCATTGTACAACCTCTCCCTGGGTTATCTCATTTCTCTCTTCTGTTTATAAAGCATCTCTTTCAAAGTGCGGTGAGATCTCTTTGCAACTGCCTGTCCTGTAGGATTGTGTGGTATCCCCGTAATAAGCTTTATATTATAGTATCCAAAAATCAGCTTCATTTTTTGGGAAACATGTTACAATGGGGGTTTCTCTGTCCTGGGCAGCCAGAAGCCCAGACCTGTAGGGGTATTGTGTTGTCTCATGGTAAATAATTGTCCCACCCACTGGTCTAATAAGAAGAGCTGATTGGCCAAAGGCAGGCAGGAAGTGTAGGTGGGGCTGGCTACCAGACTAAAAACTCTGAGAACAGACTACCAGACAGAATTCCAGAGAGAGGCCCGGAAGAAGCAGAGGACAACTATGCTGCCCTAAGAAAAGGTACCGAACCACATGGCTGAACAGAACAAGAGACATGGGTTAGGTGAAGGGTAGAGAGCTAGCAAGTGATATGCCTGGGCCTGAGGCTGATCAGCCTAAAACTAATGAAAGTGTCTGTGTGTCTCTGTAGGACTGCGGGTCTGCGGGTCTGTGGACCTGAATTTTGATGTTAGGCCCGAAAGTCCGGGCCAGAAACCTCCTACTACACAGACCCACAGACCTGCAGCCCCCAGACCCCTTAGCTGGCCGCTGCTGCTCAGGCCCCCATAAATGACTCAGACACTTATATTAACTTAATGATGTTTGGCCTATGGCTCAGGCACATTGCTAGCTTGCTCTTACATCTTAAATCAACTCATTCATATTAATCTTTCCTGCCACATGGCCTGTGGCTCACCTGTGTTCCTTACATGTTGCTCCTTTTGGCTTCAGGCCTGGTCTGTCTCTCCTTACATGTTGATCCTTTGGGCTTCTGGATCCTTCTGTCTGACTCTGCCCTGCTCCTCATCCCTACTCTGATGTCTCCTCCTACTTTTCCTATGGTGCCTGTCATGGCCCAAAACAGTTCCTTTATTTAAAGATTGCTATTCACAGCATACAGAAAGACATTCCCACATCAGAAACATAAGCTGGAGCATTGTCAGTCTTAATCTAAGTGGGAATTCCCATTATGGCCATGTCTTCCAAAAGATGAGTAAGTACAGCATCAGCCTTTTCAGAACTCAGGGCAGTCGCCCATTGCATTCCAGAGTAAGTATCGATAGTATGATGTACATATTTCATCTTTCTGAATTCTGGGAAGTGAAACACATCCATTTAACATATCTCATTTCTCTGTGTACCCTTAAGATTACTTCCTGCAGGTAAAGACTGTTGGTTGTAGAAAAAGCAAGTGTTACAATTCCTTATTATTTCTTTTGCTTGATGCCAAGTGATGGAAAAATTCTTCTTTAGTCCTTTGCTGTTAACATGATGTTTCTCATGAAATTCTGTGGCCTCTAGCACGTTTCCTATCAGCAACCGATCTATTTCATCATTACCCTGCACTAGAGGGCCTGGGAGACCCCTGTGTGCCCTGATATGTGTTATGTATATAGGATGTATCCCATCTCTGATGATATCTTATAGTTGTATGAATAGTAAGGTCAAGTCTGTATCATCAGGAATGAAGTCAGCAGTTTCAATATATAAAACAACTCTTTCTGCATATTGAGAGTCAGTAATTACATTGAGAGGCTCTGTGAAATCCAACAACACCATAATTATTGCATATAGTTCTAACTTCTCAACAGAGCTATAAGGGCTCTGAGCCACCTTAATTAAGTTTTCAGACTTGTAGCCAGCCTTTCCTAAGTTGTTCGCATCAGTATAAAATGTAGGGGCTCCAGAAATGGGCTTAACCTGTACCACATGAGGAAAGATCCAATTAGTTTCCTTTATGAATTGAATTCTCTTGTTTCAAGGATATTTATTATTAATCTCTCCTAAAAAGTCACTACAAGCCTTTTGCCAAGGTTCACTGTCTGCCCATAATTGATCAATTTCTTCATTAGTCAAAGGCACAACAATTTCTGCAGGGTCCTTTCCAGTCAATTGGCGAAGTCCGAATTTACCTTTAAAAATCAGATCAGATATTTTTTCAATATATGTTTTCAGCTTCTTGCTTGGCCTATATGGCAGAAAATCCATTCTAATATAATGCTTTCCCTTTGCATAAAGATTCCTGTTGGAGATTGTCTAGAGGGTAAAATAACAAGTATGCAATCCAGGTCTTAATCCACACGATCTATATATGCTTCTTGAAGTTTCTTTTCCACCAATTCTAATTCTTTCTCAGCTTCATCAGACAATTCTATTGAACTATTAAAATCTATTTCACCATCCAATGTCTTGAATAAATTAACTAGCTCATAGTTTTTTTTATACCATTAATGGGCTGTATATAAGCAATATCTCCTAGTAACTTTTGAAAACCGTTAAGAGTCTTCAATTTATCTCTATTTAATTTCACATTTTGTGGCCTAATTTTTGTAAGCCTATTTTATATCCTAAATAACTGATAGAATCTCCCCTCTGTACTTTCTCTGGAGCAATTTGTAGTTCCCAATCAGGCAATATTTTCTTTAGTTCTTCAAACAATATTTCTAATGTTTTTGGGTTTGTGTCTGCCAACAAAATATCATCCATATAATGGTAAATGATAGATTGTGGGAAGCACTTGCGCAGTGTTTCTAGTGGTTGTTGTACAAAATATTGGCATAAGGTGGGACTATTCAACATTCCTTGGGGAAGGACCCTCCATTGGAACCTCTTAACTGGTCCTGAATTATTAAGAGTAGGCACTGTGAAAGCAAATTTCTTTGTCTTGTTCCTGTAAAGGTATGGTTAAAAAAAAAAAAATCCTACAAATCAATAACCTTAACAGGCCATCCCTTAGGTAACAGAGAACGCAGAATAATACCAGATTGTAAAGAGCCCACAGGTTGAATCACTTTATTAATTGCTCTTAGATCCATCACCATCCTCTATTTTCCAGATTTCTTCTTGAAAACAAAAACAGGAAAATTCCATGGACTGGTTGATTCTTCGATAAGCTGAGCCTGTAACTGCTGTTGTACCAACTGCTCCAAACCCTAAAGTTTTTCTCTTGATAAAGGCCATTGTTGAACCCAAATAGGCTTTTTTGTTAACTATTTTAAAGGCAGTGCTGTGAGTGTCCTTTTAGGTTCTGCCGTTATTGGGCAATTCTTTTGTACAACCTGAACGGCTGGTGAATTTTCTTTATAGCACCTTAAAGCATCACTTGTGGAAACATAATTGAGTCTCTGGTTGATATCAGAACCGGGAGGGATTTTAATCTGGGTATTCCATTGCAGTAAAAGGTCACAACCCACAGATTCACTGCTATGTCAGCCATATATGGCTTCAACTGTATTTTCTGACCTTCTGGTCCTATGCATTCGAGCCATCTCACACTCTGTTTCACCTGAGATATTGTTCCAATACCCATAAATTGGATATCCACTGCCCATAAAGGCCATCTTGGATGCCATGGTTGTGGGGTTATGATTGAAACGTCAGCCCCCATGTTGACTAAACCCTGGATATAAATATTATCTACCCATATTTTCAATTTTGGTCTTTGTTCATTTATTGAAGTCTGCCAAAATATTCATTTTGTGATTATTCTTGGAACTTCTGATTTCTCTTTTGAATTTATTCTGTTATCTAATACTGTATGATCTCCTAGATCAAGTATTGGATGCCCTACTCATCCTGAGAATGCTGGTCTTCTACTGTGACTGAATATGATCCTACCTTCCTCGAATTTGGAGTCTGATTTTTGGGGGCTTTCTGGAGGAAGCCCCGAAAGGCATTTCCCGATGGTAAAGGGTTGCCTTCTTTGTCCCTGGTAGATCTACATTCATTGGTCCAATACCGTCCCTTGACACACCTTCTGCAAAATCCAGAAGGCAATGGCCTTCTGTTCGAATTAAACCTAGATCAGGCATTATTTCCAAGAGTACCTTGTGTACAATTCTGTCTTATATGGCCTTGTTTACCACAGTTGAAACAAGTGATGCCTTGGTTCCTCACTCTAATATTAGCAATGGCTTGGCCTACCCAATTCTCATTGTTTCAATGGAGAGATCCAGAATTGATTGCATATTGAATCTATTCTTCTATAGGTGCAGCTCTGATCTTTAAAGGCATTTTGGATTAGCATGATCAAAGGCCAGAGAAAGTATTAATTGCTTCCTAACTTCTGGATCTGATACTGCTCTATGTACAGGTCTGGTAAGCCTCTGTAGAAAGTTGGTATAAGGCTTTTTAAGCCTTGTTTGACCTTAATATAAGGCTCAATTTTTTGACCTGGGTCCAAAATCTTTTCCTAAGCATTCAGTGCAGCAGTACGGCATAGTAATAAAGTATGCTCGTCATAAGTAGTTTGAGCCTTCACATCAGCAAACATGCCTTCACCAAGGATTTGGTCCTGAGAAGCAAAGAAACTCCTAATTTTTTCTTGTTCTTCTAATGTCCTGGCCTCCTCTCTAAACCAGCTTCTCCACTGCAAATTTTGACTTTGGTCCAAGACAGCAGCCTTTAGCTGCATCTGGAGTATGGAGAATTCTTCTCTTTGTAGTTAGGAGTACAAACTTTTACAACCACTTTGGATATTTTTAGGGCTATTTCTCAGAAAATTGGGAATCTTTCTATCTAAGTCTCAGCTCTTCCAGTCTTGGCAATATACCAAAGAATGCTCAGTCATCCACAAGAAATACAATGCTTGTTCCCACCTAGTAGTGAACTATGCAAGCTAACATTTGAAAAATATTAATTATACAATGACTGTAATTTTTTCTTGTATCTTATACCCCATATACCATTTTAAAGGAAAGAATAACTGTACCTGTGATACTTATCTCTCAGTGGTATTTGCTACACAGTGCACTGGGAGGGGGAGTTTCTTCACATATTCACCAGGAGAAAGTCATAAGATAGAAGAAAATATTATTTGTGGAAAATTACTTGGAACTACTGACCATCATGTTACAGAGGAAAGATAAAAGACTCAAGAAGACATAGATCACAAGCTTTCTATCATAAACAATGCAGAGATTTTTGAAGACATGAGAACAGAAAGTGGACTACACTTATTAGGTGGAACAGTTGAATCAGAGAAGAAGGGTAAAGTGAATGTGACAGGATTTATTATATACGTGTAAGAAAATATCACATCACAAATAGCTATTTTATGTAATAAAAGTAAAAATAAAAGTGTACTATAGGAGCTCAAGTAGAAAATAGTTTATTGACTATGATGCTTTATTAGTTAAAGCTATATTACAAATTGAATGTATGTTGACAATAACAAAATGTGAAATTTGATTTCACTTTAATCTGTGGAGTAAATAACCAATGACATAACCTACCACATAAACCTAATCACAATAGATTTACTTCTTCTATTTTCTTAGAGCAGGCTGATCTATTTCAAGAGTAAGAAGTATCAAATGGGTTATATTCAATGTGAGTTTAGATTATTTTATGATAATTTTTATGACTGTAATTATAGGTAAATAACTTTTCAAATGAGTATAACTCTAATTCATAAGTTTTCTAAATTATGCTAGATTAACATAAACATAATTCTTTGTATTTTTCTTAAAGCTTTCATATAATATTTATTAACAACTATGTTTATAAACTTATCATAAAAAGTAATTCATTTTCTGTTTAAAACAAGAAACCAGGTTAAACAACTCTTGGTTTTATAGTTTAAATGATCTATTCATTTCATGTTTGTCAAACACCTCTTGAGTTACGGATTCAATAGCAAATACTATGACAGTGCCCAGTTAGAAAACGGCAGACAGCCTTGAAAAAAGCTCCTGGACAAAGAGAATCTATCAGTCTTCCTGACTGAACTCTCAAACCTGTAACTGTAAATATCTGCCATAGTGAACGTCTGGCAGCTGAGTAAATCGACCTTAGCAAATGGACCAAAAGAACTTTTCTCTGAGGTATAGAGCCCAAAATCAAAGCATTGGCAATGACATTTTATATGTTTCATTTCATTGTAAAGATCATAAATTACTTTTGTAAAATATTAGGCATCAAAGTTCTGGTCAAAATGTTCATTTTATTTTTAGTATGCATAGAAATAATACACACACACACACACAAACACACACGCACATATATAATATTCTTGAATTAATATCATTTAAAAATATTAACATTATTTATCTTGAGCATTATTCACAGATATTATTATACTTTAAAAATTGATTAAGATTTTGCAGTGACTTAAAAAAACTGCTAATTTTGTGCTATAGTTTGTATGTTACAGCAATATTTAACTTATTAGGTATTATATATAAAATACTCACTCATATAATATATATATATATAGTATCTATAAGTGTATAAATACACACATATATGCATGCATATATGTAACAATATAGTTGAAGAACAAATGGCCATGAATTTAAGAAGGAGAAAGAGGAGCCAGAGAAGCATTGAATAGAGAAAGTGAAAGGAGAAAACTATAATTTAAATTGATGAAAAAATAATATATTCCTCTTTGATAGCATGAAACTTATTGAAATAATTATAAAACAAGTTTTCTACATTTTATAATTATTTATCCAAAGATAAATGGTCTAATTGGCTATTGTACTGTAGGTTAGTTAATTTCAATGACTTCTGACTTTATTAAAACATTTTTAATCCTACAAAATTTGATGTTAATAGGACTATACATAATGAAAGTTCTGACAGAATTTACTTTCTTTATCTACAGCGTACTCTGAATGAAAATGTGTGTCATACTTATATGAAACTAAAACATTGGTAATAATATGCTCTCTAACTATATACTAATACTTGAATTAAATTTCTATCATTTATATATAAATAAAATTATACACAGAAATTTAATATTTCAAAACATCAGTGAATTAACATATGCCAAAACTCAGGATTCTATTCTTTCAAAAATATTGATATATTTCATTAAAAAACATTTTAATAATATATTCATGAGTAAAAGTAGGGCTGTAGGATGAAAACTTCCTGAATTCAATGTTAGCATCTCTGAAGAGTTGTGATAGCATGGCCCAAGGCAAATTCCCTCATGTTTGTTTATCTCAGGTTTCTGAAATTCTTTCAGACTAGGTGAGAGGGTTTTTTTTCCCCCTTATTGTTTCATTAACTTAAGAAAAAGGAAATTATACCCAAGACCGCTTGTCAAGGATACTGTAGGATTTATTATATATTATACTTTAAATGGAAAGGGCTCTAGCTAGGGTTAATACATCACTCTTTAGAACAAATGTGGGCCAATTAAGATGCATCATTATATCATTTAACTAGGAAGTAGCTTAATACACTTGAAAATAAATATGTGGGTACAGTAGTATTGGTCATATTTTATTTTTCTATGAGTTTGTTGTCAAGGAGCAAGTGATTTTGATAATGAAAATTGAGAACGTCCCAGATGATTTAAGCAGAGCTAATAGAAAATAACAGCTGTTGTACAGCTGACTTTCAGATTTGGCTGATGGCTTTTGTTTTACGTGTTTACCTTTGGTGGAAACTCGGATTCCACAGGGGTACAATCTAACACTGCATTGAATCACGTAATGCTCCCAGAGAGGTTTGAGCTGTATATTTAAATGTAAACCTATCCCTTCTGAAAGACACATTGGCATAATTAATGCCACTAGGAGTCTCTTACTCTTGAAAATTGCCAAGGTATGAGAGAAATACCTGCATACTTGCAGAATACTCTGAGTACAGCATTTAGCAACATTTCTTTCTACCCTGACTCCTACATTAATTTTGCCTTTTCTTCCAGGATGTTTCTCAAACCCTGAGTAGAAAGCAAAGAAAGGGAAGATTAGCAAAGACATTCATTATACAACTGAGTATTCAATCTTTTATTTTCAGTATTTTGAGCAGTTACGGATCTCTCATGATCACTGTCTATTGCACTATACTGGGCATAGACATTCATGATCTATGATTGAACATCCTGTTGTAAAGGGGTTTCTTGGTCCCAGGCGGCCAGAGGCCAAGACCCACAGACTGTCAGGCCAGACCCATAGCCACCCGCCTCTGTTGCTCAGGCCCCAGAAATGACTCAGACACTTATATTAACTTTATGTTGTTTGGCCTATGGCTCAGGCACATTGCTAGCTAGCTCTTATATCTTAAATCAACCCATTTCTATTAATCTTTCTTGCCACGTGGCCCATGGCTCACCTGTGTTCCTTACATGTTGCTCCTTGGGCGGCTTGCTTGATTTCTCTTTGACTCCACCCTTCCTTTCCTACCTTTTTCTGATTCCTTGCCTATCTTTTCTACAGTGCCTGTCAAGGGCGAAAACAATTCCTTTATTTAAAGATTGAGATTCACAGCATACAGAAAGGCATTCCCACATCAACATCCTATGCCTGGATAAAGACATCTCACTGCTCACATATATCAAAGTATTAGAAATTCTTTGGACACCTTATGACTTCCAAATTGTATATAAATATTTTTCTTACTTGTAACTTCCAAGGCTTCTCCTAAGCACTGCTACAGAAGTGTTCTTGAATTATATTTATAGTTGTATAATATATACACAAATACACACATACACAAATACAAAATAAACACATATATGGACACACATGCACACATAAAAACACAAACATACATGCACAAAAACTTCACCTAGAATATAATTTTTAATCCATGCTAAAACAATAGCAAATAAAACATTTACATATATATATGTATATATGTATAGAATTAAAAAGCTAAGAATTTGGAAATAGAAAATGACTTAAAGTAAACTAATATTCAGAATTAAATCTGATAATGATTTTTTATGTTCTATTCAAATTTTATTCAACAGAGTTTCTTAATGAAACAATGTGTAAAATTTTTATTTCAAATGTGAGAGTTTATAATAGTCATATTAGAATGATTTTTATTAATTGTGAATATTTTAGTATATAATTCTTTATATTTAAACATGAATTCTACTGACATATACTGAAAGCACTTTGTTTACAGAGACAACCTTTTATATGGTATTTTATATGTAATATTCAGGTAGTTCTTCATTATATACTAATGATGAGGGTGATTATGTGAAATAATTTCAATGTATAAGCAATTTAATTTCAACCTTAAAAGGCAATAAGAGTGACCTAAAGGTGTCTTGTCATTGCATAAGAACCTTCAGATTTTTGCATATTTTTAAATTTTGGATTTGAATTGGGAATTGGGGTCTTCAGTATTATTATGCTGTTCAATAGGATTTGACTATTAAAAAATCAAGTAGTAGATAAAAAGTATGAACATTAAACTTTTTATAGTTTTTGAAAGAAACTTAATTTTCTACTGAAAACAAATTATATAGTGTTAAGCATGTTCAGTATTTTAATATCAAATTCAAAAAATAGCATTTGAAAACATAATACAAATATTATGTTTATATATTCTCACTGACATATCAGTAAGTTTAAAACTAAATTTGTGAATTCAGAAATGTTGTAAAGCTCACCTAACAAGAATATAGTATTCAAATATATTCTTAAAGTTTGAAAAAAATGTATGCAAATTACTCCTGTCAGAGTGCTATAAAATCTAATAGGTAATTATATGCAGTATATTTTTATGCAATATAAGTCTTTATTCTCTGTGTCTATATTATTGCCTGAGTATCATTAAAATATTAAAAACGAAGAATTTGGTTTTTGCTATACATATGAATGTAAATACAGCTCAAAATCTCTAAATAGGATAAAACTCTAATTATTATGGTTACTCTTTTCATTGCATTAATATAAGTTAGATGTCAAGACCAAAAAAACTATATAATTTTTAAATGTTCATATGATGGAGGAGACACCAAGCCTGATTGTTTGTCTTCACAAAGTGGAAAGAGAATATCCACAAGTTCTACTCTGACCTCCACATCCATGTTCTGGCATTCATGTACACATGTGACTATTAAAACACGTGCACACACACATACACGCGTGCACACACACACACACACACACACACTACAATGTAGAAAAAATTATGATGATTATTTAAAATTATAGCTCAAATAACAAATTAACGTCCTAAAAGATAATGTACTTTATAATATGTGGTAGGAATAACCCATGTTGCTCATGTTAAGAACTGAAGAACATTTTAGATTCTATGTGCTTGTGAGGTACTGAATTTGATGGCTCTATTGTTATTAGGGATATAAGATCCCTAATTAAATTCATTAATTTTTTGAACAAAGTACAAGTAATAGCCAGAACATTATTTATTTGTTTGTCATTTCCATAAGCCCAGTTACTACAGACATTAAAGTAATTCAGATTATAGTATGTGGTATTAGACTTATCATGGAATAGTGGATCTCAGTGCAAAAGAAAAAAAAAAAAACAAAAACTGCCATTTCTTCTCATGAGAGAATCAATATGACTGCCCTTTATTTTAGTATGGCAATGTGATTTCAACATAATTTACTACAAAAATGTCTATGAAACACTCTTATACTTCAATATATGGCATAAAAGTACTGGTGTTTCAGGAACCTTCATATTGAATATAATTGACCATTCTGCATACAACAAAATTTTTAGAAGGAAAATTAGAATGCATTGTCCTACTATACTAATAAAGTTAGATTCCTTCGCATGATAAATGTCTTTAGCTAAGCAGTAAACATGAGTGAAAACAAACACATTCACCCCATATTCATGAACAAAAGTGTATTAAAATAAGATATAGGTTGAAAAAACAAGTGAAAGAAAATCACTATATATTTTGGTACTATGAAATGAAAATCCTGTGCTCATGGAAAATACAAATGCTTTGCATTATATATGATTGGATTTAACTGTTTTTAACGGAATATTAAATAATTTTACATGAGACTTGAAGTATTAGATTTTTAAGCAAAAATATGTAAAATCTGTGGGTGGACCATTTATTTAAAGTTAAGTGAATTTTTAAAAACTTTACCTCTGTTCTCATTACTGTGTTTCCTTGAAAGTTACAGAATTGGATATGAAAGCTACACATCTCACTGTTACCAAGTTGTGTGATTTGGGGAGAGTTTCTTCTAACTTTCCATCTTTAATCTCAGTTTTTCCATCTCTGAAAAGAGGAAGGTGTGAGGATAGTGAGAAACACACAATGAAATTAATACTCACTAAGTGTTACTCAATATCCTATGCCAGAGCAGATGTATGTTCAGTGAGCCAGTCTATGAAGCAAAAGAAATAGCCCCACGCGGAGCTCAGTTTCCTGTGCTGAACAGAACAAAGGTGCTCAAAACAGACATATTTCAAGTCTGCACTCTTTCTTGCTCTCTCTCACTGGAAAACAAGCGGGCATCTTTATGTAAAATAAGGATTGGAGGGAAGCTTGTGGAAGATGACTGAGCATCTAACATTTGTTATGAACATGCCTTGCAGGGAATATTTGCAGTCCACAGGACGCACAGATTTGGGGGAAAACATGTGAAATGGGTTACTTGTGAGAGGTCAAGGCGTGAGCCAGGAAAAATGACCATTTCTTCAAGCTTTTTGTACAACTCTGCACCATTTGCTGTGGCTTGAATGTGTTACCCAATGGTTAATTTTACACCTTCACCTGGGAAGAGGGCTGACACAAGAGGTCACAGAAGATTTGACTATGTCATGATGCTCAAGAGTAAACTTATTGCATCAGTACATCTCGGTGATATGTAAAATTGGGCTAGAACCCCTACTGCTCTCTTAAATTGCCTTTCTCCTTATGATTGTTCCATGCACAATTTACTATCAAACCCTCACCAACTACAGTATCTTGACATTATACTTGTCATGGTCCTGTGCTGAAAGCATGGAATGCATTGTATTTTAAGTGAGACAGTCTTAAGGGTTCAACTATTTCAGCAAAACATTAAGAAATGCTTTCCAAAAGTTTAGAGCATGTAAAGATAGTGATTTTCTTCAGCCTTCTTAATGACAGATCTGTGCATTGCTACTCAACTTGTTCTTTTATCAAGGGATATGAAACTCATTGGCAACATGTTCATTCTGTGACTGGATGCATTCCTGAATACAGTCTTCTATTCCTCTGTCACTTCTGCTGGCAAGTAACTGTCCTGGTGACACAGATCTACATTTGGAATTCAGTGGAAATTCCTTGTCATCTCACATTGTCAAAGACACCACGTGTGGATTTTTCATACAACTGTGCAACCCAGCTTTTGGCTTACATCTGTGTCATGTCCTTGTCTGTGTAAGTTTTTTTTTTTAAATGGCCTGAGATTATATATTAGAATTATGAATAAATTAGCTCATCCTAAAGACTCTGAGAAATTATTATTTTGTCTGAGAGGATTGGAAACTGAGAAAACGTGACTAGGTAACAAAAAATAAAATTAAGAAAAACTTGACATATACATATATATTTATACATATGTACTACTTTATTTAGATGACTACTGCTTGTTTTCTATTGAGAAAGAGCAGGAAAGAGTGAAGATTTGCTTTTTAGAACAGACTGGGAGGTGATGAGGAGGGGAATCATAATCAGAATATAATTCATAAAAACCCATTTTCAATAAAAAAGAAAAATAGATAAATAAAAGATATATTGGTATATGGTGAATAGTGTTTAAATATTTGTACAGTTAAAACGTTTTGTTGGGCTTGTTATATGTAATAACATGATTATGTAAATTATATAATAGACTAAAATTATATCTACAAAATTAACTTTGTTAATTAAATATTATATTTAAAATAGGGTCTGTTTTGCTATAACTATAAGCCTCCAGGTTTAGGAGTTCTATTCTAACTTACACGATTTGTTGATTTATCAATCCCTGAGATTTTTTCATAACTGCATGAAACATTTCATGTCATTTAGGAAAAGTGAGAAAAGTATAGAATTTTCATAAACGGACCTTATATATCCACAGAATATAATTTTCATTGATGTATTTCCTTATTCCAGATTTGCCATGTTCTTGAAGATGATACTTGGCCTTTTAAATATTTTTGGATTATTACAGCTGGCATGAAAGTGTTTGGAGAAAGGTTTGAGGTGTCTTACAGGAGTAAGATGCTTTTCTTCTAAATTCAGTCCTGCTTACACACAGCAACTGGCTCAGATATGTACTTACAGCCCCTTGGTTACTACTCTCGAGGGAGAAGGGACAGCACAGCAGAAGTAGAAAGGAGAAGCCAGTTGCTTCTCTAAGAACTGTCCCTCTCAGTAAATGTAGCTTACTAGTAATCTGTATGTTTACTTGTATGTTTGTATGTTAACTGATAACGAGATTCTACATTGCACAGCTGTGTGCGCTCAGTTACCACTTGCGCTTTAGCAATCCCCACTTCTGTACTAATGACTACCTCCTCTCTGTCATCCTAGCATCCTGATGCCTGTATGTGGCAACCAGATTTTCCCAATATGGAACATTGTTTCCCGGTGTCCCAACAGCTAGGTATCTGGCCATCCTCTACACGGAGAGAACAGCACCTGTACTGTCTAGTAAGGCAAGACAGTGTTTTCTACAGATAGTAACAGATGTCAATCTGGGAAAATAAGAAAACTTCCTTGAGTAGGATGTTTAAACCCTAGGATAAGTGAATACTATTTTAAAGTTTTTAGTGGACTTTATACTTTTTATTTATCATCAATATAATTGAGTATAATAATTTGTAGTAAAATATCTTATTCAAATGAGTATATAATTTACTCCTATTAACTTCTCATTAACTGATTAAAGTGAAAACAGAGAAAACATAATTTATAGTTATCTTTACTTGTCCTATAATATAATTATATATATACAATCACATTTGTTAATATTAGGGCATAATTATGTGATTTCAAATATTATTATAATTACATTTTACACTAGATATTTAACATGAACACAGTGTTATTTTACTATATTTGCCTACAGATACTTATGTATTAAGTCAATGTCTTTCAAATGTACAAAATATACATTACTGTTTTTCAATTATTTAAATAAATGTTAAACTAACAATAGAGAAGTAGTTTGTCCAAGATTCTCTAGCTCAATTACATTGCAAAAATTAATATTGACATGCAGTGAGTCTGTACCTGGATTTGTAACCTATGCTATAAACACTGTATGACTGTCTTAAACTTTAAGACATAGTAACATATAACTGAGAAAGATATATTTCCTGCAGATATGAGCTGTGCATATCCTGAGAGTATTATCTGATCTTCCTCTTCTGGATCTAGCAGAGGACAGAGCATGGCAAAGAACCAGAAGTTTTCCAGCAATCTTTTCCTTCGCTGTATCAAACTAATAATCTTATCATAGGCTAATATCCCGGTAGTTTCATCCACTCTACCTACTGCCAAAGGTTTCATTGTCAATCACCATCGATATATAAAAATGAACATGGAGTTTGTGACATATAAGCTTCTCAAGAGCATGTTCAAAACACTAACAACATACAAATGTAAATTGACCAGAGAAATAGACCATCTTGCGATAACCATATTTTATTTAATTTCCCCCTAGAATGTATGAACTCACTCTTCTCTTTAAATGAATTTATCTTATGCTTTAAAAAAAAAAACCTAGGAAAATACATTTTGCTCAAATTTCAAAGTCAAACACTGAGCTCATTGAACAATAATCCCTGTATTCTAGGCTTTTCTTTCTGAACATTATCATTTCCAATCTCCTTTGACGCTTTATCTGTCATTCTCTACATGTACAGACTGCAAGATACTTGTGGTTTAAGGAACATGCTTGTCTTGCTAATCTTTAAAGATTAATGTGGAATTGGTTTCTATTCATTTGATGACAAAATAGAAAAATAAAACAATCCAAACTTCCTTTTAAAGCTGGGATAGATTTACTTTTCCTTTGGGAAAGGAAGTGACTTTAAATGAATAAATTACAGTGGTGCTGAGAGGTTTGCTGTTTTGCCTCATATAGCAACATGATTATCATAAGGCAAGTTCTCTATTTTTCTGCTTAAATTACTGCCTGTTTTTAATAGATTCTGAACACTGTGCTCAATAAAAAGGGGCTGTTGATTGATTCTTTAATCTTCAGCTTCTCACTATAAATGAAGGAATATAATGAATAAAGGCAATGTGTAGCATTTTCAAGATGTCAGTGCCTGGAATTATGTGTTATTTTTTCTGATGCTGTGTGGAGGAAAGGCAATGTTAGAACCATTCAGAGCCCATATGTGTGGCATATTACATAATGAAAAAGAGAAAGTGACAGTTGTTTAGATATATGTTGGTAGAGCCTAAATGCAAAATTGTAACAAAGAATACAAAGAGGGGGACCAGAAGATATTTTAAGCCCTTCCTGCTTGCTTTCATTTGTTTCTCTTCCAGTTCTGTGTTTTAATTAAAAGAGTAAATTGAAACAGCCTGAATCTTTTAGCACCAGTGTTCTCAAGGGATGTTACATAGCCAATTGGGTTAAGAATCAGGCATCTGAAGCATAATTTTCAGCCAAGCAGTCAATGACTAGAACTCTGGCTCTGGATAAATCTCATCATCCCTTGGTAACAGTTTCAGTGCTGGCAACGTGTGATGGCAAGTTCACACTCCACTCAGGGGGAATGAAATGTCTCCAAGGCAACACTTATGGTTAAGGATTATTGGGCTGACTCCAGATCCAAGGCTGTTGAAGAAAACCACAGAAAGATCCTGGTTGACTTCAATCTTGACGCAAGTAGTTTATTAATATTTAATGCATGAAGAAATATTACATAATAATGAACAGTGATCATTATATTTTTGTGAAGGTCATGCTCATTTATGTATAGAAAATTGTGTCAAGTTAACAATTTTGGCAATCTCATTGACATTTTAAACTTTAACTGATTTCAATGTAAGTATTTGGAGAGATTTATAACTACAGATAAGAATGTGACTTAGAATATAAAGTTAGATTTTTGCTTTAGAAAGCTAAGGTCTTCATAAAATTGAGTTACAGACACATTTTTCTTTAATGTGCTCCAAGATAGAAAAAATAAGCAAACAAACAAATCAAAAGAAAACACTGTCAAATTTAAAAAGAAAGTCTTATATATAAACTAACAAAACTGCCTTTCTACTGTATTGCTCATTGGAGGTGCCTGCAAAACCTAAGCAGTTGAATATGTATCTGTAAGTTTTTCCATATGTAAATTCCCTCCTGACTATGTCTTTGAAATTATTTTTATTGGATAAAATCCTGCTATCAGCAAAGTTTTCATTACAGAGAATTATAGAGTCTAAAACTGATTCTTCTCTCATCTTGTAGGCATGGTGCCCAAAGAATAGGTTAATAACTAACAGATGAGCTCTAAGGTAAATAGTCTACCAGGAAATAGAGCCTAGTTAGAAATGGATCATTGTAAGCCTGCCTTAGTAACAAAGTAAAAAAAAAATACCCTTTAATATTTTCACTGATTCTGATATTCTCTCTCTTTCTCTAGCTCACTACAGGATGAAATACAATGGAGCTATCTAACAATGGTATGGAATCTCTCAAGACAAAGACCAAAAAATAAACCTTTTCTAACTTAGATTAATTGCCCAGAGTATTGTCTTAATAAGAAGTAGCTGACTAGAGCATTTGTTCTTTCCTGGTTCATAGTTATTATTTATTTTATTATCTTGAGTTAACAAGGAATAAAACAAACAGACATACTATATATGTTTAGTAATACAGAATTTCTACATTAATGTCTAGTTTATTAATTAGTTTGAATTGACTATGTCAAATTATTCATGTACGGTATTGATGGAAACAGTGTGTTTGCCTTACAATTGGCTGATTTCCTGGATGAGTACCCCATTATCAGCTCAGTTCTTCTGATGTGGGCTCTTCTATGTGTCTGAAGCACACTGTGTGGAGCACAGCAGTATCAAGAGTTACGTGTTGGGGAAGGCACACCATAGAAGAAGAAGTAGTAGTAATCCTTGCAGGAGAACTGCTAGGCCTTATGAGAGCTTTATTCAGACAGCTTGCACCCAGTGTCCTAAGAATTTTTTTTTTTCAGATCCCATCTCTAACAGCTGAGTCCTGGCTGAGGTCTTCAATCAATTTAATGTCAAAATGAGTGTGCCTAGGGGATCAGTAGAACCTTATTTAAAAAAGAAGAAGTCTGAGCAAGGACAGATTGATGTGAATTGATGTTGAAAGAAATAAAGGAGAAGGATGTGATTCCTCCGCAGATTATATATATAAGTTTCCTACAATTTCAAAACCTGTGTCTTAAAACTCTAACCCCTAGTGTGGCAGAATTTAATGACTACCATAGTTACTAGTGCATTCATCCCAAGAGGCCTACAAGTTGTGACTTATATACTACATACATATATCGAAATAGTACACATTCCTTTAAAAATGTATATAATCAATTACTTGAAGATTTCCAAAGAATGCTTTGAAGATGAGAATGGATTTACCATTATATGCTGCAAGGATGCTGAATGATCACATTACACATATAAATTCCAAAAATTACAATGACAGTTAATATAAATTTGGTTTTTTTTTCTTTTTATTTTGAGAGATAGTTCAGCAGTGATAAGTGCTTCTTGCTCTTGTGGAGTTCACTGGTTCAGTTCCCAGGATCCACATGATGACTAAGAACTAATACTGCTTGATACTGCTGTGCTCCACACAGTGTGCTTCAGACATATAGAAGAGCCCACATCAGAAGAACCGAGATGATGATGGGATACTCATCCAGGGAATCAGCCAGTTGTGAGGCAAACACACTGTTTCCATCAGTAGCGTACATGAATAATTTGACATAGTCAATTCAAACTAATTAATAAACTAGACATTCCTGTAGAAATTCTGTATTACCAAACATATATAGTATGTCTGTTTGTTTTATTCCTTGTTAACTCAAGATCATCACTTGTTAGCTAAGATTCATCACTCCAGTTTCAGGGGCCTTATACTTCTAGTGTTCACAAATACCGGGCACATAGGTAAATGCAGGCAAGAAAATACTTACACATAAAATAAAATACATATGAAGCTATTTAATATGTGAAAATCCAACATGTTCTCAGGATACCTTACTTGAAATTTAATATTAAAATCAAAACAAATAATTATGAAGAAATTCTATAGAGAGGAACAAATGTTCTTACAACAATTTTGTAAAATGGGAAAAGGCAGATTTAAAAAAGTCAAAACCATAGCTATGTTTAATTTCAGATTATCCATTATAAAGGACAGTTATGGGCATCCTTGACACCAGAACAATGGCTGCCTTGTGGCAGTGGGGTTTATTTGGTCCCCGGCGGCCAGAGACCCAGACCCTGCCATGCCAGACCCCTCAGCTGCCTATTGCCCGCCACCCGCCACACGCCGCTCAGGCCCCCAGAAATGACTCAGACGCTTATATTAACTTTATGCTGTTTGGCCTATGGCTCAGGCATATTGCTAGCTAGCTCTTACATCTTAAATCAACCCATGTCTATTAATCTATCTGCCATGTGGCCCCTGGCTCACCTGTGTTCCTTACATGTTGCTCCTTTGGGCTTCAGCTCAATCTTCCTCTGACTCTGCCCTTCCTTTCCTACCTATTCTGATTCCTCCTCCCACTTCTTCTATGGTGCCTGCCATGGCCCAAAACAGCTCCTTTATTTAAAGATTGAGATTCACAGCATACAGAAAGGCATTCCCACATCACTGCCTTAGCAATGGTACATGCCCATTTTTTTTTTTTCAAAATTCTTAGCAGACAAAGACAAACTTGTTCAAAATGGCTTTTGGTTCCAGTAAAAAGTTATCTTTTTAAGAATATATATTTTTATTTTTAATTGACATATATACTTATGTCACCTCCTTTCTTTTCCTTCATCTTTTCCATGTAATCCCTGCCTCCCTTCGTGATCCACATCCTGTTCTTACTGCTGTCATTGCTCTATTTGTTTATATGTGCTTGTATACAGACGTAATTTTCTAGGTATGTTTGTGCTACTTTTATGTCTATGATTTCAACAATGACCCCTTGAAATTATATCATCAAATCAAAGTCTCATTCCTAGCAGACCAAACTCTTCTTCTCTTCATAATTTTAATTGTCTAGATTTCTTTGTAAAGGTATGAATCTGCTGAGATGACCCTCTTCTATATTAATATATGTATTGGTATTGTCCTTGTTCAAGTCCTGGTCGAGGAGTCAAATTGTAAAAGTATCATGGGTGAAATTCCCCTGTCAGTTTTAGGAGACAGGATGTGTCATCCTTCTCTGACACTTTATCATATTCCTGCAGATTGATGCCTTTACAATCATGAGCTAAAATACCCTTTATATCTATAAAAAGTAAATCAAGTGGTGTTAGATACTTATTTTCATAATACTTACATTGATTCTATTGGCCTTTTGTCATCACTGACTGAAAATAGTTTTTATCTGTTAAACATACGCTTAAGTAGTTTTTGTTCTATTTATCTAACTAATTATGTATGTTGAAGGATATGGAAAGAACAGTCAAACATCACTTATAGTGAAATATTCTGCCTTTTGTAATTTCTCTCTTTAAAAAATCAAAGGCAACAGTACTTTTAAAGCATATTTACCATTGGACTGGAGTAATGGGGTGGAAGTTATTTTTAGCAAGTAATACAAAGCACATTTAGCACTGAGCTAAAGTAATTCTTACATATTATGATCTATTCCTTTTATGGCTTCTTTCATTTTGAGATTATAATATAATGACATTGATATTTCCCTACTGTTTCTTCCCCTCAGATTCATCCATATATCTCTTCATCACTCTTTCAGATTCATAGCTTCTCTTCTCATTAATTGATGTTACAGGCATGTAACCCTCTCTTAATATAATGAGGATGTACACCCAATAATATATGTACTAAAACACACTCTTCGCATCAAAGAATCTAATACACGCAACCACCATTTGGAAATCGTCGTTGCATGTAAGATACTTCAGTGTTTCACACTGTATCATTGAGGATTTTATCTAGAGAATGATATAAGCAGGAATACTGAGGAAGAACCTATTAAATAATTATCATATTTTGATAGAACTAATGTGAACATTGATTTTTATAGGAGCCAGTGTATTAAACAGAGTTACCAGTTCTACACAACACCAACCTAAAATATATTTGTAACTGTAATATATTGTAATAGTAGAAGTAATAATATGCATAACTTATGTATAATGACTGAGATGTGAAAATTAACATGATAGCAGTTTAGGAAATATCAGTATTCAGTGACAAATGTGCCTGTTATTTATAAAAGAATCTCCAGCACAGTGCCACAAAATCAGCTAGGTATTTACATATAATAAATTGTTCATGGTATTCATAATATAATAAATACAATTAACAAGTTTTATTTTTACTTTTTGTTTAAGGTCATATTGATGTGGGAATGTCTTTCTTTACGCTGTGGCAAATAAAAAAAAAAAAAAATTTTGGCCTATGCCAGACCGTAGGTAGGGAAATCAGAGCATAGGTAGAAGAAGGAGGGTAGAGTCAGATAGAGATAGAGCCAGCTGCCCAAAAACACAACATATAAAAAAAAAAAAAAAAAAAAGCCACAAGTGAGCCATGGCCCAAATGACAAGACAGATTAATGAAAACAAGTTAAATTAAGATATAAAAAGTGATGTGGGAATGTCTTTCTGTGTGCTGTGAATAGCAGTCTTTAAATAAAAGAGCTGTTTTGGGCCATGACAGGCACCATAGAAAAAGTAGGAAGAGGAATCAGAATAGGTAGGAGGAGCAGGGCAGAGTCAGAGACAGGAGTAGCCAGAAGCCCAAAGGAGCAACATGTAAGGAGAGACAGAAGGAGTCAGAAGCCCAAAGGAGCAACATGTAAGGAGAGACAGAAGGAGCCAAAAGTCCAAAGAAGCAACATGTAAGGAGAGACAGAAGGAGCCAGAAGCCCAAAGGAGCAACATGTAAGGAGCACAGGTGAGCCATGGGCCACGTGGCAAGAAAGATTAATAGAAATTGGTTGATTTAATATGTAGGAGCAAGCTAGCAATGTGCCTGAGCCATAGGCCAAAGCATGAAGTTAATATAAGCGTCTGAGTCATTTCAGGGGGCCTGAACAGCAGCGGGCAGCTAAGAGGTCTGGGACTGCAGTGTCTGTGAGTCTGGGCCTCTAGCTGCCAGACCGAGAAAACAGGTTGTAACCAAAAAGCTAGCTAATGATATGCCTAAAAGATAGACCAAACAACATAAACTTAATATAAATGAACATCTGTGTGTTCATTTGCTAGACCAGATAAGGGGCTGCAGGCTACCCAAAACATAAGGCTAGTCAGACCAAAGACCTCCATACTACATCATATATACTTCAAGGTAAAAAAAAAAAATGGTTTTATCTTCTGACTTGAAGACCATTTAATTTTCCATTTCTTTCTTTTTTGTTCAATTCTAAAATTAATGTGTAACATCAGCAATATTATTTAACTATTTACACATGGAACGTTTGCACTAAACTACTGCTTATTACTTGTATTTTTACACTTGTATCATGTAATTTGATATGATCATATTTTATTCATTTTCTTTCATCTTTTAATAATTACAGAAAAATCACATCATAAGGGTTATAAATTAAAATTCTGTATGTAAAATTTGATATCCTAGCATATCTATAAATGTACAGTGGTATGAGACATCTTTGATTATTTACTGTGATTATTGAGAAGCAGTCTTCATGTGTAGTCTTTTTTTTTTCTTTTTTTTGGTGTAGCCATTTTAATAACTGAAAAATATTTTTTAAACTAAAACTAATATGAACCAATATAATATATAATATATGCTTTTATAAAAATCATCTACCAAGAAGATATTATACCTCTAATTATATATGCAACAAATAAAAGTCACCCAAGTTCATAAGATAAATATTACTACAAGTTCAATTGCATAATCTTCATACAGTGAGGATGGATAACTTCAGTATTCAAATACTGGCAAGAGACAGATCCTCCAGACAAACCTAAACAGGGATGTGCTGGAACAAAATGACATTATAAAATAAGCAGATCTGAAATATAATTACAGAATAAATATCACACCCAAACACAGAAGAAAATATCTTCCTCACCTCACACCATGGAACTTTTTTTTAAAAAAAAAAACTGACCTAAAATTAACTATGTGGCTCATACTTGTTGACTGCATGAGGATTTTTTCTTGAATATCCTGGGTTCTCAAATTGCACCTAGTACCAGAGTACATATTTTTAAACATATAAGATATGTATGATCTCAAGTAAAAATATGTTCTTAAAATTCCTCATAATGATTGATATTTATGCAATAAAATCATGTTCTAATTATTTTTATATATTAGGATATAACAATTTCTTGGATTACTTTTGAAAAGAGTATTTTGCTTTCTTCCATTCTAGCAAACCTTTTTCTCTAGTTTTTAGTTCTTAATTACTCCTTATTTTATTCTTGTGTATATCACATTTATGTATTGTTTTTGCATGCGTCCTAATGCCAGGAAACATTTGTAGAAATCAAACTCTGAGGATTTGATTCTCTTCTTCCACCTTGATGAAGCTAGAAGGGCCTTTCTTGTTCCTGCAGTGCTCTGTGCACTAAGATAGCTGACACATGAAATTTTTGACTCTTTTATCCAGTGTCAGCCTCACTGAAGGTTGCTGGGATTGCTTGCACACCAGTGCCACAAATTTGATTATTTTTTTAAAAAGATGTTTCAAGTATCAAATTCAGATTGTCAGGCTTCACTGTCTAGAATATTTCCTGGCTTAGTGACAACCCTAGTTCCTGTTTATTTTTCTAGAATGATATGTAGCTTATGCTTATATTTTTGTAATAAATCCCCCTCTACATTATTATACAAATATGTAGATATGTAATATAATTATAAATTATTAAATAATTTATATAGTTATATAAATAGTATAAAACTGAAGATTTCATTGATTATTTTTTGTTTATTATTAATTTAGCTTTTATTCTTTCTTCACTTCCTTCTTTAAACATGATTGAGTTTAACAGAAATACTTAAGGATGAAGGATTAAATATGAGACTAAGAGATGTTTACTGTAATAATAGCTAAAGAAATTCAAACTTTATTCTAGTAAATAAGCAATTTAAAATGTGTATTAAAATTTCGGAAAAAGATATATCACTAAAGTAATATATATATATATATATATATATATGCAATAAAATTATAATATCATTACTCTAAGTACTGGTCTGGCAAAATCTTAAATATACATGGTCTCTGTGATAAGAAGCAGTTTAGGATAGGAATTTTATTTCTGCTTATATCATTTTATTAATTAGACAGGTTTAAGAAAGAAAGAAAAAAAGCACATTTCTGAGGAGTATGCTTCTACTTTATCTCATTTTAAAAAGTTATTTGAATATGTCAAGTTAAAAAATAACATCACCTGAGCCTATGTTTCATTTAACTTTTATAGTATAAATATTCTCAGTAGAATTTGAAACTATCATAATCTATCATTTTTAATATCCTGCCAGATTAGAGGACAATTTTTCTATTGATCTACTAATGTACTTGAAGGCTCTCTCGGCTAGAACATCTGTGAGATTTGGGTTTTTTTCTCCCCATCATCTGGGCCTTAATCCAAGAACAAACCTAGATGCCTAGTCCCAGAGGCTACATCATCATTTCTGCCACATTCTGCTAATGAACAACATTTCACATTTCCAGCTCAGTCTTAGGAAATAGACCACATCCTCAATGGCAAGAAATTTTATGTAACCAATAAAAAGAAATTGTACCTCTGTTCACGTATCTTCCAATTTAATATGATTTCTTTACTGCTATCTAATCAATTAGAAAGTAAAAAATTTAAGCTTTTTGGTGAAAATTATGAATCTTAATAGATTTTATTTTTTTCTGATTTCCCTTTCCTTTTATTAGCAATGTTAAACATACGTCAAAAAGTTAAGCTACCAGGTTTATTATTTCATATTTAATATTTTGTTTTCTTAGATATCTAGATGACTAATAAATGGTTATGCTCATTTTCTATGGAACTGACTTGATGACAGACAATAGCTGATCTGCCAAGCATTCCATTCTCCTCACATTTATCTAAGGTGATGCCATTAAATGACAGCTGAAAATATGTTCATGAAAACCTCATAGGAATTATGATTTTTCTCTCTCTTATCTATTGGCAACATTTAAACATCTATTTTAAAAAGCCATAGAAAGTGCTTCTTAATAATAAATGACTTCCATTGTTCTTCACCTACAAATAATTAGATGAATGGTTAGTTTCTGATGTTATCATCCCTTCCATTAAGTAAACCCAAACACATAAAAGATACAAAATTGCTTTTATTATTAAGAGTTCAATATTCAATAACCACTTTAACTATGTGGATTTCCATTCACTTTAATTTGAGTCAAATGGACAATCTGTCCAAAAATTGTTGTTAGATCTGTTGGTTTATATTCATGTATAAAATAAGCACAGGAGTGAATAATAATGGTTAAAAAATAAGATCAATAACACAAAGTATTAGTAAGAGTATTTTTTAAACTCTTAAACTTCAAGGATTTTTTTTCTTTCATTATCTCACCTAAAAGGTTAAACTTACTGAAGAGATATCAAATAGTCAATTTGCTCATAGTCATCTTAATCAAAAACAAATTTGACATATGTATTGGGATAGTTCAAATGTCTCACTCTGCAGACTGGCCAATCACATATTTAATCCTGATATTTTGAAACTATTGTATTTTTTAACCTTGTCTTTTGCTTATATAATGCAATAATGTACAATAGTTAAACATTAAAAGATAACTTGTTCAGTATTCCTAGATATTGCAGTAATGTATTTTATTCTCAACATTTCTTCTATAAAGATATAACGGGTAATGTATTTTACTGTAATGTTACCCTTAAGCATTCATATAAACTATTTTTCAGAGTACTCTTAATCCTACTGTCATATTAACTGAAAAACATTCTTTCGTCTGTAAAAGAAGATTGTGTTAATTGAATTTATATAGATCCATTTACATAAAATATACTTTTAACAAATAAACTCATAGTTTTATTGTCCAATATACAACTCTACAAAGTTTTAATGATTTAATATTGTTATGTATCATACCTAACAATAAAGTCTATTGAAATATAGATTTGGACTCATGATTAATGCCTTAAATATTAAATTGTGTGGATCTGAAATGACTTGAAAATAATATAAGATGTATCAAACAATTAAATCCAATCAATGCTGTTTCAGAGAGATTGAAAACAAAACATAATTAAAATCAGTATTGCAACAGAAATAATAGTTCTAATGTATTGGAACAGTTAGTTTATATTTTAATAAAATTAGTCATTTCATATACTATTATTACCTAATTTTTAAAAAGGCTTAATATTTTTAAAATTTAATTTTTCTTTTTTAATTAAAAAAATGTAAAGATAACCTTCACTGTTTCCCCCCTTTCTCATCTTTGCAGTCCTCCCTCCAGCATATGCCCACCCCAGCTCCTCATCATTCCTCAGAAAGTGTAAGGACTCCCAGGATGAGTCATTGCAGTCTAGCCTATCCAGTTGATAAAGGACCAAGCTCATCTTCCTAGGATGGAGGCTTAGCAGGTGTTCCCCTGTAGGAAATGGGCTAAAAGAATCCAGTCCATGCACCAGGAATAAATTCTTGTCTCACAGCCAAAGACTGCACAAACTGCCAATGTCATTTAACTGTCATCCACATTCAGAGGACTTTTCTCAGTCTCATGTAGGTTCCCAGCTTTCATTTCAGAGATAATGAGCACCCAATAGCTTGAATAAGATGTCACTGTGGGTTTCCTCATCATGATCTTGACCACTTTGCTCATATAATCTCTCCTCCATTTTTTCAGCTAAACTAGGATCTCAAACAAGTGCTTAGCTGTGGATCTCTGCATGTAATTTGAACAGTTGCTGAATGTAGGTTCTATAATGCCAAATAGGATGATAACAAATGTGAATACAGTGGAAGGCCAGTTAAGTCACCCTCTCCTATCAACTATTGCTTAAAGTCTTTGCTGGAGTAATTTTTTTTGGTTTCCTGGAATGTCCACTACTACCAGGTTTCTCTCTAACTCCACATGGCTCATTTTATCAGTATATCTATTTTGTAGTTCTCACTCTCTGTTCCCTCCCAACTCAACCATCCTATTCTCTTATATTCTCTTCCCACTTCCCCTTACCCTTCACTTCTATGGTGTCAATTTACTCAGCAGACTTTTGTATTTTCTCTTCCGAGGGGGATCCATGGATGTCTTTCTTAAGTTCTTCTTTGTTACCTAGCTGCTCAGGGGTTGTGGATTAAGCCTGGTTATCCTTTGCTTTCTGTCTAAAATCCACTTATGAGTGAGTACATACCATGCTATCTCTCTGAGTCTGTTTATTCTCTCTAGGGATGATATTTTATAGATCCATTTATTTGCCTTCAAATTTCAAAATGTCATTTTTTTACTGCTAAATAGTATTCCATTATGAAAATGTACCACAATTTTTTAATACTTTTTTTTTTTTGGCTTAAGGGACATCTAGATTGTTTCCAGGTTTTAGATATTGTGAATAATGCATCTATGAACACAATTGAGCTAATATCCTTGTGGTAAGAATGCAAATTCTTTGGATATATGTCCAAGAGTAGTATTGCTGGATCATTCAGTAGATTGAGTCCCAATTCCCACCAGTAATAGAGAAGTGTTCCCGTGTTCCCTTTACTCCACATCTCCTCCAGCATAGGCTGTCATCAGTGGGTTTTTTTTTTTTTTTTGCTTGTTTGTTTTTTGTTTTTTTTGCTTTTTTTTAAATCTTAGTCATTCTGACAGTTGTAAGATGATATCTTAGAGTTATTTTGAATGGCATTTCCCTAATGTCTAAGGATTGTAGTAAGAGGTTTCAAGCCCAGCCTAGCCCCATGGTCTAGACCTGCAGTTACAAATAATTACACAAAGGCTTATATTAACTATAAGATGAATGGTCTATGTCTCAGGCTTATTACCTTCTAACTCTTTCTCTTAAAATAACCCATTATTCTTATCTTGTTTAGTTACATGACTTGAAACCACTTCTCAGAGCAGCATTCTAGTGTTTGGTTTTTTTCTCTGCATCTCCTGGAATCTTTCTCTCCTCTTTATCTTTCCAGAGTTTTCTTAGTCTGGAAGCCATGCCTTTATTTCTTCTCTGCCTTCTGGCTAATCAGCATTTTGTTAAACAAATAGGAGTGACAAATATTTACAATGTACAAGAGTATAATCTCACAGAAAAAGAGATTGAATAATTCTTTAAATATCATTCAGCCACTTGAGATTCTTCTTTATTTACCTCTGTACCCACATTTTAAGTTGTATTATTTGATTTTTTGATCTCTAGTTTCTAGTTCTTTATATATTTTAGAAACAAGTCCTTTGTCAGATATAGGGTTAGTTAAGATCTTTTTTCATTCTGTAGACTTTTTGACAATACCATTTGCCTTACAGAAATTTCTCAGTTTCAGAAGGTCCCATTTATAAATTGTTGCTCTCAAAGTTTGTACTGTTGTTATTATACTTAGAAAGTGGTCTCATGTGCCAATGTGTTCAAAGCTATTTTCTACTTTTGTTTCTATTATATTTAGTTTAACTGGGTTTAATTTGAAGCATTTAATCCACTTGGACTTGAGTTTTATGCAGGGTGATAGATATTAATCTATTTTCATTAAGCTACATGTCACCATCTTTTATGCCAGCACAATTTGTTGAGGATGCTTTCTTTTTTATTGTCTATTTTTGGATTTTGTATAAAAATTATATGTAAATTAATGTTAGTGTCTTAAACTTGATTCCATTGATCCATAAATCTATTTATGCCATTACCAAGTTGGTGTTATTACTATAGCTCTATAGGAGAGCTTGAAGTCAGGGATTGTGTCTCCAGAAGTTCTTTTATTGAACAATATTGTTATGGTAATCCTGATTTTGTTTGTTTGTTTTTACATATGAAGTTGAGTATTGTTCTTTCGAGGTCGGTGAAGAATTGTGTGAGATTTTGATAAGAATTTCATTGAATCTGTAGATTGCATTTAATAAGATTAATATTTTTACTTTGTTGTCTCTCCCGTCCAAAACATATGAGATCTTTCCATTTTCTGGTATCTTCTTCAATTTCTTTCTTTAATGACTTAAAGTTTTTATCAAATAGGTCTTTAAGGTTTTTAGCATTTTTACCCCAAGATATTTGATGTTATTTGCAGCTATTATAAAGGGTGATGTTTCCCTGATTTCTTTTTTAGCCCTTTAATTATTTTTGTTTAAGGGGATTATTGAATTCTTGTAGTTAATATTAAATTTTGCTATATTCGTGAACATGTTCATCAATTGTAAGATTTCCCTGGTAGACTTTTAGGGATCACTTATATATACTATTATATCATCTCAAACAGTGATAATTTGATTTTTTTTCTCTCCAATTTATATTCCCTTCATCCCTTTGTTGTCTTACTGCTCCAGCTGAAAGTTGGAGAAATACATTGAATGTGTAAGGGGAGAATGGTGTTCATGGAGTTGCTTTTAGTTTTCTTCCATTTAGTTTGGTATCAGCTATAAGCTTGCTGTATATTGTCTTTATTATGTTTAGGTATTTTTTTCTGTTTCTCTGACCTCTCCAAGACTGTTAGTTATCATGAAGGAGAGTTAGATTGTGTCAAGGGCTTTTTTAGTATCAAATGAGATGATCTTGTGGTTATTTTCTTTCAGGTTGTAAACACAGTGGAAAATACTGACAGATTTTTGTATGTTGGACCATTCCTACATATCTGGGATAATTACTTGATCATGGTAGATGGTAATTTTGATATATTATTATATTCAGTTTTCCAGTAATACATTTATTTATGATTTTTGCATCAGTGTTTAAAAGGGAGATTCATTTGAAAGTCCATTTACTTCTTGTGTCTTTGTGTGTTTTGGTATCAAGACAAATGTAGAGTTATAAAAAGAGTTTTACAGTGTTTCTTCTGTTTCTGTTGTATAGAACAATTTGAGAAGTATTACTATTAAGGTTTCTTTGAAATTATGGTTGATTTCTGCACTGAAACCACCTGGCCCTGGCTTTTTTGTTTGAGAGATTTTTAATGACTGCTTCTATTTCCTTGTGGATTATAGGTGTATTTAAGTCATTTAATTAGTCTTAATTTCATTTTGGTATGTGTTACCTGTCCATAAAGCTGTCCAGTATATTTAGAGTTTCCAATTTTGTTGTGAAGTACAGGTTTTTGAAGTAAAACCTATTGATTCTCTGGATATTCTTGGTATCTATGGTTATGTTTCTCTTTTCATTTCTGATTTTGTTAATTTGGATATTCTTTTGTTTAGTTTGGATAAGGGTTTGTCTATCTTATTGGCTTTCTCAAAGAATCAACACTTCATTTAGTTTATCTTTGTATTGTTATTTTTGTTTAAATTGTGTTGATTTTATCCTGAGTTTAAATATTTCTTCTGTTTACTCCTTCTGGGTGAGTTTGTTTTACAGATTTCAGCTGTACTATTAAGTGCCTTGTGTGAGATTTATCCATTTTTATGATGGAACTTGGTGCCTTAAACCTTCCTCTTAGCTTTCATTGTGTCTTATAAATTTGTGTATGTTGTGGATTCATTTTAATTTAATTCTAGGAAGTCTTTAGTTTTTTTTAATTTACTTTTTCTTGGACCCAGAGGGGTTTCAGTTGAGAGATAAATACTTTCCATGAGTTTGTAAGCTTTATGTTGTTTGTGTTATTAACTATAACTTGGTCTCTGGTAGTCTCATAAGATAAAAGGGGATATTTATATTTTATTATCTATTTATATTTGCTTAATGACTAAGTAAGTCATCAGTTTTAAAGATGGTTATTAGTTGCTGAGAAGGAGCTATATTCTTTCCCGTTTGAATGGAATATTCTGTATATATTTGTTAAGTCTATTTTAGTCATAATTGTTTTATTATATTTCTGGCCTATTGTTCCACAGCCCCACAGTCCTGCACTCCTTCAGACACACAAAAGCTAACATTAATTTTATGCTGATTGGCCTAGGGCCCAGGCATATAACTTGCTAATTCTTTATTCTTAAACTAACCCATGATTCTTATCCTGTTCAGCCATGTGGCTTGGTACCTTTTCTCAGAGCAGCATTGTTGTCCCCTGCTTCTTCTGGCTTCTCTCTGTTATTTCTGCTCTGTTCTTCTTATTCCCAGAGTTTTCTTAGTCTGGTAGCCCCGCCCACACTTCCTGTCTGCCTTCAGCCAATCAGCATTTTTTTTTTTTTTTATTAAACCGTTAGGTGAGGTGATTATTTACAAAGTAACTTAATCCCACTAAACATAATATCTATTACATCCTTTATTACTCTGTTAAGTTTCTGTCTGGTGGACCTATCTATTTGTGACAGTGAGCTGTTTAAGTCTCCCACTATCAGTGTGTGGGTTTGACACATAATTTAAGCTTTAGTAAAGATTCTTTTACATGTGTCATTGCTCTTGTATTGGGGGCACAAATATTCAGGGTTGAGATTTTATCTTGATGGATTTTTACTGAAATGAATATATAATGTCCTTCCTGCTTTCCTTTGATTGATTTTTGATGTGGGAATGTCTATCTGTATGCTGTAAATCTCAATCTTTAAATAAAGGAGCTGTTTTGGGCCATGGCAGGCACCATAGAAAAAGTAGGAGGAGGAATCAAAATAGGTAGGAAAGGAAGGGCGGAGTCAGAAGCAGATTGAGTAAGTTGCCCAAGAAGAAACATGTAAGGAGCACAGGTGAGCCACGGGCCACGTGGCAGACAGGTTAATAGAAATGGGTTGATTTAAGATGTAAGAGAAAGCTAGCAATGTGACTGAGCCATAGGCCAAACAGCATGAACTTAATATAAGTGTCTGAGTCATTTCTGGGGGCCTGAGCAGCAGCAGGTGGCTGGGTGGCTAAGGGGTCTGGCACAGCAGGTCTGTGGGTCCAGGTCCCTGGCCGCCTGACACCAAGAAACCGCACCATTGCAACAAATTTTAGTTTGAAGTTTAATTGGTTAGATATTAGGATGGCTATACCAGCTTGTTTCTTAAGTTCATTTAATTGGAATATCATCTCCCAACCCTTTATTCTAAGGTACTGTCTTTGATGTTAAATTTTGCTTCTTGTATTCAACAGAATTATAAATCTTATTATCAGATGTGTCATCATTGCAAATTTTGCCCCAAATATGAGTCGTTAATTATATGCTTTATATGTTATATATCCTATTATTTAATAAGTGCAAATTGTCCATTTACGTTCCCGTGAGCAGAGAAAGCTAGTGGCAAAATTATAATCATTGTAGCCTAAAAAGACCCCTTTAATGGGAAAATAAATTTTTCACACTAATTTTAGGCCAGAAAGTAAGACTTCTGCAGGCTAAATTCTTTTATTATTATTTTTATTATTATTATTATTATTATTATTATTATTATTATTATTACTTAAGAATATTTTAAAAACTAACACAGGTCCTCCTCTCACTTTTACTAGAGCTTCTTTTCCCAGCCTTCCCCACCCTCAACCCTTCCCCAGCTGTTGTGGGATTCAGGTGTCAGCTGACAAGGTCAAGGGACATTTATACAGAGCACCGGGCCCCCCGACCTGAAGGGGGCGGGGGAAAAGCCCCATTAAAAAGGGTCTGCGGATACGACACGCTCTCTTCCTGGTTCCGGGCTGCGAGAGGGGATTCCATCGTCCGTCCGTCTGCAGACTCCAGTTCCTGTTCAGGTGCTATTGTAATCTGTTGCTGGTACCGTGAGTTCTGGATTATATTTTAATAAATATTTTTCTAGTATTGGTGTTCTTGTGGGTAAACTCCGCCTACACCCAGCCATAAGGTTATGCATCCATGTAGTGTCTACAAAGCCTGGTACATTCCCTTGTGTTATGACCAAGCCCCTTCACTGCCACATCAAGGCTGAGCAAGGTTTCCAATTATAGGTTCCAAAGGCCAGTTTATGTGGCAGGGATACATCCTGTTCCTACTCAACAGACAAAAGCTACACAACTATCTCTGTATACAGAAGGCCTAAGTGGTCCCAAACAAGCTCCACAGCTGTCAGTCAAAAATTTTTGAGTTTCCACTAGCTCCATTAAATTGTCTCTGTATATTTTCCCACCATGATCTTTATTCCCCAACCAACCCCCACAAGTGTAATCCCTCTTCCCTCTCTTGACTGAACTCCAGGAGGTCAGCCTGGTACTTGCCTGTGTATCTCTTCATCTACTTCCATCTTCCACGGGATGAAAGATCTATGATGATAGTTGGGGTATCCACTAATCTGGTTACCAAGGCATGCCAGTTCAGGCTCCTTGCCCACTATTGCTTGCAGTCTATGCTGAATCATCCTTATGGATTCCTGAGATCTTTTCTAGCACCGGCTTTCTCTGTAACCCCATGATGTCTTCCTCTCTCAAGATATCTCTTTTATTTCTCTCTTTCTCAGTTCCTGTTTCAGCACATCCATCCTTATGTTCTCTCAAGTTCTCATCCCTATTTCCTCTACACTATTGCCCTCCCCCAGTTTACTCAAAAGAGTTTATCTACTTTTCTATCCCATGGTGATTCATGAGTTCATCTTAGGGTCCTCTTTGTTATCTATAAAACTCTTCTCCTGCATACTATTAGCATGTCATATGTTATTTAACCAGAATTAAATACTATCACAAAAGAGATAATGTTCTTTGTAACCACTAACTATTCTCTCCCATAAACATTTGCCAGGGATCAGAATCAAATTTGAGAATTTACTGGGCTCAGCTGTTTATGAATATTGAGGTTTAATTAAGAATAATACCCAAAGGCTAATATATATATGAATGCTTTGGTTTTAATATTATTTAAAAAAAGCTAGAAACATTAGGTTGCATGGCCTTATTGGAGCAAGTATGGTATTAAAGGAGGAATTATGCTATTTAGATGGGCTTTGAGGTTTCAAATGCCTGCACCATGTCCAGTGTCTCTCTCTCTTTGGACATAGGTAAAGATGTAAGTCTCAGTTACTGTTCTATCTACATATTTCCACAAACCCATCTATAATAATAATGAACATTAAGCAAACTGCCAATTAAATGTCATATCTTCTAAAAAATAATTTCTCTGTTATGGTGTCTCTTCACAATAATAGACTAGTGACTAATACAGACATTAGTACTAGGAGTGGTATATTGTTGTGATAAGCCTGACCATGTTATTTATTGATGAAATGTGGACTCTGAGACTTTGGACTAGAAAAGCTATTAAACACTGTAAGTAGGGCTTAAAGATCAACCCTGAAAGAGCTTGGAAGACAAGGGGCTCATCTCAAGATTTTAAGATAGAATGTACCTAATTGGTCTAGAGACTACTTTTGTTATATTTTAGCAAATAATTTAATGGAATTTTTTTTCTAGAGTAAATTTAAGAGTTTTGGACTAATGAAATTGACAGAGGATATTTCAAAATAGTCTAACATTGATTGTGTTCTGTGATTATGGGCTGCCACGCTTAGATAAATCTACAATGAAAAGGAGCAAACTAGACAAAAAATAAATAATGTGAACGATGAGGGATAAAATAGTAGAAAAGGTAATGTTGACAAGTATGGTGCTCAAGAAGATAAAAAAATTAAACAAAAAAAGACATATGCTAAAGAGTATTAATGGCACAACCTCACACTGCTACCGGTCCAAACTTAAAAACTGATGTTTAAACTTTGAAGAAAACAATCAACACCAGAAATCATATGCTAACATAGTTGAAAAGGAAGGTAAGTTTCTGCTACATCAGCAGCAGGTCTTGGAAGCTTTGGCCACATGGTTTGTATAGGATCAAATATTTTAAACGTAGTTATATAATCCTACTTCAGCAACTAAAGCAAACTACTGAGGTCAGGCATGTGTCTCTGAACAGGAACCCAAATACACATTCCATGAAGATATGGAAGTGAAGCCTAGATTCTGTCTGAGTGCTCAACATGTTGCCAATGCCAAAGCTGAGGAATGCATGCCAAGAAAATCTCCAGACAGGGTATGGTTCCATCCAAGGAGAGGTGTACAGTTAACATAGCTGAAAAGAGTTGGATATCTGAAGACATGGAAGTACAGACATAGAGTTTGCATAGCTGATTCCCAGCCAGTTCTCTACAACTGTTTTTTATTATATTTGAAAATATCCCCACATCTCATAGGAGCTATTATTTTTACAGACCACCATAACATCCATAGATTTGTGATACACTCAATCTTAGTCATAAAATTATTTTATTTTTCATAAATTTCTATTAATGGAGAAGTTACTATTTTAAAAATGCTAAGACTAAACAACTGTAAGTACCTAATAATACACCTGACATCTATATTAACATTCTTTCCCAGTCCTCAAATTCTGAAGTAGAAGCAAAATGAACATAAATGCTAGAGAGTGGGGAGTATTGATATAAAAATAAGTGGCAATACTGCTTTATAATTGGCTAGTGGCAGCTGTATACAATCACAGAAGGCTTGCATATGATCAAGCCAGTTGAAAATACAATGATGACATATAGAGCAAGCTTTGAAAATTTCATATAATTTGAGCATAATATTTCCCTTCCTCTACTTCTCTCAGATATGTCCTCCTCTTACAAACTTTATGTTCATTCTAATCCCCCCTCAAAAAAAAAAAAAGAAAACACAAAACAAAATAAAAAACACACAGGAAGAAATAAGGTTCAGTTTGTATTTTCTGACTACTAAGCAAGAGGCCTGCATAAAAGTAATGAAGTTCATCAAAGAAAACATATTTTTGGTTTCCTGCAGCTCTCAAATGTGAATAAATTCTTGGATATGGGTGACTCTATGTCCATTTCCTCTCCTTATTATTTGTATTTCTCTGGCTTGAATTCTTGAAGCTCTTGTGCACACTGTTACTATCTCTGTGAGTTCAAACAATTTCAAATTAAATTTAGTTAGAACACTCATGGGTGGAGGATAAAATTATTCAAATTTTAAGGTAAGCACTTTTACAGGTAGAGAAGGTTTATATTCATATGTAAAAGGACAGATTATTAGTAACCTTAAATTTACTTTTAGCCATTACCTAGGTAGACTATAATATTCTACAAGCATTCTAAGCATTAAAATGTGCACATCTTTGGAGGAAGATCTTATCTTGTCTGTTATAATGTTCATGTAAATTTTTATCTCTCAAATAAGCAGAGAGAAAATCCACTGCTATAAGTTATTATTTGATGCTCCAGTCAAAAACAAAAGTCTGTCAATTATAAATACAATATCTAAATTACACACACAGATCCAGAAGCAATAAGACTAGCTAAAAGAATATAAATTTGTTGAGAAATTAGCAGCTTAGCTAGACTGTAGGTAATGACCTGGTAGTTTTGCAGTGCAATTAAAAATTAAGGCTGTGATGAAAATATAAACAAACATCCACAGAAAAAATAAAATTCACAGAATTATTTTAATTAAATCACTAAAATTAATCACCTCTGGTGGACATCAGTAAGGGAGTAACATAAATAGTATTCAGTTTTGACAAAGAATTATGAGACAGGGAAGAAAATGAACAAGAAAATGTAGAAGATACACAAGAAAAGTAAAGTTGATATGATAAGTTTTGTCTCTAAAGAAACTAATATGATAGATTTAATAGGCTGGCAATAGAAATATCAAAGTATTTTTACACAAAATTGATAGTATAAAATGGCAGGATACATAGTAAAATCAGAGAAAAAAAATGAAGGAAGCAAAGATACAATTTGATGAAAATCATAAAATAGAGAAAAAATCACAACATAGTAAATGAATCTATAAAAAACTCAGATGTATCACAATTAATTTTAGATAAAGAATATCAGTATAATCATGAACAATTCAGCAAGATTCACCATGATATTCTATCTGTCATTGTATTGGAAGCTATAGTCAAGCAATTAGTCATGAAATAGAAATAAAAGACATCTCTATTAAAAAGATGTAATTTTATCCCTATTAGTGTTTAATTGACTTGAAACATCAAAAATAGTAGATTTTTTTAAAATGTTAGAACAACAAATGCTGCGATAATTAGTATACAAGATAAATTCTCAAAGTTCACTCAATTTTTATAAAAATGTGACTTTTTAAAATTAAAAAGGTAAGAAATTTGATATATGATGTATAAAATTATAAAAAAGTAGTATGTTGTAGTGAGGTTTTTCGGTCCCAGGCACCAGAGGTCCAGACCCAGAGACCTGCAGCCCTACAATCCTTAGCCACCCGCTGCTGCTCAAGCCCCCAGAAATGACTCAGACACTTATATTAACTTCATGCTATTTGGTCTATGGCTCAAGCACACTGCTAGCTAGCTCTTACATCTTAACTCAACCCATTCTCATTAATCTGTCTGCTCATGGGCCGTAGCTCACCTGTGTTCCTTACATGTTGCTCCATTGGGCTTCTGGCTCAGTGTGTCTGACTCCGCCCTACTTCTACCTATGCTCTGATTTCTCCTCCTACTTTTTCTATGGTGCCTGTCATGGGTCAAAACAGCTCTTTTATTTAAAGATTGATATTCACAGCATACAGAAGTACATTCCCACATCACCTCCTCCTTTCTGTCTAATCAAAAAGTAAGGTTTCAATTTTAACATAGCAAAATAACATATAACAAAATAGCTATCAAGCAAGAATTGCAGTTACAATATCTAGTCTATTTGCATCTAGCAAAATTAAAGGAAATACTCTATCATCTATCTTATCTTTATGAATCTAAAGTTTCATATCCAATATACCCTTTAAATAACTAAGAAACACTATACCTATAACTACCTAATCTTCAGCTACATCAAAGACCATAGAAGGATTATATTTACCTAAGTAAACTGGAAGTGCAAGAAACTTCTAAAATCTAGAAATGACAGAGATGACACCTATCAGCCTGGAGAGTCACCCAAAGTTCCTTTATAAAGTTGGGGCATCCATCTTCAGTCTACAGGCCCAGAGTCTCTTTTCATTTCAGTGAAGCAGGAAATCTGCTCTGCCAATTCATCAGTCACTTCTCCTCAAGTCTTGAAGAATGCCTGACAGTTCTCTCTGCAAAGCAGGAACCTTGTTCTGTCAAAGTTCAGAGGTCACTTTCATAGGGAACCTGCATGTCTAGTTTAAACAGCATACTGTCAAGTAGTCAATATAAGAACAGGTTTATGTCCAGTGGCTAACTGATGCCAAAAAGAAACTCATCTCCATATGGAGTTTCTTCAATGCCCATTTTTCTCTTGAAGTAAATTGATGCTGCCAGAGCAGATTTGTCTCACTGTTCAGAAAATTCTAAGTTCTTAAAGTAATGTAAATGTCATATTTTGTAGGTCTTAGAAGGCTTTGAAGATTACATATCTAATTGAAATATATCTTTTTATACCTAAAAATCTTAATTAACCTAACTACAAGTTTAATTATCAAAGTTGATTATTAACTTGCATTTCTTAATTACACATTATAATTTTAAATCAGTTATATGAACATCATATCTTAAACAAGAGTAGAAAAATACATGCAACATAACAAAATTGACATTAAATTTGTATCAGTAAACCAAAGTCCATACCAATGCAAAACATTTTGAGATTGACAGCTAATTTCTTGATCTAAGTAAACTTAATAATCTGTTTTTAAAAATCATTCATATGCCATATCCCCTTTTTCTTCTTAAAAAGAGACTAACTATGACCATTAACCATTTATAATGAAAACAAACATTTAGAAACAATATTTGTGGAATTTGGGCATAGTTTTTCATTACTACTTCCTGATGATTGTGGGGCATTGAAAATCTCATTGGTTCTTGAGACTGGATCATAGTCTGCAGCCCTGAAGCTAATATGGCCATCTCTTAGCATCAGAGATTTTTTTCAGGGGGTCTTGGTTGATAAAACTATACTTTCCTGGAAGCAATCCACAGGTTCTCATCTTCTGTGGAAACAAAGGCAGAACTCTTCCAAAGAAATAAATCCTTAGACACAAATTTCAAAATCAAAGTACCTTTAAAATATATATTCTTTTTAAAGATCTATTGTCTTTCTGCAGTTAGCTCATTAACAGTTAAAAAATTAAAAGAAAACACAATAATAACAAAAATCTAGATTTTGTTTCTATTTTCTATCTTTACATGGTTTGTTATATTTTTATTGCTCTATTTCTCTTTTTAAAGACTTTATCCTCTTTCTTTTCTCTCTGAAGCCTATGTACCTTTTACACACATTGTAACCTGTTTACAGGTTTTTTTCATCTGAATTTGTTTTATTGTGAATCCGTAATCATCTTTTAATCGGAAGATCTTTTAAAATACACTCTCTTAAAGAGCTGTATAGTTTTTTGCAGAAAAAGCTAAGTCAGGAAGTTCTCTCAAAGTGACCGCATCTCTGTTTGCCACCAGGAAACAGCAGATCCAAGAAAATGCTGCTACTAAGACACTGTATTTGTTTCCTTTTTATTCAAAGTAGACAGGAACCTTAAATCAATCATATGCTACTGAGTCTTCTGTGAGACTTCAGGAACTGGCTTGGGTGCAGCTTACACAGCCTTCTGCCAGTCTGCAGACGTCATTTTGAATGTAGCCTGAATGCCATGCTTTCTATGTATAATGACCCACTTTAGATATACAGTTTGCAAGCTGCTTTGGCCCAGTTTCTGTGATCTAGAACCCTTTCTAATCTTTCTCAGGCTTTAAGTGGACATTTGCCCCATGTTGGGCGCCATCTGTTGTCGTGAGGTTTCTTGGTCCCAGGCACCAGAGGTCCAGACCCACAGACCTTCTCTGCCAGACCCCTTAGCTACCCGCAGCTGCTCAGGCCCCCAGAAATGATTCAGACCAGATGTTTATATTAACTTCATGCTGTTTGGCCTATGGCTCAGGTACCTTGTTAGCTTGCTCTTACAGCTTAACTCAATCCATTTCCATCAATCTGTCCTGCCAAAGTGGCTCATGGCTCACCTGTGTTCCTTACATTGTTGCCCCTTTGGGTTTCTGGCTTAGTCTCTCTAACTGGGCTTTGCTTCTCCTTCCAATGCTCTGATTTCACCTCCTACTTTTTCTATGGTGCTGGTCATGGGCTAAAACAGCTCCTTTATTTAAAGATTGATATTCACAGCATACAGAAAGGCATTCCCACATCAGTAGTGGAAGGGTTTTATATTTACAGCTAGAAGCCTTTGCCTTGTAAGACTTATCAAAGGCTTAAAATAATTATTAGCAAATTATTTCAATGTATTAATTTGATCATATTTTTATGTGCATGTTGTGTGAGTGTGAGAAGTAACAGCAAAATATTTTCCAATAATACAGCTACAATACCCACTAAACAGAAATTCTATATTGCTTTAATTTCTTAGAATATGGAATCTACCATTTCTACATTATTTCTATGAATTTTGCCTTTTTTTAACTTCTTAAAGTGGAATCATACAGTATATTTCCATCTTTAATGTCTTAGCTCACTGTGTATAATGTCCTTAGGGCTTTTTATTGCTGCTGTGACATATGATAAATTTAATTTAAATAGCTCATATATTATTGTTCAGATATAACATTTTCAGGTATTTGACATCTTGGCTATGGCAAATATTCTTACAGTAATTACGATAAAGTTCATTTGTCTTTGAAGTCCTTCTTTGAATTTTTTAAAAAGGAAGCGGTGCCAAATCCTAGCCTAGTTGTTTTTATATCAGTACAAACACTCACACATCACATATGCATACACACATACACACACACACATTCTCTTTGCAGGTTTAGAAAATGAAATTTAGAGACTTGAGCATGCTAGTACCTATTGAAAAAGCCAAAATATACCTTCAACATCTATGTTTTGTTGAGAAAACTCTGTATATATCATTTTGTTACAAAATGAACAAATTTATATTCCTATAATTATTGTACAGGTATTATAATTTTCTGTATCTTTATAATGATTTATAGTGTTTTAATAATTAAAAAATAATTGAATTAATTAAAAAAGGTAATATTTTGTGTGGTATTACTTTTAATTCCCTGGTAATTGCTGGTTTAAATACCTTGGTCCTAACTGGGTACATGTGGAATAAAGTATTGAAAGTTTAGAATCTCTTTAGAGATACAGCTATTAAGTATCTTTCTGCTTCTTAAACATAATATTCATTTGCAATAAATATGTTATTTAGCAACATTATTTAGCATAATAATTTTAGTAATGAAATGATGGCATGAAAATTATCTCTAAACATCTACAAATGAAATGCAACGTATTGAAAAAGACAAGAAGCCAACAAAATAAGATGGGGACTTGATGAGCCGGGATTCAGAGAGAGCTGAGTTGGACTGAAAAGATGGTGCTCAGTAGTAAGACATTACTATAAGCATATGTAATATAAATACATATCTATTACATATTTTATATAATATAATTGTGTGAAATTATAAAATAATAAAAATAAAATTTCAGTACTCAAATTCTAAAGGTGCCGAGTACAAATTATTTTTATATTAGATGTATTTATGGGATTTCTATGATTATAATTAAATAGCATGACCAAGGTGAAGAATAGACTATTTGTCTCAAAGGTTATAACTACCATCAGTGGAAGCAAAGGAAGGTTCTCTAGATAAGAAACCAAAAACAGAAACTGAATTAAACCACAATGGAATTGCTTAAAATCTAGTTTTCCAGGGTTCACTTGTCCACTTATGGCAAAACTTGTCATGAGCTAGGCCCTGGCACATTAGTCATTAATCAAGAATATTCTACTTACTTTTCTATAGACAAGTTGCTAGTGGAATTTTATCAACTGAGTTTCTTTTAACATGTGTCTATGTTTATGTCAAGATGAACAAAATACTTGATAATTAACAGATTGTCTTTCAGAAGCCAATATGGTAAGAAATTATTACATTTTGTGCAGAGAATTTTGTCTTATATTTCAATATGATCTTTTCCTTAATTAGAACAAAACTAATAAGCATGTGGTATGCAGTTGTCCAGAATATGAGAAGGCAACTTGACAGAAAGCCTGGGATGTTTTAACAGACAGTTGGTCATCCAACAAAATGTTTAGGAAATTTTACTACATTTTATCCTACAAATTGCTAGATATCATCATACATTTTCTTTATTTGGTATTGATTTTATGAATATTCATTCAAGTGCATAAAATCTCACCTTAGGAAACTGTGAGTAAATTTCTAGAAACAAGAGAAGAGAGAATAAATAAAAGCTAACTGTATAGTACTTAAACCAACAACAATTTAAAAAACGGAATGTGTTACTTTCAATTGAGGTTGTAGCCAAAGGGCCTCTATGGAAATCCTGAAACAATCAGTGTCATTGCCAAGGCTATCAGTTGCTCTCTACCAACTGATGATAATGCCCTACTGCTGACTACATTTATATAACATATTGAAGAAGAAGCAAATATGATTCCTACTTAAGACTTTACTTTTATTGACTAGTTCTCAGGTCTCTACTGTATGTTCTGCACACCCTCAGAGGAGAAAGGCAATCACCAAACCATTAGTAATTCTTCTCTGCAACTGTGACTAGCCTGTAATATACTGATGCAATATTACAGAAAAGTTATAGGAGTAACAATGACTTATTATCTGATTAGAACTAAGTTCCACTCTGCTTAAGGTTGATTTGATGATAAAGAAATTGTGCCTTTCAGAAAACCAAATCCAAAATAACTCACAGATCAGTGTCTTGGTCAGGTAATAACAGAGAAACTTCATTTTCTCAGTATATCGAAACCAATGCAGAGATATATAAGTAGAGAACATGCAGAGAATGAGGGACTTTGAAACACTTAGGTCTAAAAATTTATCATGTGTGACTCTAGCAAATCCCTTTCCTTAATGCTTAGGAAACTTTTTGGAAAAGGAAGCAGAAATGAAGATGCAATAGACACAGAGTACAAAGAATCAAAGTCTCCAAGACACAACAGAAATGATGCACAGGTCTAAACCAGATATGGCCTCAGCATTGAGATTAGAAGTAGAAAAGCCTCCATCCCTACGAAACCAGAAGCTATCTTCCATTGACAACAGCTAGCAAAGGAAATATTTTCTTACTCCAACAGATTCTCACTGAGTATAAAACCACATACATGGGAGATACAATGCATAGTAGTAGAAACCAAAAAAAAAAACAAAACAAAACAACAAAACAACAAAACAAAACAAACAAAAAAAAGCTGCTTGTGTATGTAGTTGCTCTTGGGGTTTAATTGGATTTTTTTCTTTTGTTAAGTTGTTTTGTCTCATTTTTAAATCCTTCTTTGCCTGTTTTTTAATGAAAGAGAGAAACAAAGGGTATGATTATGTTGCCTGGAATGAGGGTAGGATCTGTGAAGCTGATAAAAAAGAAACTTATCAAGATATATTTTTAGAAAAAATACAATTGCAATTCAAAAATAATAAAATAAATTTAGAAAATCACTGGAACTCATATTGTTTACTGAATTTTATTTATAGACCAAGTTCGTCTGTTTACAGCTTCAAATCTTATGACATAGAGTCAATATTATGAAGAAAATGCAGTTTTTAAAAGTGTTTATTTTTAGTGTATGTGTTTGAGTGTTAATTTCCTGTATGACTATGCATAGAATTTCCTAGTTCTAAAGTTAAGAACAATTGTGTACTGAGGATTGTCTTTCTGTTCACTGCAAACATATGCTGCTACCCTTGGTTAATAAAGCTGTTTTGGCCTATGGCAAGACAGCTTATAGCCAGGTATAAAATCTAATTATAGATACAGGAGAAAAACAGGAGAGTTCGGTAGAGACAATGAAGCTACCCAAGAAATCACATGTAACTGTACTAGCAAGCCACCAGCCACGTGGTAAAATACAGATGAATAGAAATGGGTTAAATAGTATGTAAGAGTTAGCTAGTAGAAGCCTGAGATATAGACAAAATGATTTATAATAAATATTAAGCCTCTGAGTGATTAATTTATAAGCTGCTGCAGGGCCAAGTGGGACAGAGAAATTTGGTCTACAATTGTAAACCACATTGTGTGCACTGGAAGTTGAACCAGCCCTTTTTAAGAATAACATGCTCTTAAGTGATGTGGGAATGCATTTATGTGTGCTGTATCTTTAAATAAAGAAGCTGGTTTGGGCCATGGCAGGTACCGTAGAATAGGTAGGAGGAGAAATCAGAGCTTAGGTGGGAGAAGCAGGGTGGAGTCAGGCAGACCGAGCTGAAGCCACCGAAGGAACAGCATGTAAGGAGCACGGGTGAGCTACGGGCCGCCACGTGGCCCGCAGATTAATAGAAATGGGTTGATTTAAGATGTAAGAGCTAGCTAGCAATGTGCCTGAGCCATAGGCCAAACAGCATGAAGTAAATAGAAGCGTCTGAGTCGTTTCTGGGGCCCCAGGCGGCGGGCGGATAAGCAGTTTTGGCGGTGGGTCTGGGACCTCTGGCGCACGGGACCCAGGAACCCGCTACAACACTTAACCTCTGAGCCATCTATCCTACTGCATTTTCGGTTCTAAATCAAGAGCTTATGTACAGCCTATAGCAATCATGCAGTTGCAAAAAATAATTACTTGAGGAATATATGTCAGGTTTACTCCAAATATTGTTTGATAACCAATATAAAATCACAAAGAAAGCAACACAGAAAAATAAATTGTATTTTGATTTTTCTGCTGCTGCAATTTTCTTCCCAAGCCTTTTAAATATCACTGTATTCTTAGGTTCTTATCTGTTCTGTTGGCATCATATTAATAAAATAAAAGTGCATCACATCCTAGAGTAAATTACAACATTATATAATACCATCAGATTCAGAATTGAGGATACAGTCCAGCTAAAGTTCATCAGCTTATGATTTTATATTGCTTAATTATATAGGTGAATCAAACTCCCTGAATTTAGAAAATATAGAAAAAAAATGGTTTCAGTGTACAGACTAATCCTAACTTCCCTTGAGGAAAGTTATAAATATAGGCATCCAGATAATTACTTCAACAGATGACCAGGTTCTGACACAGCTAAAAGTCAGTGTTTAACTGTAAAGATATATTTGTAGGTTTGATTTTATACTTTCAAATTTACAAGAACAGATGGACCTGTACAATCAGTTGCTTCATGGTTTTGCCATCAATTAGTATTATTCATCCTGAAGTATCCAAAGATAAAATTCAACTTCTTAGCTTCTATAATATGGAAAATATATCATTGATGTTAAAATATCTACAGATATTTTCTGTAAAATACTTTTCATTTTTTTTTATTATTAGAGACAAGTAGATTTGTAACTGTTCTCAGGAAAGGTAGTGAATTCCAGAACTCCATAGCCCCATTTTTAGGACAAATTTTGGTGAATATCTGTACCTAAAATGAATCATTGGAGAGGCTGTATTATTCCTCATGAAGAATATCAAAAGTACATGAAGTAATCTTACCGTGGTCAGTTTTGGCTGTTCAGATATATTATTGTTCTAAATAATCCATGAATGGCAAAGTATCCACATACTATTTTCATTATTTATCTTTTTATTTATAAAAATATATTGATGTTTTATGAGAATTATAAGTTTTAAGAATTATACTCGCATGTACCAACAAATTTGCTCTGGCTTGTTCTCACAAATATCTTACACATGCTTTCATAACAGTTGTAAATTTATATGTGCAGCTGTGCTACTATATGCAGAAGACACAGTTTTCCTGTAGCCATTCACTGCATTTAGTTTCTACATGTTTTGCCCAATCTTTGACAATTACTAATGAGCCCTGGGAGGAGGGTTTGTGGTGTAGATGTTCTATTTAGAATGAGTGCTCTGTTTTCTCTTATATTCTAGGCCTAATCTACATGTAAGGATTGGTATTAATCTTCATTTATGGAAAATAACTTTGAAGATGACAATTGTTTTATAGTTTTGAGAATAAGTCATTACTAGTCAGTTTAATGTTATATCTATTTAGCAGAATAACAGTAGTATGTTCTCCCATAGAATCTATACTCATCTAGTCTTAGGTTCTTGATCTGATAATAATAATATTAATGGGTTTTTTCTTGTGAAGAGAGTCTGATGTGCAACTAAACAGTGGTTTGTTACTCCTATGATGTGTGTGCCACTATTTCAACAATATTCATGTTTTTCCAAACCTAACATTGTTGAAATTCATAAGATTCAGAGTTGTACATGATTTTTAATTAGTTTTATTGTAATAACCTTCTAGCACTGTGAAACGCAGACAGCAGGGTGGAAACTTGCAGATAAATAGCACCTTGATTTCTCCACACTCTGTGACTGAAATATATGGCATCTTCAGCAATGTGACTTAGCATAAAGTTCTGTAGTGTGAGCCAATAATAATGCCAATACTTAGCCAAGTATTTATTGGTTAACTACTTGCCCTGTCATGACATTGTTACTCTGTAACAAGACAACAGTGCTTTACGCTTATTAATGTATGTGCACAAATATATTTTGAGGAGTTTATTCGACAAGGATTTTGATCTGACGATTTTCCGGGTCTTTAATGTTATTTGTCTCCCACTGTGCTCATGTCTATTCTACTTTTCTGTCCTTAACTAAGCATCACCCTTCCTTCACCACAGTCCCATTTAAACTTTACAATTTATCTTTAATCCCTTGAAAGCCCTCATCCAAGGGCTCTTACTTACCTCAGTGGATGTTCCAAATATAATACATATATAAATACTGAAAGATGAAATCCACAAATGAAAGAAAGCATGCAATATTTGTTGTACTTGTCTGAAAACCTCACTCAGAATAATTGTGTTTCCTGTTCCTTTTATTAACCTACATTTTTTTTTCTTTTAAGCACTTCTCTTTTTTTCTTAGTGTATGAGTGCTATGTCTGCAGCTACTCCTGCATGCCAAAAGGGGTCATTAGATTTCATCATAGGTGGTTGGGAGTTGCTGTGTGGTTTCTGGGAATTGAATTCAGGAACTCTGGAAGAGCCACCAGAGCTCTTAACAACTGAGACACCTCTCTAGCCCTATAAATATTATTTTATTAGCTGAAAAATATTCCATTGTACAAATAAATCATATTTCATTGTCTTTCAGCATTTGATGAACATCTAGACAGATTCAATTTTCTGACTATTATGACTAGAGTATTGATGAACATAAATGAATTAGGATGACATTTTAAATTGGAGTCATTTTAGTATATATCCCAAATTTTTATACCAAAAAAGCCAAAAAGTGTTAGTTTTAATTAGAAATGTCTATACCTATATTGTTTAGGGCATTATCAAAGCTTAATATTTTATAACATTCTTGAAATATTCAATTATTGTTAATATTTTATATAAGGTAGCCATAATTTAGACTCTCTTACCAAGCAGTCAAATGGCTATTTCCCAAAATTACAATATTTGATATCAGGTAGTCACTTACAATATACTTGTGGTAATTTAATTGTCAAATTAATGGAATTATAAAGTAGAAGGAAATTATTAACCCCCCTCTGTATGTGTATGTGTGTATGTGTGTGTGTGTATGTGTGTGTGTGTATATATATATGAGATATATATGTATATATATATATATATATATATATATGAGAGAGACAGACAGACAACTGATAAATATAGAAACAAGGAGAGAGAGAAGAGAGAAAAACACATACAACAGAGAGACAGAAACAGATAAAAAGTTAAGTAAGCTTAACTAATGATTTCTGAATGTACCAGGAATATACTATCTGAGAGAAGTACAAATGAAGTCAGAATGGAAGAAGGAGGAATCCTGTTACCACAGACATGCTCTCTTTCCTTCCTGGACGGGATGTGAACATCATTCTCCATGTGCTTCTGCCATCACATCCCCTTAGGAGGAAAGTATTGTGATCCTCCAAGCATGTTGTGAAATCCATGAAATTGTTGTTATATGTTGGATTTTATTTATTTTCTTAGATGGATAAGTAGATTGTTCTGTCTACAAAATAATTAAACAGAAAAATATTTTTTTCTTCTCATTACTTCTATATTTTTCTTTGTAAGATAACAATAGCAAATTTCAATATTATTGTTGACTCAGAAAACAAAATATAAAACCTTTAGCTAAGCTTAAAATATCATGTAATAATATGAATAATATTGATAATATTCTTTTCCTGAAGTCAATGTTTTTTATTTAAGAAATTTTTAAAATTAATTATACAAGCAAGCCATGCATTCCCCCTCATTCCTCCTTAGCACACCCTTCTTAGCCTCCATCAGCTTCTTCAAAAAAAAGTAAGGCCTCCTATGGCTAGTCAGCAAAACCTAGTACATTCTATTGAGGCAGGTCCTAGCCACTCTCTCCTTCACCTCCTGTGCAAGGTGACCCTCCATAGGCAATGCGCTCACAAAAAGACCACTCTTGTACCAAGGATAGATCCTAATCCCACTGTCAAGGGCCCTTTAAAGAGTCCAAGCTACATGTATGTCTTCCTTATGCAGATAATCTATATTGGTCCCATGCAGTCTCCACAACTGTCAGTGTAAAGTTTGTGAGTTCTCACGAGATTGGTTCAGTTATCCCTGTAGATTTCTCTGTCATGATCTAGATCCAACTTGCCCAGAAAATCACTCTTCCCTCTGTTTAACTGGACTCCTGTAGCTCAGACTGGTGGTTGGTTGTGAAACTCTGCTTCTGCTTCCATCAGTTACCGGATGAAAGCTCTATGTTGACAGTCAGGGTATTCATCAATCTGATTACTAGAGTATGCCAGCTCAGGCACTCTTTCCACTATTGCAAGTAATCTAAATTGGGGTCTTACCATGGAGTTAGGGAGAAACCTAACGATAACATTCTAATGCAGCTCATAGGAGCTTTTTTTTCATCAATTAAATTAGACCTCTAGACTATAGAAACACAAGATTGACAAGTTTAATTTAATGGTTGGTGTTATTTGTGGAACAAACTTAAAGGGAATGTGGCTATACACAATGGTGACATGATGTGAATATGTGAATGCATAAAAATTTATCTATGAACATTTTTCATTTTGTGGATACCTCAATAGATTTAAAAATGCTCAGAGATACACATTATTCTTTTAATAGTGTAATATGTTTTCAAAATATAACAAGTTTTTTCGTGGACACACATCCTTTTTGAAAATTGTAGTAATCACATTTCTCCATAGAAACAAGTTCACAAGGTGTATATGTAGATATTCACGCACACACAAACACACACACACACAGAGACAAAGACAGAGAGAGACAGAGAGAGATACACAAAGAAACAAACAATATGAGAGGAATATAAATTATTCTTATAATTAGGGAGACTAATATATCTCAGCACTTACAACTTTAAGATACAAAATAGATGATGGACAATAGTATATACAATGCAGCCCACTTAGATAGCATGGGGAACACAATGTTATACATTAAAGATTTTAAAGCCTCAAGAATTAGAAGCATGATATATAAATCTCAGAAAAGATTTACTGAATTATAAGCGGAATTGTCATCCTATATCTTCCATGCTTTACAGAATTCTCAAAAAATATGTAGTTCCAGTTATATTAAAACAAATTTCTCTTTCTACTCTATCAATTGTGATATGAGAATTTCTTCTGGAAACATCCTCTTGGGTGCAGCCTAAATAACATTATATCACATCTCCTTCTCTGTCAGGCTGGCCCATGAAATTTTTTTCAAAGTCTTAGAGTAGCAGTATGATATGGTAGGGGTTAGAGATTTAAAATAAGGAATCAGAATATATATAGAAAAATAAAATGTTAACATTGAGAATATCTTCAAATTTGCTAAATTTGCTTCAATCCTTTTTGAATCAATTTTTTTTCATTTTTTGAGATTTTTTCATTTTACTTATATAATTTATTATTATTCAAAAAAGACAGGTAAATGCCTTAACCCTAGGCTACAACCTACCCCATAAATTATGCTGTATGTAAACCAATCTAAAGCTGTTTTATATGAAAAATACTATTATGAAAGTGACATTTCCTGCAAAAGTTTGATATTTCAACCTCCACAGATCTGTGATAAATATCACTGACATTCCCTGGCCATATTGTAGACTGTTGACTTATCACTGTGTTCTTGCATATATCTCTCCAGGTTTCATAGGTACTATTTCAAGGATCTTTAGTCCATTTGCATGGGATCTCTTTCATTCTGCATTTTATGCCAAGTGCTTTCCTAAGCTGTGAACTTCTACAACCATTTCATTGAATAGTAATTTTATAAAATATGAATATTAAGGGTACAAAGACATTTGGCACATAACCTCCTTTTCTTACACTGAAAAAAATACATTACATAATAAAACAAAACATTCTATATAAGAGCTCTAAACTACTTGATGTAATTGAGCATTAATTCAGTAATATCCAAAATCCTGTATAATGCTACCTGAAGTAATTAAAGGTAAGTCTCCAGGGAAAGCCACTCTATCCATGAAGCTAAAAAACCAAATTATCTATCTATTTCCAAAATCAGCAGAGGAAAAAGCTTAGGTAGTAATATATATCATAAAGGGCCCTGGGAGTTGATGTTTGCATCAACCTCTACAAGATGCTTAGTCCTAAGAAGCATGTTCTTCCTCTAATATCTACTACCTTTTTAGGGCAAGTATGTTGGTACAATATTCTTGACACATTAGGGAGGAACTCTGAAACTCTATTATACAACATCTTCAACTCTAGAGCAGAGGAAGAATCACACAAAAGAATTCTCCCCCATAGATATGAGTAGCAGAAGATTAAGTGTTAGTGCTGTTAGAGTCATATTTCTTGCTTTCCCCTGTCTTAAAAGACAACAATTCTGTTTCTAGTATCATTCATGACTCTATATGTTCATAGACTCATTTAAGCTTAAGTATCTCTAACGTGACTTGGTCTCTTAATACCATCTCTCATGCTACAGGTTCTCATAAATTAAATCTGGTAGTACACAAACATTTACTTCATAGAGTACACAATTCATGAAAAAATGGATATTTGGATAGACTATTCGTTTTATTATTATGTAGCTTAAGCATGGTGATGTATCAAAGCAAACAAAAATAAAACAATAGAGAGGTGGAAAGATTATTACATCGTTAAATGCTTCGGGTGCTTTTTTGATCCAGTACTGAGTTATTATAGTTCCACTTAGTATAATGCTACCTCCTGATGTTACAAGTGTTTGATGTGTATCATGCAAGTTACATACACACAGGAAATTCACCAATATATATTACAGAAAAAAGCGAAATTCTTAGTAAAATAATGTAAGTTAAAGGCATTATTTCATCACCATTAGTGTAACAAGCTTGACAAGCAATAATCATGTGTGTCTATAAAAACAATGTTGAACTATAGTGGAGCATTGCCTTTGTCTCTATGAGCTCCAGATTCAAAGTGGCAAGATTCATAATATTTCTGAAGGTGTTTCTATGATAGTTGTTTTTCTAATCTCCTGTATATGGCCACCCTCTTAACAGATATTGCTTGATATTATTATTTATATGTTAAAATTTAGTTTACTAAAACAGAGTGTCATCAGTCAGCAAGTAGAAGATTCTTTTCCATCATATGGGTGAAGCCAATTGATGTTAAAGACCAGATGGAAAGTCTCTTCCAGCATCTCTGTTGCTAATATTCCAATATCAAAGTTGATAAAACACCTTTTCTGTATTTTCTGTAGCGATAAAAGAACTCCACTAATATATATAATCTAAAATTGTTTACATAGATTTTTGAATACTTATTTGAATAAGTAAGAAACAACAGTAAATATTTATGTCAATGTTAAAATCTAATAGGTTAAAAATAATAAAATATTTGTTTTATAGACAATGTAAGTTATTTATTAATTTAATCATATTTTAAAATTTAATATATGTGAATCTGTAGAATTCAAGCACATGAATAATGGTCCACCTATATCTTACTTTGGACATTGCTATGCTTTGTATATTTCAAAAACCTACAACAAGTGGTTAGACAAACTGGAAAGCAGACAATACAGGTGAGCAGACTGAAGGATATTTAAAATAGTCAATGTGCTGAAGTTCTTCCTCTGGAAAAGCAAAATCTTTTTGCAGTGATTTAAACTTAGATAAATCTGATGATTTCCTCTGAGCAATATAATGTGACAGAATCTGGTTAATGTTAATTTCAGTAAACACATGCTTATTTCTTTTTCTTGAGAACACTTTCTGGTGACAGACCAAATATACTGCAGAGGCCAACTGCTAGAATGTGAATGCTGCCAAGGAGGACTGCTCATATTCTGTGACTTTGCCACGGGTACTACAGGCCACTTTCCAAGCTACAATTTTTTAATCATAGAATTTTAGAATAATCTGATGTAGAAAACACTAAGCTATGAACAAAGTATTATGTGAAATTAACGTGAATATGTTCAAAATGCATTCTATGTAATTTTCTGATATTAATATAAATTATGTCAAGAACAGGTTCTAGGAAAATTGTATAATTTATAGTATAGTTACTTTGGAAAAATAAATGAGTCTACCATTTTAGACTTAAAACCAAGTATAATTTTAATATTGTCTTATATTTCTTTGATATAGTAAAACAAAAACATTATAAACAACTTTCTAATATTGGAGTTTTGTGGACATGATGTGAGTATCTCACATTAGTTAGAAACTACTTCTGTATTGAAGTTTTCTTCAATTAATAGAAAAACATACATTACAAAAACATACTTTATTAATATTAATGGATTTAACTAAATTTTCTTAAACTAGTGAAATCATGGGATATTTTAGGGCTAAAACTGTAGACATCTCAAAGTCATCTGCCCATCAAGAGGCATATAACAATGAGTGCACACGTAGCTGTCCAAACAATCTCTTATTTGATCACAGAACAACATTTCTCACGGTTAAAGTGAAAAATTATGGCTGTTTCTAGGGTGGTTAGACACATATCAATTTAGCTGTCACTTGGTGTATGATGAGCTTTATTGAACCACTTCTACCTTTGACACAAACAAGTAGTATTTCAGGGGACTCATATTTTAATGTCCAAGGTTAAGGTGATTTGAAATTATCTGGAATCATTGATTGAACAATTGTGAAGATATGTTTGTTAGGGTAGAGAAGACACAGTGACATTGGAACTGCCACAGGATTTATAACACAAAATTGATTGGAAAAAGTTTCTGAGTTGGTTGACTTCAAGTATCATAATCATATTCTATGGCTTGATTCATAGCAAAAACTTATAATATGTCTGTACATAGGATTCGTATGTTTCATTGTGTATAAGAAAGAATCGTGTAATACATTTAATAATTCTTATTCTATAAGTTCTCTGTGAAAAGGCATAAATAAAAAGATGGCTTATATTTAGTTCTTGGTTTTTAGTGTGGTGAGTAATTTAATAAGATTGTATCTAAAAACTGTGTTTGAAAAAAATAACAAAGAAATAACAGTGGACCAAAAAGTGCCAAGACTATAAAGCCAAAGCTCCACAATGGCTGAGATGTAGACTGGTTTACATTATACATTATACCAAATTCAATCACCAATCAGTGTGTCATAAGCATAAAATAATATATAAATATAAATACAGTAAAGAATATTATATAAACAATAATATTTTAGAGATGTAAATTGTAGTGGATTTATGATGTTACTTGTAAATAATTGTCCCTCTGATTAGTTTAATTTAAAAAAAAATGCTGATTGGCTAAAGGCAGACAGGAAGTGTGGGCGGGGCTACCAGACTAAGAAAACTCTGGGAACAGAAAGAACAGAGCAGAAATGCCACAGAGACTCCAGAGTTGCCAGACAAGACAGAAGATGCAGAGGATAACTATACTGCTCTGAAAAAAAGGGTACAGAGCCCCATGGATGAACAGGATAGGAGTCATGGGTTAGTTTAAGGGTAAAGAGTTAGCAAGTTATATGCCTGGGCCTTAGGCCGATTAGCTGAAAATTAATGTAAGCATCTTTGTGTCTCTGCAGGTCTGCGGGTCTGTGGGTTTAAACCTTGAGACTAGGCCCAAAAGTCCAGGCCAGAAACCTCTTATTACAATAAATTCATTAATGATTATGCAGAATGTGGTAACTTGGACAGAAAAAGATAAAAAAGTCATTATACAAGATTTATCTTGTTTCATAACTAAAACTAAACTCATCTGATATTTATGCTGAAGTTCCATTAACACTCAAATCTAAAAAATGATTTAGGTTTCTTGAAAATTATCTCAGAATATAGTGTATACATATATACATATATATCACATATATTTTATATGTATGTCTCTGTATGTCTCCAATGGGTATGTTCCTAATATGGTATTTTGAGAACTACTTATTCAAAATAATAAGTAGAGTGTAATAAGTTTCTAGCTCAGATTTTCAGACCTAGGCCTGAGGTTTGGACCTCAGTTATTCCCAAATAATCACACAAAGGCTTATATTAATTTCATGCTGCTTGGTCTATGGCTCGTGCATGATGCTAGCTAGCTCTTGCATCTTAATTCAACTCATTTCAATTAATCTAACCTGTCATGTGGCCTGTGGCTTACCTTTTTTGCTTCTTGGGTGGCTGGAACTTTTCTCTGTCTGATTCTGCCCTCCTTCCCCTTTATCTATGCTCAAATCTCCCTCCTGCTACACGATGCCCTTCTATAGGGCTAAACAGTCCCTTTATTAATGAATGATATTCATAGCATACAGAAAGACATCCCACATCACTCAGGTCTAGTTATGAACTTTGTGAGAATTATTCCATAGATTACAAATAGACCTACATGACTTATATTTGATGAGCAAAACTAAGAAAAATAAGTATATACAAATCAATGATGTTTGTACACACTGTTCTTCATAATTTATTTAAATATTTTTAATATCAATCTTGCGACCATCTTTTATAAAGAAACTTAAAAATAAAATTATAAAATTAGCATTATTAGCAATAAGAACTACCTTAATAAATCTGGGACACACATGAAGTTAAAAGTAAACACACATATGAATTTATTTTTTGAAACATTCACATTATTATGAAAATATCTTTTATTATGTTATCTTTTGAAAACTCTTTTTAATTTATAGTAATTTATTATATTGTTTCACATATAAATATATAAATTATTATTTGAAATTATTGTAAACTGCTTTCAAATTTTAAATTTTCCTTATGGCACTGTCTTAAGTACTGATATTGCTTGAGAACACATCTGTAGTAATATGTTTCCAGCCTAGACTATCCTCACATCTACCAAGTCTTTTCCCCCATTATCAAATCTTATGCATTCCTAGGCCTTAACCTGTTGCCCACTAAGCTTGCTGGCTATCTCCTGACTCCTGTAGACTAGTGAGAAGAATCTTTTGGTCAACTTCTACTGGAGCAGAGTACAAAGCAGTGTTGCAGTGCATCTTTCTCGCTCTCTCTTTCTAACAACCCTCTTCATCTCTCCCTATGTAGTGTTGCAACTCTTGAGGAGACTTGTTCATACTCCAGGGTCCTTTAGATCCAGAGTAGGGCAACACTGAGGATGAATTCTAGGCTTTGAAGAGCTGTTAACAATTTTTGATCTTCCCTGTAAGGAACTCAGGAGTTTCATGAAAGTTTAGATGAGCCAAATGCAGTCCATATTTAATCATCACGTCAGCATTCCTCTACATTTGGAAGTAGGAACAATGGTAGAGTTGATGACCCTTTTTCCTGCAGTAATGCACATCAAGTCAATGTGTATGGGGCCTAAATACAACAGGGAGGTATAAATACTAGGTCTATAAATGAAAGAGGTTCCTCTTATGCTTTATAACCTAAAATGATGGTTGGGATCTCACAAGGTATTATGCCCCATTTCCAGCTACCAGGTGGGCTGTAATAGTAGAGCTGTCAAGATGATCCTAACATCTTTTTATTTCTTCCTGAGGTTGTCTCTTCATCTGTTTCTCCCTCTCCCCTCTTGCCCTTTTCTTCCTGAATAGTTTATGATACTGAATTTATATTAATAATTTGAGATATTTTAATTCAGTGGTCCAGAAAATCAAGCATATAAAATCCAAGCACAACATTTATTTTCATATATGTCCACTATCATTATTTCCTTTTTTTGTCTAAAAACAGTAAAACATAACTATATTTTTAAGAAGTATAGATTATCAAGTAAAATAAATAGCATTTATAAAGTATGAAGTGTGGTCTGCAATATATTATGAATCTTTTAAGATCACATAAATATTAAGCAGATAAGAGTCACATAGTTCTGTCCTAAGTTAAATAATTGGTCTTTTAGTGTAACACTATTTGTCACATCTAAATTTGTTGCATTTTTGAAGTAGCAGTAGCTCTGAAAAATATCCTAAACATAATAAAAATCCATTGTTTGTAATTCTGCAAATCTTAAAGAAAAGTATTCATGTAAGGTTAAAAAAATACCCCAGAAATAGGCAATGCATTATTTTTTAAACAATCAAAAAGTACAATACTGTTGACCCCTTTTCTGTTGTTCTTAACACATACCCTTACTTGGTTAATTGTAGACCCAGTGATACTTTGCTGGAGAAAGCTTAGGAAATTCCTACATAACTAATTGAACATGGAGAAGTTGAACTGGTATTGCTTAAAGCCTTCACACCTACTGAGTAGGTTCATAGTACTAGGATGTATTCCTCACACTTCCAGAGAGGTAAATATCAACCCAGCTACAAACCCTTCCATCTATAATGGTGGCCTATTCTTGACAAAATACTGGCACAGAATTTGTAGGAGTAAGCTATCACTACTTTATTGAATTTGAGGAATCCCATGCCTGAGGCTATGAGGTTGATCTAAGATTATGTGACTAAATAAACCATAACCCTATGAAAAAACCAATAATTACTCTTTCACCAAAGGAACATAAAAATAAAAGTGTTCCTAAATGGCATTCTCATAGATCAACGTCTTGCTCAGCTATAATGAGAGGAGTTCACTTCTTCAGTAGAAGGGAACAAATACAGAAGTGCACAACTGAACAATATCAGGGAGTGAGAGATCATGGAGCATTAAATTCTAAAAGCCATGTGTCCATCAAGTACCTTCTCTCAGGGATTAGGAATTTTTATGGAAACAGAGACAGAAAGATTATAGCAGCCAGTAAGACTGAAAGACTTCAAAAATTTTTCTGTAAACAACAGGATTGGTTCACAAATAAATTCACAGTGAGAGCAGCAGCATTCACAGAGCCTCCATAGATCTGAGATAGACGTTGTCTCAGCACAGAGAGGGAAATTTGACACAAGCTCCCATCCCTACACTGAAAACAATTTCCAATCAACGATATTTCCAAGAAGATGCCTTGTATGGCTACAAAAATTCTGATTCCATAGTCCCACAATAAGTACTACAGCTCTAGCATGATACTTCCAACATCTTTAGTCAGTTGTTAATAATGTCTGGAAGGACTGAACACCCATATACATAAATGGAAATGATAACAAATCCAAAGTTTTAAATTTGTTTGTATGTTCATAGGTCTACACATGCATACTTGTGTAGTTTGTGTTTTACTATTTATAAAGAGCAATGTATTACATAAGCATATTACATATAATTACATAAATTTAGTAGGAAGTGCATTTTATAATATATATGAATTATTGAATAATGTGTTAAGCTGAGAAATATAAAGATATTAAGGTTTACTTGAATTCCCTATTTCTATGTTTGTCTCAGAAGGGCTTTTACTGATAAATATTAGTAAACTGGTTTTAAGTTAACTTTAAGTTTAAGAAATGAAAGTATTCTTTTACATTTCAAAAGTAAGATTGCTTATCTCTCCATATTTCTGTCTACAACTGCTAAAAGCAAAATTGAGCATAAATAAATGAAAACTAAGCAAATACATTTAAATAACTATACAGAATATATTGTAATTAAAGGTAGACAAATTCAGGAATAAGCTTGGTGTCCATGAAACTTGAAATATTTTTTTTTTAAAGTGCTATAGGTCTCATCTGACTCTATACCCTTTTGAAGTCTTCATACTATGGTCATGCTTATGATAATAAAGGTCACCACACACAGATTTATATTTTATAAGAGATTTTAGTTAACATATCTGATTCATGTTATAAAAATTAATAAGGTAAAAGAGAATTTTGTTTTATATGGGTTATTGGCAGAAAGACTTGTTAATTTAGACATCTATAAATATGTTAGCCTATGAAACTCTCAAAAATTAACCAGTCAGTTAACATTCATCCTAGGTTAAATGAGATGGTCTCAAAACAGCAAACATAGATAATGGTGCCATGAACCTAGCAAAAACAGGCATGGTAGTGAATACCTTTAATCCCAGTACTCCTGAAGGCAAGTGGTCTGCAGAGCAAGTTCCAGCTCAATCAAGGCTGTACAGAGAAACCTTGTTGGAAAAACCAATATTCTTTAATTTTTCCACAATAAAACTATCAAAAAATTGTAACTCAAGGCTAGCTTCTTTCATATACAAACAACTTTCAATTCGATGCAAATACAAATAAAGAAAATGGATTAGACTCACAATGGATTTTATGATACCTTCACTAAAACAGTAATCTTGAAATTGACCAGTACTCAAACATGATTTTAAGTGGATGAAAACAAATTAGCCCTTGTCTAATTCAATTTAATCCCATGTTCAGTTGAAAAGAGAAGATCAAAGAACAGAATGTTTCTGAAAACAGATGCACATGATATTATTAGAACATTCCAATTTTACTCATAAAATTGAAGAGAGGACATATAACCCATCAGAAATCACACAATTTTTGATAGAACCTGATTCTTTATTAAATGTTCTGCATAAGAGCATTTGTTCTTACCTATTTTGATATAGTGCCATATTTATGTCAATTTATGCCAATAACTACAAAGTTAATTTACATATAACTAATATAACTACTTAGAAATAAAACACTGTTAATTCTGTACACTAAGCTATTATGAGGGATATTGAGGTTCAGGAATATTTACTTCTATATTACTCATAAATTACAAATATTATTACTCTCTTTGCTTTCCTTAGTTTCTGACTCTTTTACTGCCACTCCCTGTCTTCCAATATATTGAAAAATTTTAAGTTAATTCATTTTTGTTATAGCATTTTTCCTATTATACATTTTGATATTCTGTAGGCTGTAAAAACAGGCTAGGTGCCACATTAATACAATTTTTAAAAGAAAGATATGTACTTTCCATTATATATATTTTTTGTGTAGCACTGAGGTTTCTGGCCCCAGGCAGCCTGAGGTCCAGACCCACAGACCGGTAGCCCCAGACCCTTTAGCTGCTCGCAGCTCCTCAGGTCCCCAGTAGTGGCTCAGACTCTTATAGTAAATTCAATCTGTGGCCTATGGCTCAGGCACATTTCTAGCTTGCTTTTTCATCTTAACTCAACCCATTTCCATTAATCAGTCTGCCACATGACCCGTGGCTCACCTGTGTTTCTTACATGCTTCTTTTGGCACCTGGCTTGGTCTGCTCTGACTTGGCCCTTCTCCTACCTATGCTGATTTCCCCTCCTACTTTTTCTATGGTGCCTGTCATGGGCGAAAACAGCTCCTTTATTAAAGATTGATATTCACAGAATACAGAAAGACATTCTCACATCAACTTTGCAAGTAAAATTTGTAATGTGACTGTCACACTCAGTTTATTACTTTTTAAAAGTACCCTATCCCTTAAAAATATCAAACTAAAGTAGTCTCAAATGCTATAAAACACACATTTAGCAGTACTTCACATGATTTTTCACCACTTAATACAATCTATTCCTCTTTATGAAAAAAAATGAGACATTTTATTTTTTATTTGCTTTATTTTCTTTTATGCATGTGTGGTGATATTTACACACATATGAATCATTTGTACATTTTAAGAAGTGAAATGATACCAGGTGTCCTACTCTGTCACTGCATTATTTCCTTGATGTATACAACTGCTTTTCATCTAGGCTACCCTTGCCAACAACTCCCTTCTTCCATCTCTGCCTTCAACAGTTCTAGAATTATAAATTTACTCATGGGTAGCTTCTTTTTGTAGGTTCTGAGGTTCTGAAATTACAGTCTCGTGATTGTACAGAAAATACTCTTTTCCACCTAGCCATTTCCCATTGAGTTGTCTTCACAGCCATCATCATCTTATAACTGAACAAGGATATTGAAAAACCCAGTAGCTCAATAGGTTTGATGAGAAACTGTTAATTTGAATGGGTCACAAATTGTCCTAAATCAATATAAAACTGCGTGGGCACTTGACCACAGTTTTGTCATTCTGGTACAGGGATCTTAACATTTGATGACATTCTCTGTCCTTTAACATGTTCTCTTTTAAAATCCTTAAAATTTAAAGCGTTTGATGTGGAAATACCTAAAATAAACACAGAACAGAAGGAAGAAAATAGATGAAACATAAAATCCTCCATTTAAACTGAAATCTATTCTGCAACAGAGATATCATGCTGAGGTCTTGTTGAGTAAAACAGACATTTTAAGTTCAATGATCCAGCAGCCTAAAAGAAGGCAGAGAGCAAGCTGCCAACTCCAAACACTCACGGTGCTTTGATGATCAGTGAGACACTGTTGCCAAGGCCCAGACATTATCATTTCTTCTTGTCCAGTTTCCATAGCAAATGTGTGGTATAGATTTTCCTGGTCTCTCTAGAGCTGTCTTGTGTCTCCTCTATAGAAGTATCTACAGAAATACCAGATACCAACTTGGTTTCAAGATTTGAAGCAAACCATCCACTTCCCAGCACAGCTGCTTCTCAAAGCTCTTGATTTGCAGATTAAAAATTGATCCAAGTAGTTATTTCTCCATCTGTCCCTGTGCTTGCTTCTCCAGTTAGACTGTGCTAGTGTCCTTTGCCAGTATTTCTACTTTTGCTGCTTTCTCATTAAACATGATTGTGTGATGAGTATATTATTTCCGATTCATTTAGTTCCTCTGTGTTTGTCTAGAGCAGGGAGTAGTAACAATGGCATCAACCGAGGTTTTTGTTCTTTGAAGGAAACTTTTTCCTCTTGCTTTTTAGTAGGTACCTACATGTTTTAACTTTTTAGTAATTTCAATGATCAGATAGATATGGGGGGGGAATCAAGTGACCCAACCCACTCAAAATCATGTTCTAAACTTATTATTCATATTTATAATAATTTAAAATAGTATCTCAGTGATGTGAGTGCTGAATATCTGCTCAGTGCTGAATTCCTTAGAGAAAGAGTAGAGTCTACTAAAGAGAAAACATTAAGGCTGTTTTGTCTCAATTATATACATTGTACTCTTCATAATGGTCCTCATTTTTGTTTTTTAAATATTTAATGGATGCTGTATTTTTGAGTGAATGTATCACTAAATCAGTTAGCTGATAAAATTTGGAATCTCATATCTATTAGAAAATGATAAATAGGTTACAGAATTCTAGTGAATGGAAAATCAATATTTTATATTGTAACAAGAGGAAGAAGTATAGATCAAGTGAGTAAAATATTTTATATATTTTTATAGGATTAGATACTTTCCAAGCAAGTAACTTTAACATTCTGCAATATTCGACAAAATATTTCATTTTTTATAATACAAGGAAATGCAAACTATACCAACAACATTCATTATTAATTCATTCACCTGTTGATGGAGATCTAGGCTGTTTCCATTTCCTATTTATTGTGACTGGAGTGGCAATAAACATGATGAGCAATTATTACTGTAGTGAGACACAGAGTCTTTTGAATAAAGCTGTATTGAGTAGTATAGCTGGGTCTTGTACAACCATTTGCAGTATTTTGATGCACCTCCTCTCTTGATTTAAATAGTGACTTCATTAGTTTACACCTGCACCAGTGAAGAATTCCTACTTTTCCCATCATCAGAGCAGTTATCCGCTGCCATTCCTTTTCTTTTAGGTTATTTTTATGTGTTCAGACTTTTTAATTAAAAATATTTTTTTCATACAGTATATTTGATTAAGATTTTTCTTCCCTAGCTTGTTCTTTCTTCTTCCTACTTACTCATCCATCCAGACCTATGTCCATTCTTTCTCTCATTAGAATATACCTTTATCAATAATACAATACACTAAAAACAAATAAGTCAGAAGAGACCAAAACTACAAATTAACAAAAGAAAATGCATAAGAAACTGACACTCTCCTAACTAGTAAAAAATTTAAGTGCATTATTAACACTTATCCTCATACCATCAGTTTAGCTATCCACGCTCAGTAAAGAAGATTCTTTTTGCAGCAGATGACCATTACAGGAAACCAAAGCTAGACAAAAATGCAAAAGATCCTGATTATAGGATGCCATTCCCATTTGATACAACTACAACACAAGTTCTGCAACTAAAAGTCATGAAATATCATGGAATTAAAGGCAGATAAGCAAACAAATAAAAAGTGCCAGAGGACTAGGAAACCTGCTATAAGATTGTTCTTTCTAGTTTTGAGAAGAGAGCTACCCTGGTACCCTGGAGTGGATATGCTGGGCTGGGCAGGTCCACCTTGGGATTTCTTGCCCTTTGGGGGGAGGGGATGACTTAATGGGGAGGGAAGAGGCCAAGGACTTGCTGGGAGGGGTTGTGAAGGGAGGAACAGCAGGACGATACATTGATGGAGATGTTATTTTTTTAATGAAAATAAAATTAAATAATAAAAATAAGAAAATGAAAAAAATGGAGAGCTACCTTTATGACATTTCCACAATATGGCTTGAGTCGTGCATAGAAATGAACTCCTTATTGGTTATTCAGGAACAGTGGTCATCTTTGAAAACATAAGCAGGCACCACTGAATGGTTATATTTACATATTTATTGATTGTATATGTAATGACAAAGTTTTTCAGAAAGAAATCCTTGAATTTCAGAGAATAGAGACCTTAAATATAAAGATAGGAAGATTTTTAAACCGAATATAATGATAGACTTAGCTCCAACAATTTAATTTTTATTCCTGTTTCTAATACTCTATTTAAAGAAATAATTCATAAAAATTTAATTATATATACTTTTTAGTGTAATTATTTTATTAGGCTTAGAAATATGTTATAGATTCTCCATAGTATGTGAAACTTGATAAAACATTTGACTTGTTATTTTTAATTATTACCCAATACTGAAATTTAAGTTTTAAATTTACTTAAATAAAATACTTAAAATAAATACTTAAAATAAAATTTCTTAATTATGTCTGGATGATATCCCATAGTATATTTTATACTTTAAATTTTGGATCCAACGTGTACAGAAACACTTGAGATACTCACTGTAAACCGCTTTTATCCCTGATAGAGGAGTAGTGCCCTGTGGCACTTGTAATGTGAATAAGGAAAGTTCTAGAAGAAGGAAAGGACAAAGTGGAGGGAATAGAAATAAAGGGAAGAAAGGAAGTGTAGGGAGGTTAAGTTGTTCCATTGTAAATAATTGTCCCCGCCTATGAGTTTAATAAAAAGTGCTGATTGGCCAAAGGCAGACAGGAAGTGTGGGCAGGGCTACCAGACTAAGAAAACTTTAGGAACAGGCAGAACAGAGCAGAAGGCCAGAGAGATGCCAGAGGAAGCAGAGGACAACCATGCTGATCTGAGAAAAGGTACCGAGCCACATGGCTGAACAGGATAAGAGTCCTGGGTTAGATAAAGGGTAAAGAGTTAGCAAGTTATATACCTGGGCCTTAGGCTGATCAGCCTAAAACTATTGTAAGCATCTGTGTGTCTCTGCGGGTCTGTGGGTCTGCTAGTCTAAACCTTGAGGCTAGACCTGAAAGTCTGGGCCAGAAACCTCCTACTACAAGGAAGGGAAAGGGCAGGAAGGGGATAGAAGGGAATTGGAGGCCAGGGAAATGGAGAAAAAGGAAGAGAGGTGGATGGAAGGGAAATGAATGGAAGGGGAGAGAAGTGGGGAGTCTCTCAGTCTTCAACAATCCAGTTATAACTGAATGTTCATGTTAAAAATAACTGAAGCTTCTAGCTATGAGGGGAAATAATTCTTTAGAGGGTGGATACTGAAAATTTAGCCAAGTCTAAAGAAACCAGTTACCGAAGGATTAGAGAGACTTTGATATATTTGGAAATTGAAATATAGCTGTGTCTAGCCTCTCAGTTCTCAGTTCCTCTCTTTCCTCCGTACACACAAATATAGTTATAATTCTATGTATACTTACATATTTATATAGTTTCTAAATTACTAAATCATATATATATATATATATATATATATCACATATTTAAGAAATTGGTATATAGTTGAAACTTTCTCTGTCCACCCGGCCAGTCCCTTAATCATTTAGTTCCAAATAATCAAAGAATGTCTTATATTAATTAATAAACTGCTTAGACTTTGGCTCAGGCATGTTACTTGCTAACTCTTATTCTTAAACTAACTCATAATTCTCATCCATGTTTGAGCCACATGGCTTGGTATGCTTTCTTCAGTGAAGCATTCTCATTTTTCTACCTATGTCCCCTTGATGATGTCTGCTTCTGCTCTTTCTCTTTCCGGAGTTCTTTTAGTCTGGTGGCCTCACCTAAACTTCTTACCTGTCTTCTGGACAATCAACATTTATTAAACCAATACAAGTGACAAATATATACAGTGTACAAGTACACATTCTTCCACATTTGTACCATAGTTTTAATATATTAAAATGATTTCTCCACATTAGAGTATAGAATTTTTTCAAAATATAATCCAAACAATTTTTATTTGTTCTAGAAATGTATATATGTGATCACAGTGTGTTCTGCATGTCTGCTATTCCAAACATAAAACTGGAAATTTCACTGCTTCTACGTCTAGCCTCTACACATCTAAGAAACAACAAAAAAAAATAAAATGTAGAGATTAATTTTATATAATAGTATAAGTAATCTTGTCTTCACTTTATTTTTAAATAACTATTTTTTTTTCCTGACTGGGTGTAAGCTTAGAAATAACTTAAAAATGAATACACTAAGACCCCATGTATTTGTTTCTCTGTGATTAAACTGCTCAAAGAGCTTAAATATAAATAATATGTATTTGGGTGAAAAACCTTGAGAGCTTATAGTTTTATATATTTTTATTCTCTCATATTGCCCTTATTCTTTAATTTGTTATATAAGGAGGTTTATTATTTGTCATTCTACATGTTTTTTAAGACTTTGAAACTAAGGACAGGTTGTATCTAAAAGTACTAGTGCAAACTGGATAGCTGGATTTCAGGTTCTCTTTCTTTCTTTCTTTCTTTCTTTCTTTCTTTCTTTCTTTCTTTCTTTCTTTCTTTCTTTCTTTCTTTCCTCTTCCTTCCTTCCTTCCTTCCTTCCTTCCTTCCTTCCTTCCTTCCTTCCTTCCTTTCTTTCTTTCTTTCTCTTTCTTTGTAAAGTATTCTTGGGAAAATGTCTCATGCATTTAGTTGATCCATTCAGCTACTTTGACTGTGAAATAATGGGTCATTAGCAGGAACAATGACACCATTGGCCCACAGAGTCTACATAGTTACTTTCTGGTAACCATGCACAAGGGCACAAGGTCATTCTGTTATATTTGAATAATAAAATCTGGAGAACAGGTTGTGTGGTGGCATTATAAAAATAATTTTAATGGAGAGATTATTTAATGTTAGGAATTTAATTTTTAGATGCAATATAAACCATTACAAATTGAGACATAAGATGTGATAGTACTGTCTACAGAAGAAGTAAAGAGCAGACAACCAAGGGAGGGCCATTCTCGCAGTTGAGCTGGCTCAGCCAGAACCCCAGCTGTTTGGAGGTTTCAGACTCCTCATTGCCTCGTGTGCTGTTTAGATTTTCATTCTAGTTGAAAGAACAAGAATATGGCTCCAGCTATAGTTTATTATTGTTCGTATTCTAAATGTGAACTGATACTAGTTGAACTTTTCTCTGTGAGCTTTTAGAATACTTTTAAAACAAAATAAAATCCAGTATTTTTTCTTCTTTTTTTACTACATACCAGCATCTTATTGTGTTAGTCAGTTTAAAACAAATTTTACATAAACAAATCCAATCAAGATATTTTAAGACTGATAGACATAAGGTAGAAGATACATGCATATTTCTGATCAAATGAATTTCTAGTTTGTTAATAAAAATATATTGAAAAGAGAAATGTAGATAGTAACAATTTATCTATTGCAATGAATGTATTCTATGTAGAACAGATAAACTATAAAGTAGTATTGTGTAATAGATTTTATCTTGGGAGATCTAACAAAGATAAATGTTTACTTTCCCTAGAAAAGGAACTCACAAGAAACCAAAGAAATAATTGCACCCAAGTCAGCTTGTTATACCAGTTAGTTTTGATTGTGGTTATCAATGACAATACGGGTGAGAGGTTACTTAGAAGCAGAAATGAGTCAGAAGAAGGGCCATACTGAAAAACCTACTCCAATATGGATGCTAACACATGACCTCGGCAAATATGAAGCTTACCGCACAACTTGTAAATATATAACAGTTCTCTACGTATCTCCTCTGTGTAGTGGGGTTCAGAGTTTTTTTCTCCCAGCATTTGATCTTTGTTCATTAGTTTGTTTTTATTACCCTGAAATAGCATATTAAATATCAATCTAGTAAATTACCACAGGTGAAGGTTTTTTGTTTTTTTTCTATCTTAAATATTGTGAATTTTCTAGATTCCTCCTAGAGGGTCTATTTTAATTTATAAAAGCTGCTAACTAATGAGTAAAGTCAATTTTCCCTTTTCATTGTATAGTATTAAAGGGTCAAACTCACATCAAGACGCTTATTGGTTGACACTTTATCCAATGAGTCATCTGACTAGTCACATACTATAGTTTAAAACACTTCTCCATTATCTTTTCAATTCTTTTATATATTAAGATATTGTTTAGAGTTTACTGATTATTACTTTTAAAGAAATAAAGATTTAAACTAATTCTTCTCATTTACATTGCATAATTAAAAATTCTGTGTATTTATAAAAAGTATAATTTTCCTTATCAAATGTGTAATTTGAACTGAGTTAGTTTTTCAATTTCTAATTTCTCCAGAACACTATTTCCACTGCTAAACAAATTTAGTTGATGCTGATTAGCTATCATATTGGTAAAAAATGTATAAATCATTAAAATATAATATTAAAAAATATCAGTTTTCAAATATCATATATTTGACATATTTAATATTTTACCCATTTACAATACATCTGATATTGTGAGAGAAGATGGAATATAAAAAAGGAATAAAGGCCCATAGAATCAAAACTGAATTGAGTGATAAATATATCACCTGTAGTTGTCTGTGTGGTCCATTTATTTTCAGAGTGTTTCAGAATCACTATATATGTTCTGATAAGAAAAAATTCCAATTCCAGATGCTGATGATATAAAGCAGGAAAAATGTTAATAAGCAAATATTAGGCAAGTTTTGCCTTCCAATAGATAGACGATCATGTAAAAGCCTAGAGAGAACATGTATTTCCACAAGGCAAGATCAGGTACTTTATCTCATGAGGAAAAAAGCACCATATAAGTTAGGCTACCAGAACTTATTTTCTGCTGGACCTAATTTTCTTCTAACAACCCAGAGACCCTTTTAGAATTAGGACCCTATAAACCTCAGACATAACAGCTTTTGTGTATAGTAGGACTAAGTGGCCCCAACAGTGGTGGAAATACTGCTTTTCTTAACCTAAATACTTAACTCAATACTTCAACAGATTGTAATGATACTTAAGGGAAACATATTCTTAAATTTCCCCATGATTGTGTCCTGGGTAACAGTAATATAGAAATACCTCTCATGAAGTGACTTTACAGTATGTGACATCAGGATGGAGATTTTAAAACAAAAATATGAAAGTTTAGCTTTAACATGTCCTGCTAACAAGTACACATAAGTTCACCTATCTCATATTGTATACCAGCTAGTGTTGCTCATCAATTCTAGCAAAAAGAAAATATCCTAATGGCAACTATTGTTTAAAAACATATAGACTAAAAAAACTTAATGTGTTTCTTTTGTTAAAATGTACAGACTAAGGTCATAGCAGATGGTGAATCCCACTCAACCCTGGAAACTGACCTTAGCCTTCTCTCTGGTGTAGGTCACCTAAAGAGAAGGTTTCCTCTCAAAAGTGACACATGGTTCATTTAATTGATATTATGGAGGGATTAACAGTTGAAAATTATTCTATTAACTTTTGATTTAAAATTGAAGGCTACCAATTTCTTGCCTTATATGAGTTACTACAGTGAACAAGGTCATGTTAGGACACAGATTATACATCAGTGGTTTTGCATAAATGGTCAAAAATAACAAATTTGCATAAATTCTGCAGAATAGGTAAGACTAACATATAAACCTCTATATGACATAAACTATACAAATTGTACAATTTTTCTGATGTGTTATTTACAGAATAGCCATGTTCATTAGGATAGAAATTAGAATAGTTCTTTCCAATATGGAGAAGTAGGCCTATTGTTTAACATGTGACGACTGTTGTAGTTTAGTATTGAATGTTCTATATGGGGTCATGAACACTTGGACCCAGCGGAAGGTGCTTTGTGTGAAGAGATTAAATCATCAAGATTCAAAACTTAACAATAGGAAGAGGGTCACTAGAGTCATATCTTTAAATATTCACTGATCTCGATCCCTTTTCCATCCCTGTGTCATGTCAACAATGAAAAGAGAAACCTCGATTTGTCACAAAAATGAAATTTGGGACTAATATACCAAGTTGAGTTTCAGTTTAAAAGATATTAAGACAATGTCCTTATGGTCAGTGCAATATATGCAAGAACACTGAATTATATATTTAAAATTGATATTATAAATTTTATGATAAAATTATTTAACCCCATCTAAAAGAATAATTAAAATTATTGTTAAAAAAGGAAATATAGGATGGATGTAAAATGATAGAATATCATAACACTGATAACTACCGCAGCAAAGCATAAAACAAGAATTAAATAAATAAAGGCAATCCTCATTGTATAAAATGCCACACACTTCTGGCATATGAAATGGAGGAATAGATCTGAACTTTAACTGGAAGGCTCTTCCATGAGAATCAGGTATTATTGCTATCAAAGATTAAGGAGGAAATAATATCAATAGTTTTATCCCACCATAAAGCCTATGAACTACAATAATGACCCTCAAAACAAGATATTTACAAAGGTGCAACTGTGGCATTTATAACCTGGAAATAATAAACAGCCTTTAAATTAGACAGAAAGCCCACTCACAGAAGGGAATCCCACTTACTCACGGATGGAGAGAGAATAGAATCTACCAGTGACTCTCAGCTTTGGGGTCATGACTCCTTTAGATGCTGTATATTATATGTTTACATATTTATACGTATTTATCTGGTAGGATTCAGGTGTCAGCTGATAAGGTCTGAAGACACCCAGGGTCCCGGGCTCCTGAAGGGGGAGTGGCCAACCCAATTCATGAGGGGCTCCTGGGATCTTGGGTTCTTGTGCCAGCTGCCCAAATTAAAAGAAAAAAAAGAAAAAAAAAACATATGAAAACCACAGGTAAGCCACAGGCCACATGACAAACAAATTAATAAAAATAAATTAAGATATAAAAACAAGTTAACAATGTGCCTAAGCCATAGGCCAAACAACATAAACTTAATATAAATGTCTAAATCAATTTAAAGCCTAAACAAAAACAGACAGCTAAAAAGCCCAAGACTACAAGTTGATAAGTCTAGACCTCTGGCTGCCCAAAACCAAAAAACCTCATTACTACATATTTATATTATTAAATTTATATTTATTTATATATTTAGAACTCATAACAGTAGCAAAATTATAGTCATAAAGTAGCAATGAAATAATTTTATGGTTTTGGGGTACCACAGGAGAAAGAAATGTATTAAAAGTTTGTAGTCTTAGGATGGTTGAGAACTATTGTAATAAGAAGATCTACTACTACTATTTTCATAAACACATGATTCCCAGCTGCATCCTCACAAGTAAGTATAGCTTAATTACTTCATCAAAGAAATATCTGTTTGTTCTAGAAACTTTACAGAAAGCCACAACTAGTCAAAATAGAGTAAAACTGAGATCGGGGTGCCTGCATCCGATGAATATAATTACAACACCACCTCTTCACCCAAAGCTCAGGAAATATTATGAAAGGGGGCAAGTGTAAGATTATACTTGCCAGAGGACGAGGTTCTTTCTTCAAATGACAAAGTTTCTAATCTTGCATAGGCTACAAAAGATTGTTCCAGACTCCTCATCTTTAGAGTACTATCAAGCAACAGCTACTTATAATGATGTCATAAGCATGATTTTATTTTTTTTCAGGAATTTTGCAGTTCCTTTTGAGACAGTGTATGATGTAACACAGAATGAATCAGATTTGACTTATAAATGATGGAAGTATTGCACAGTTGTCCCTTTATTCTACCATCCATTCATCAGAATAATATATAAATGACATAATTTTGTATTCATAAAATTAAATTAAAAAACTCTTAGATTATTACCTTATATAGTCTAGCCATTATATATTTTATCTAAGGAGATTTAAGTCCAGCTTTACAAATTGAAACTCATTTCTGGCACTAGTATTTGGTGATGAGAACATTTTGGACTCAACAGAAGAATTGAACATATGCTCTTCTAGTGGTTACTAAAGCTGAAGTCAGGCCCAATCTCAACATGGAAAGAGGAGTTGCGATCTAGAGGCCACTTAGAGTCAGGGAGACGTTAGTTACTGATAGCTGGTTGGAAAGGAAGAGACATTATGTCAGAAAGTCTAGCTTCTGTAACTCAACAAAGTCCTGTGCAATATTACATATCTTAGAATATCTGTATAACACAAATTGTTCTTCATGACTTAAAAAAATTTACACAAATTTGGGTGGAAAAAAAAGATTTGCATTTGGAAAAAGTTCAGGGAGGTGTTAAAGTAGGATCAAAGGAGCTTTATGAACTAAAATAAAATTTCTTACTTTTGAGTGGGTAAAACTGATTTTTATGGTATATTTTCTAGGTATAAACAAAATATTTAAGTATATACAAAATACTTTAATTTGGCAACATGACCATGATATATTACCATCAGTTTTTGACACATAAGCTTTCAAGAAAAGAAATGACAGAGTGTCATTGTACCTTAATATGTGGAAAATTGTCATTTTTAAACCAATAAGCTTGATCTGAAATTAAATATGTACAACAAGGTGTTAAGGGTTTTGTAAATGGAAAAACACATAAATAAAACATACGACGGAATCACCACAGAACATAAAAGATACATTTGCCCCCATTTTGATTTTTTACAAGATTCTCAGTTTGACAAAGAAAAAATTATACAAAATATCACAATGACCATTTGATGGGAAGGAAGGAGAAGCAATACATATTGACAAAAATAATAAAACTTTTCTGAAAGTAGCAACGAACTGAGTAGTTTACATCGGCTTCTTTAACTGCACATGGGATGGCCCCAGTTTTATCCACTTTTCTTTTTAATTTTGTTTTATTATAATAATTGATAAATAAGAATTGGGTATAATTACAATGTAAAACTATAATGATTTGGTACATGTACCTATTATGGAAAGATTTTTTATATACTTGGTATTTCTGTATTAATGGAATATTTAATATCTAATAAATTTATAATTTTGAAATGATGAATGCATTCTTTTTATATAGATACAGACTACAAAATTTTACTGGCACATATAAATCAAATTTTGCTCAGTCTTAGCTTCTCTCCTTTCAGCCATTTATCTGCCCCATTCTGCTGTCAGTAAACACTCTAGACTAATTCTGTATTTTTGACTTTTTGGATTTAAACATATTAAAGTGTTTATCTTTCTGGATTTAAGTATAAATTATCTTAGACATGTCTGTGTTATCATTTTTCACAGAATATTCTTCATTTAATGGACTGTTAGTATTCCACTGTATTTATATGCAGCATACTGTCTTTTCATTAACCCATAATAATTGTGTACAAAAGTGATACATATCCTCTTCTCTAATAGTCTATTTTTATGATTAAAACGAGATTCAACTGAAAAGGAAGAGAAAATTGGCATTGCTGGTGATATCTTAGCATTGTCTAATAACAAGACAGTTATAAACTGTTACAGTTATAGAATAATATAGAAGATAAATGACATTTTAAATTATAGAGTGGATATGCTCATTTTTCCAAATTATTTTCTTTCATTAAATTTATCACAAGTAAAAAAGTGAAGTTTAGGATGTAAATGATTTATAAATCCCTTTGAACTCAAGCTATAATGATACACTAATCCTGCAAGAAGAAACATTTTGTACAACTAAAGCACATAATTTAGTGACTCAGATTCACAATAAATGAAAAATATTAATAATTCTTACATCTAGAGAGTGAGAAACCGACATTTGGTGTAATGTATTAAAACGAAACAGAATTATAATGCTGAAAGATGCGTACTGCTAGTGATGTTTTTCCTGCTGTGAGTTGCTTTTTTTGTGTTTACAATAGAAGCATTTCCCCCATGCATTCAACCCAATGCCAACTGTCATTATTTTATTCTTTTCTGTGAATTGTTCCTATGCACCCTAGAGGCAGACAAACAGAACAAATGTTGTATATTGATGACTTGGATTTCTATGACACATTCTATAAGCATTTTTATTAGGCAAAACTTGAGTTTTATGTTTTCTTGAATTTAAAAATAACATATCCCACAAGTATATAAACTCTACCAATGTTTAACTCAATTCAGTAACTTAATATTTTATACTATGAGTAATCAAGAATAGCTATTTTCATAGCTATCATAAATCACTATTGTGATTCTATAGAAGTTGTCTTGGTTACTTTCTAGTTGCTATTATAAAGTGAATTGAGAGAAGCAGTGTAGGAGAGAAAACACTTGCCTGAGGTGTGCAGTTCCAGGGGTCTCACAGTGACGGAAACACAGCCACCAGTGAGAAGGTACGGCTTTAAGAATAGGAAATAAAGAATAAAAATGGATCTAAGTAATCAAAGCTCAAGATTTGCCCTTGCTGAGCATTTTCCTTTTCAAGGTTCTACTTCTTGAATATTCTAGCGCCTTCTAGAACAGTATCAGCAACTAGAGATCAAGTATATGAACCTTTTGGTGATTATACACATATAAATCTCAACAAACTTTAGATCTTTATTCAAAATTCTGAAATTATAGAGCATAAAATTTATCTTGTGAATTTCAAACTATTGTAATTTGACATCAAATTGAAACATACACACACAAATAAAAATAATTATTGAATAAAATATGGATGAAAATGACATCACTTTTATTTTTCTAGAATTAAATTATTTTAGAGTATTGAGGGAAATTATTATACTTGCAAATATAAAACATTAATATTATTTTATAAATACAGCAATATGAGTAATGTTAAGAATAGTTTGTATAATTTTTAAATACTAAGTAAAATGGCTCTGAGGACTTACAAGAAGAAGCAAGTCTCAAACTTTAATGTTTTGTAGTCAGTGAAATTATACCTCAATGGAGCCTTGTATTTTCAGCAGAAAATTGGTATCAACACTTGTCCAAATATTCTAGGAGAATGGCTTACAGTTCAAAAGTTTAGTCCATTATAATCATGGTGGAACATGGCAACGGGCAGGCAGACATAGTGCTGAACAGGTAGCTAAGGGTTCTATATTTTGCTCAAGCAACAGGAAGAGAACTGAGATATTCTGTGTAGTTTGATCATGTATACGATTTCAAAGCTCACCTCCACACTGACATACTTACAACAACAAGGTCATATCCACTACAACAAAGACACGTACATCTAATAATAGTGCCATTCCCTATAGCTTTGGGGGCCAGTTACCTTCAATGATAAATTCACAGTAACATCAAATTCAGCCCCATAGTTATAGTCACATTTCTAAAGAAAAGAACAGTAATTATAAATTAAGCTTATATGAGTGAAAAAGATTGCATAAAAATATAATAGAGCTGGCAATTATTTTTAAAAATTACTTGAATGAATTATAGAAGTGAAAATGTAAATGAGATATTGCAAGTTTCAGATCCAGGAAAATATATACCAGTCATTTTGTGGTGAAAATACTATAAGGTCTCTATTTCATACTAAAAATAAAATGAAAAATAAAGAAATGAAAAAAAGTTAGCAAATAAATACAGCAATTAAAAAACTTAGAAGTTTGAAAACAATGAATAAATAATTATCAAGCATAAAAAATATTCTTACAATAAAACATATTTATAATTCTCTAGATTAATATAATATATTCAAGGATGTTGAGATCATGAATCAAGCATGTTAGGAAAACTATAACCCAAAGCCATTCGATGCATTTCATGAATTCCTATAACTGAAATCTAGTAAGAATCCAAATGACAGGAACATTATATAGTCAGTACATGTTGCAGTAATCCAATACTTTGTTGGATTTTTCACATACACTTTTTATTTCCTTTCCTACCTAAGGGAATATACAAGATTCAACATTGTCAAAATGCCTAGGGGTACTTGAATTTTACAGTGACAATGAAATTTTTATGTTTTGTGGTAATATATAGATGTGAAGACAACTCTAACATTTTATGAAATAATATAAAATACTGTAGGATATAAGATATTTGACTTCTTACATAATCTCTCCCAGCTGACTTAATGAACAAACGATGCTGATAAATACTTAAACTATTGATTAAGTTATTTTTTTATTATTATTAATAACTTGACTCACAACTGAAGCACCATTTCAAAAGTTACCTCGTAGAAGCAAATAATTGACAACTTCGGACTAAAAAAACTCAATTACTTTGTTCCCCGTGGTGATATTTTGTTTTTACTCTAAATAATAAAGCTGGCTTGGAGATCTGGAGACAGAGATAGCCTCTAGTTAACAATAGAGGCCAAGCCATGGTAGCACACACCTTTAATTCCAGCACTTAAGAGGAAGGAGCAGGAAGCTGATGGGGTGGGGAGAGGAAAGATAAGGTAGGGCAGAGACAGGAGGAGATCACCCTTCTTTTGTTTTAAGGAGTAGTTGAGGTAAGATGTGGCTGTAGCTTGCTCTTTTGTGTCTCTGATCTTTCAGTATTTACCCATATAGCCTGCTCTGTGTTTTTATTATTAAGACCAATTGGGATTCACTCTACAGTCGCCTTCAGTAAATTACATAAATTTTCATTGATTAAAAGTCTTAAAAATGAAGTCTTAGCTTTTAAGATTAAAGGTCAAAAATGCCAATTTTATTAGCTATCCTTTTCAATGTTACTGATTGGCATTATGGATGTCTTTGGTTTACACAATTTATTTTATATAGTTGTAGAAATTACATATAAAAACATAACTTAATTTGACTAAATTATTTTCATGAAATTTGTTATTATGTGAATATTTTGACAAATGTTGGTTTTGAAATTCATTACTGAATGTGCCTCATAGCATGGAATGACAGAGGACCTGCCTACTGACAGGTCAAACCCATAGATTTGGTGGCTGGAAACACATTAAGGCCTGTGGGTGATGATTCTCTAACCTTGAGTGACAGAGCAGAGTGCTGTATCTTTTAGGGAACAAACCACAAATGCCAGTTTAGGGCTTTGTCTTAGGATGTTGTTGTTGTTGTTGTTTTTTGTTTGTTTGTTTGTTTTTTCTGCTGAGTAGTACTCTATTGTGTAGATGTACCACACTTTGTTAATTAATTCTTCAGTTGAGGGGCATCTGGGTTGTTTCCAGGTTCTTGCTCTTATGAATAATGCTGCTATGAACATAGTTGAGCTGGTTCTTTAAAATGCCATTCAAATTATCTTAAAAACTTGTAGATTTTGAAATTTATTTTTCTAGGTAAATCTTTCAGTTCAGATTTGTTCATGATATTAATTTTGCAGGCAAATGGATGGAACTGGAAAAAAGTCTGCTGAGGCTGGTAATCCAAACCCATAGAGACATGCATACTATGTATTTACTCATTAATGGATATTAGACATAAAGCAATGGATAACCAGGCTATATTTACAACTTCAGAGAAGCTAGGTAACAAAACAAAAATTTTAAATGAAGATAAAAAATTAATAAAGAGATATAAATAATATATAAGCATTTAATATATTATATATAGGCATGAAACATATACAATCTACCTTAATTAAATATAAAAGGCTTAAAGGAAGAAGATAAAAGGAGGAATAAGCTGGTATTAAGGAAAATTACATAAATGCATCAGCATATATATTAAAATGTGTATGAATGCGTAAAAATGCATATATATTAAGAAAGCAAAAAACAAAACCTTGAGAAGAAAAGAAATCACATTTTCTTTAATATGCATAACCTAGTTTTTACTTTGAATGTACACACAAGGAAGTGTGTATCTCTGTGTGTGTGTGTGTGTGTGTGTGTGTGTGTATGCATATGCACATGGGTGATTGTGGGTATATGTGAAAATTAAAAATAGTGGGAGAGGATACAAACTGTATTTCAAAGTAGTTGCCACCTTCATCTTGTGCATTGCACAATTCAAGGGTCATTGTTGTCAAAGCAGTGTGCTATGATATTATACCTTCTAATGTTATCTTTCAAGTATGACAGCATGATGACACCAAATATAAGTAGCATGTTCAACCTAAGTGCCTGCACTGAGATGATTTGGGTGGTAATTGTGTTCACTGCTCTGTTGGTTTTCCTCAACTTCCCCATCCTCTGCTGCACTGAATTTCAGATTCCCCTTCCCTTTCTCTACTGTACCAGCTCCAGGAAGTTCTACATCCCTATGTGCTCTAGAACCCCACTAACAACTGCTCTTAGCTGGTTTGATTTCATTTCACAAATAGACAAGTGCTAGGTGGCTTTACTCAGCGATCTTTCAAAAAGCATGTTAACAAATTGCCATATACATATGTGTACCATTTCTTATATCTCTGTTTTACTGGATAGTTCAGATAACAAGATAGAGATATCTGAAATGATAAAACTGGATTGACAAATGACTCTATAATATCAGGCTGTAAAGCATTTTCTTAATCAGTGATTCATGGGAGAGGGCCCACTCTATAGTGAGTGGTGCTATCCCTGGGCTGGAAATGCTGGGTCCTATAAGAAAGCAGGCTAAGCAACTCAGGAGGAGAAAGTCAATATGCAATGACCCTCCATGGCCTTTGCCTTAGCTCCTGCCTGCAGGTTCTTGCCTTTTTTTTTTTTTTTTTTTTTTTTTTATGATGAACAGTATTATGGAAGTGTTAGTCAAATAAGGCCTTTACTTGCCAAGTTTCTTTGGTGATGGTCTTTCATGACAACAATACAGATACTAACACATCAATATAGCAAACAGATATTCATGTATCTGCATACACTTTGAAATTTATATTTAGTATATTTAAAATGTATAAGACAATCTTTGCATTACATATTAATTTAAAAAGTGCCTAGCTGTAGCTCTGTAGCTCTTACCAATTAATGAGTCTCACCTTGATCTGATAGAAGTGGAAAAAATTATTTCTTTAAGTCATGAATTAAATAATTTACTATCATAATTTGTATTTTAAAATTTGGCCCTGAATAAATATGCAATGGCATTGTAATAAAGCATTATCAAGAATATGTTATATTATTTTATAGCTTTATTGTATTGCAGAAAATTATCTATGGAGGCTGTGGAAAAAACAGGTTAATAAATAGTAAGATCTATCTAGTACATTTTCTTCCTACAATAGTTTAAAATCAAATCCACTGATTACTTGGCATGTAACTGTATAAAAAAGATTGATAAAGGGCGATGCATTACTGGATAGTGATTGTAGCTCGCTGTGTTTAGTGAAATGTAAAAAAAGATTAGTTCTGTGAGGAATTAGTTTTCCAGGAGAGATTAAAGGAAGTCATTTCTATAGAATGGAGATATTCCGGGCAAGAGAAACCAATGTGTTATGGATTTGAACACCAGGTTGATATTGTTAGAAATATTATGAACAAAGAAAAAGCATTAGAAACTCCCTGAAAACAAGTGGCCTTGGCCTCAAGCACAATTCAGATCAACTATAATGATATCTTTCACAGAATGTTGTTACTCACAAGAAACTGGGTGGATGGGTCATACCTGTTATCTTAGCATCCAGATACTGGAGCAGAAGTCTTTCCATGATGGTACAGCCTGAGACCCCATTTCAAATAACAACAAAAAATAATGAGAAATGACCCTAAAATTTAGAAAACCAAGACCTGGAACCTAATTCAGAAAGAAAGAATGAAAACAAAGATTATATTAACATAGCATTTTCCTTTAAATAGGTTACTTTAAATAAGTTTATTATATATAACAATTGACTGTAAAGCTAGTTCAGAGGTCCTTTATACTGTTTTACTGGAGTATCAAACTGAGGCAGAAACAAGCACCTTCCCTCTCCCCAGCATCAAGGCTAAACAAGGTATCTCTCTATAGGGAATATGCTCCAATAAACCAGTTCATACACTAGGTATAAATCCTGGTCCCAAGGCCAGAGTTCCCACAAATTGCCCAAGCCACATAATTGTCTTTTGTATTCAGAGTGCCTGGTTCTGTCCAATGTAGGTAGGTTATCCAGCTGGATGTCCAGAGTCAGTGAACTTCCAATATCTCATCTGGTCTGTGGGTTTACCCATCATGATCTCGACTCTCCTCACTTTGATTAGACTTCAGGAATTTGACCCAGTGCTTAGCTTTAGATCTCTATATCTGCTCATCAGTTGTTGGATGAAGGTGGTATGATAACAATTAGTGTGGTCTTCAATTTAATTACAAGGAAAGGTCAGTTCAAGCACCCTCCAGACTTTATTGACTCCCCATAGGAGGCTTTATTGTTTTTGACGAGTAGATGGGGACATGGTGACAACTGGAGGTTTGAGTGACAGGAGAAAACTGTGCTTGGAATGAGAAAAAAAAAAAAAAAACTTTTAAATAGAACAAATGTCCAAAAAGGAATAAACAGCCAAATAAAATGTTTCTACTGTATTATAGGATGTCTAATCTTTTTTGCATATGTCAAGAAGTTGTATAGCTGGGCCTTATATGGAATTGTTTTGACTTTTTGGAGATTTTTCTCCCCTGCTTTCAATAGTGGCTAGAATAGTTTGTAATTTCAAAGGCAGTGAATAAAGATTCCTTTCTCCATGTCCTCCCTAGAATTTGCTGTAGGATATTTTGTTGATCTTGACTTTCTTCCTCATGTAAGACAAAATCTCAATACTGTCTTGTTTTACACTTCTCTAATTGATGGACCCAATGAACAAAAAGCTAAGCAATATACACTGATTTACCTAGATTAAATTTAATGGATCCAAAAAACATATACTTGTTTTATAGAATAAAATGAGTCATTTCAAAAATTATTAAATGCCCGAATTTAGGTAGAAAATAAGCATGTTTGTAAAACAGATTATAAGCTATATACTATTTCCAGTTTATTTTTCCAAAAATATTATTATTAATATTATTGGAGAGTATATAAAATTCAAAATAATAAAATAAAAATTAGGAAAGATCATCAGAGTGGAAACCAAGACGTTGGTTGAGACACCTTTGTTTTTCAAGGTTGGGGCCTTTAAAATATTTAGGTGGTTCTTAGAATTCAGGACTTGTGCTGTTGGCCAGGAACCAATCTTAAGTTTCAATGACTCCTGATGTCATCCTAATTAAAATTAACATTTTCATATACAATATTTGTTCCATTTTGGTCTCCATAGGACTAAAACAGAACCACTCATATAATTCTACTTCTGGGTATTTCTAAATTAATTGTTGTGGACTCTACTACATCTTTAAAATATTTTCATCTTTTGTTACATAGTTTGCTTAAAATTCTAAAAGATATCATATAAGCAAACCAGTACATTTATAAGTAGGGATTTACACTAATATAATGTTCCAATGAATGCTAAAAACTGCAGCTGCTGATTACAAAAAACATTTGTTTTTCACAGAGCCAGGCTCCTTTAGTTATATTGTATGGTGGATTAAATTTCTATTGTGTTGCTTAAAAGGTGTTTTAGTTGTTAAGTGTACTTTTGCAGAGGGCCTGGACTAGGTTTGCAACATTCATATACAGCTCACAACTGCTTCAATTCCATTTTCAGAGATGTTGATGCCCTCTTTTGTACTCTAAGGGCATCAGCCACACATACTATGTACATACATAATACAGGTAAGTTCACACACATACACAATATATGTTAATATAACTATTGTTTTGCATGATATTTTGATCACATTTTTACATTTCTGAGACTGACAATAAAGTGTGTTTTGAATCAGAGGGTGGAAATAGTTACTAGCTGACCAAAATAAATCATAGATGTTTTGGAGGACTAAGGACAGAGAGACACAGGAAGTAATAGATCAGGAATTAGAGAGGGTCTAAGCTCTTTAGATCAAGGAATGAGAGAAAGAGGATGGAGGGAGGGAGGAGGAGGGGGAGGGGAAAGGAGGGAAGGAGGGAATGTCACTGATCACTGTTCTGCTGCTTCTCTGATTATTCAAGTTTCTTACCCTCTTAACCAGTGCATTTATCAAAGGTGAATTCACATTTTGGACTACAATACTGATATCAAATAGATTGTCATATTTTATATTTCATGATATTTGTAGTGACAAGAACCAGAAACTATGTACAAACTAATCCATTTATAGATACAAATGATTAAGTTAAACATTCATTTCTTTTCTATTTTATTTTTATATGTGTTTTTGTTTTTATTTTTTGTGAATGATTCCTTTGCCAGTGTGGAGGTATGGGTAATACGTGTTCCTTGTGTATGTAGAATACATTTCAAGTATCAGATTCCCCTGGGTGTATAGGTCCAGTACATGAGAGCCCCTCTTAGGGTGCTTGGAATTGGACCCAAATCCTCTCAAGAACAACAGTAGCTTTTAACCACTAAGCTATTTTTCCAGTTCCTCTTTCTTTGACTTTCTTTATTTTTCTTTTTATCATTTTTATTAATAACTTTAGTTATTTTCTTTGATCATAATCTTCTAGAAAAAATATTTGGTTGAATTTAACATATTTTTCGACAATTTTAAACTTTTTTACATTGTATTATGACCTTATTCCACCATTCTCTCACACACTTTCTTACCCCTACAGTGCTTATTCTTTTTCCCAAATAGACCCATTTTATTGAGTTGACTTGGACTCTTTATATGACCCGGGGTAGATGACAATTTGTGAGGGCCTAGGTACATTGTTAATTGCTACAATCCTGAAGAAAATAACAACCTACCTTGTCAACCATTAATTGACAATAGTTCTCTACTATCCATAGTAGAATGTAGGAGATCAGTATAAGTAGTTGCTATGTGTTTATGATTTTGGCCATGCCATGTTTCTCAGCGTCCTCTCCATGATCTGCATCTTACATTCTTTCTTTCTTTTACCACAGTGTTCCCTGAGCTTTAGAAGAAGCAATATAGATTTGCCATTTAGTGATGAGTATTAATTGGTTACTTATTCTCAGCTCTTCTACCAATTGTAAGTTTGTACTAATTGCTAGCCACAGAAGGGAGAAGCCTCTATATATGCAGTCATGGGGAAAGGATCATGAGGAAAATTTCAACAGTGATGACTTGCTGGTTTCAACATCTCCTCAAAATCCAGGATCATGTTCACAGTAGTTAACTAGTTTTCCAGAACTATATAGTTCCATTTCTCTTTTGTTGATCAGATCTTAAGTTCCTTGACAGAGTTCTTGTTTGTACTAAGGTATATGTACTACTACTGCATGCTTAAGCCTATTAGGCCATGTTGGCTGTTGTGTTGCTCCATGGGTGTTATTACTAATTATGACTTTGGTCTATCCTCTGGAAGCTTTCATGCAACCTTCTAGTACCACAAAATCTGTTGCTTGTAGAAGAGGCTTGAGTCAGTTCGACCCTAGTGAATTTTGGGCCCTATCTGAAGTGCACGATGGCTTCGGGAGTGGACTTACCTTTTATCTCTGTGGGTGAGAGACAAAAGCAACAATAGCAGCAGCATATAAAATTATGGGAATCACTTGCATAAAGCAAACAGCCCAAACAAGGGCATCTCATGATTACTGCTGATGTTTTTCTTAGATGATCTTTAGCTCTTGGAAGAAGTACTGTCTGCCCAGGTGAGAAATTTTCAGTTGAACTATGTATGTATAATACACAGACTTAAACATATGATTGAGATATAGTATACTGTTTTCTTATTGCCTTTGTAAGAGTTGGGGAAGTGCTCTTAAAATATCTGTAAGCTTTATAGGCACTGTTTCATAGAAAGTTGCAAATACATTGTATTTGTATCATGAGCCCTTTCGATGGTATCTCCCAGAGTGCATCTGTTTTGACAGTCAGTGGCACAATAGTTAAGCTACAAAACCATATTGATTAATTATTGGTATAGAATTCTGTGTCATTTTGTGTTATAGAGAGATAGTTAAAAAGCAGTAATAAAGTGAACTTTTCTGCTATTAAAGAGATTTCTCTCATAATATCTGCTTATTACCCTAAATTAAGATTACTCACTGTCTATAATCTATTCCTAGATTAAACTTCATTGAATAATTTTATATAAAGGAAGTTACAGCATACACAAAGAATATATTGGCATTTTAAATACTATGGTATGTTTAAACTCTATTGCAATGCTTCTATGTCTCAGTAATCAAATGGTTTTCACAACTGAAGGACATTTGGCTTGTTTCAGCTGTTAACAATTATAAATAAATGATGATAAACCCTTTCATAAGAGATTCACTTTACTTCTTCAGTAAATACAATTTAACTTTTTAATATAGAATAAAACAAGAAATTAAAATTATTTCATTTTAGAGGAGGCATATGTACTAAGAGGTTTCTGTCCCAGACTTTTGGGCTTAGCCTCAAGTTTTAGGCCCGCAGACACATAGACCCACAGAGACACACAGATGCTTACAATAGATTTAGGCTGATCGGCCTAAGGCCTAGGCATATAACTTGCTAACTCTTTACCCTTTATCTAACCTGTGATTCTTATCCTGTTTAGGCATACAGCTTAGTACCTTTTCTCAGAGCAGCATAGGTGTCCTCTGCTTCTTCTGGCTTCTCTCTGGCATTCTGCTCTGTTCTTCCAGTTCCCAGAGTCTCTTAGTCTGATAGCCCCACCCACACTTCCTGTCTGCCTTTGGCCAATCAGCACTTTTTATTAAAGTCATAAGCAGGGACAATTATTTACAATGGAACAACATAATCACCCTACAGGCAGGCCATATGTTTACTTTTATAGATATACTACATTCATTTTCCAGCTAGCCATATATTTCTACTTTTCATCAAGAGTTAGATGAATATTTTATTTTATGCCACCCTTAAGCTTTTTTTTATTGTTCTTTTGCTTTATGAGGTGACTTTTACTTTAGTTTTTGGTTTTATCTTTGAAATAGGGCTTTCTAATGTAGTGCAAGCAAGTCTTAAACTCAGAACTGGGGTTACCATGCCAGGCTGAAGTAATATTCTTTTTATTTCACCACCCATATTTTCTTTTAAAGCTTTAATTATTACTGAGGATTTAGCACATTGTAAAATGAATGTAAGTAACTTAATGCTATCTTCAAAGTTTAGGAGAAAATTATATAAAGTCTATTCTGTCCATTATTCTTTCCTTTTTATGATTTTACTATTTCTACTTAACTGTAAAAATTGTTTCCCAGAATTTTAGAATGTTTTTAGAGATTTTTCCCTAAGAGATTTTACTTACTGATATTTTTTCAATAAATATGCTATAGTGGTCCACTTAGCTGACTTTGTTTAATATATAAGCTTTAGAAATAGAATTTTTTCTTAGAATTTTTATCTTTTGGTTGAATATTCTGCTTGTTAAATTTGAATATACAATTTCTTCAACATCTTTTGAAATTACCCTCCATTGAATTTATTGAACCAAATGTTTAGTATTCATACATACTAATGTGTGTCTATTTATTTCTTTGCCTCTGAAGTGATTTATGTATGTTTTCTCACCCAGTAACACATTTTTTCTGATTTCATCACCCTAAACTCCAGAAACATTTTTCCTTATGCATTATTCTTCCTAAAATGAATTCTAGATCTCTGGTGTCTGCTACACCCATTGATCATGGGTTTTCACTATTGCTCCTCTTGGATACCCATGTCCCACAGTCATGAAAGTGGGAGAGATAGTCCTGCCCCAAAAGGACTGCTACACACATGGGAATGGGCTCTACACTCTGTCTCAGAACCACACGAGAGCTGACACTTTTATAGGAGACAGAGGTGAGCGGTTCCTGGGACCATGAGGACAGCAGAGATAACCCCTCACTTATCCACTTACCCATTGCTGCAGTCAGTAGAGAAGGCCCTGAACCTGCCTTGGTCAAAAGAGTAGAATTGGCCATGGTGTTGTTTAGTGTAAATGAGATGGATCTGTGGACCTGCTAACAGGAGAACTGGCCTTTCCTCTTTCTGCAGAAGGTTTAGGAGTTCTGGAGTGCTTACTCTGCCCTAGTGGTGACTATGGGAGCATCTGGGAGAGGAGGGCAGGCTGCCCAAATTTGCTACCTCCAGTTATGAGTTGGCTCAAGCAGCTATCCACCTAATCTATGAACTTAAATCATGTGAAGGGGACTAACATACAGATCCAAAACTGCGAGATCTGCATGAAACTGGACAATGACAGGATATCTATAAGGAGCCCTAGAGAATGTCCATGATTAGTGGGTATATCAGAGGCCAGAGATCTAGAACTAGACCCAAGACTACTGCCAATGAACACATACAAGTAAAGATGAATGAACCAAAGGGTAAAACGCATAAATCAATGGTCCACACTATAGCTTCCCGATGAGATTATTTTTATTTTTATTTTTGGGTGTTTATTTGAATTTTATATATATTTTAAATTTTGTGTTTGTTTATTTTTTAGGGGAAAAAGTTTCATGGGCAGAGGACATTACCAGGAAATGGAGAGATTGGAGGAATAAGAATATATACTGTGAAGTGTTGGGTGCTGGCATACCCAGACCCATATACTCTGTGTCAGGCTAAAAAAGTCTGGGCAAGGTCAGTACCCTTTTGTTTACTTCCCTGATCTTTGTTGATACACCAACACCCTGTTTTGCAATCAGTGGTTTTCCTGTTATGATGAGGAGTCTTGCACCCGTTGCCAGAGAACACACTGACAGCTACAGGAGCCCAGGGCAGGGGAACTTAAGGGGTATATAAGCTTGCTAAATAAAGGCCGAGGGAGCAGAAGCAGCTGATCTCCCTGGATGATGGAACTGACTGTCTCTTGAGTGCTGATTTAACCCTGACACACTCTTCAGGCTCGGCTACACTAGGCCGGACGCGGCAAGTGGAGGTCCCACTGAGATCCAGTTAATCGGACAGGGTTTACCTGTATATTAGACAGGGGGAGAATTGTGATATAAAAGGATATATGTATATCATAGAAAATTCGAAATCAAAGTTTCGGCTGGCTTCTGAACTTAAAAAACTGTTATGCATACAAGGAACTGCAATTAAGTCTTGTATCACAGTCGCTTTTGTTACTACAGTCAGAGACATTTGTCCTTGGTTCTTGACAGGGTTAAACGTCGAGATTACCTCAGTACTTCCTTTCACTCTAAGACTTTCTAGTTATTATATTATTTAGAATATTATAATAGATATTAATAAATATATAACTAAAATATTACAATTTAGAATATTATAGTACAGTATTTTTTTTTTTTTTTTAGACAGGGTTTTCATGTATAGCTCTGGTTCTTCTGGACTTCACTCTGTAGACCAGGCTAGCCTCAAATTCAGAGACCCACCCATCTCTGCATCTCAAGGGCTGAGATTATAGGTGTATAAATCATGCCTGGCCTACTTTAAAGATTTTAACACAGCCCCTGTTCCTATGGAAAATCTTGAAAGAAACTTAACACTTAACTTTCTACCTTTTAAACTTCTCTACTGCATTACCTGTTCCATTGTGAATGAAAAGCTCTATAAATACATTGTCAAAGATAGAAAACAGTGAAATTCTGATTAATTGGCAGAAAATTCAGTATAAGAGATGATTATACCATTTGAAAGGTAAATAACATTTCATCTCCATTCTTTCTTAGAATAAATAAAAAATAAAATGATTAGAAATTTTTTTCCATAATTAGCATGTGCTATTGAAATTAAAATAAGAGATTCCAGAAACCATAGAGAAAACATTGTAAAGGTCCTGAAAATAAATTTTATTACTGTGCAACGGAATGAGCATAATAACACAACAAAGATCAATGTGAATATTATTTGATCACAATCATGCTAACAAAACAAAGTATATTTAAAATGAAAATCACTGGATTTGAAAAAATCTCTTAAAGCAGTTACACATCAAATTTAAATATATATACATATGGATATTGTAAATTTTTTAAAACAATTTAATAACCTGAAAAATTAATAAAATATATAACTCTGAGATGATAATACTGACAAAATTATTAGGAGGTATTAAGGTATAAACATGTAAAATCTGCTACTTAAATAATATTTTGTTCAATAGTTACATATTGATATTTGTAGATGTTTGTTTAAGTAGCAGTGCCTTAAACCATGAATTAAAAGAATCACAGTAATCATATGCTAGTATGAGCATGAAATAACACTATTTTCCTGGCCTAAAACATTATTTAATCACTTGTATAACACTTAAATTGACAACACATAAGTATCTGGAACATTTTATTACAAAACAAGCAGTGATTGTAGGTGAAATCTCAGAAAGTTTAGCTGTAAATGTTTTCCTTCTTTCACAAGACAAAAAAAAGATCTGCAGTAGGTCCGATGTTTTTCATGCTGTGCCAACTGATAACACAGTATCGTGATTTAATAACTCACTAAGAAAATTTACCCCAAATGAACACGGATTTATAATGTTTGTCTGAGTTTGTCTGTGGTACCAAGAACAGAATACAAAATAAATTCCCTAAATAGCTGAGTAGCGAATAGCTGAATTGAAATCATTTACATACATTTCAATGTCTTCATTGCAAATATGTATATTTAGATAATAAAAATAACGTTTTAGTGTAATAATAGCAAGCTTTAAAATAGTTTTATCTTGGAGAGATGATGGCTGGCTCATCATTTAGAAAGGATTTTTTAAATTAAGACATGAGTTAAATTCCTGGTTTCCCTATCTGGCTACTCAAAACCACCCTCAAGTCCTACTCCTGAGGAGCTGACTTCTCAGTGGGCAGTGCACTCATGTACTATCTATACACAGACATAATATTTTAATAAAATAAATCATTAAGAAACAGTTTTGTAAATAAATAACCTTGGTTCCATTTAATATAAATGCATATCCTGATCTTTCATTGATGTCCAAAAACAAATTTTAAAAATAAAGTAGGCATGAACTAACTCTGAAAAGATAGTTTTCTTGTATTTTTATAGAATATTATGTAATAAATATGTAGCTATGTATATGTAAAATCTCATGGGAAACTTTGTATTTAAAAGGAAAAACAAGTGAGAAAGGATAGGAAACTTGTAGATAAGTGAATATGGCCTTTATGTTTTTTGTTCAAATAAAGTATATTCCTCCAAACCATGCTATAGTAAGAGTCTTCCGCATGTGGTAGGCTTCATGACACAACAGAATTCTCAAATATTTGTACCAAGTGAGAACATCAAACCAAGAAAACTGATCTAAAATAATCTAAGTCTAGCACATCAACCACCTACACAATGTTCTCCAGCCGCTGGATAGATAATATATATATAATAATAGGTATATAATAATAGAGGTGGGCCTTCTTTCCTTCTATATTTCCTAATCATTAGAACCAGGCAAAAATAAGCAGGGAAATTTCAGATTTATCTCATAAAGTCTGGACTTACTTCTCCAAATGTTCAAAACTAGTCAATATTTTTTAAAAGGTCTTTAGCCCCTTGCAGAACATTATCAGAAAATTAACTAAATAGTATATATTGTAATTCCCGTAACAGAAATAAAAAAAAAATTAAATTTAAGATAGTTTGTATAAAATATTCTTCAGTAAAAAATTTGTGAGTGCATAACTCTGACAAAAGTTCTAATAAGATGTGGGAAGAAACTTTAATTTTTTTCTTCATTTTATTATTTTTTATAAAATGTCTCTTTTGTCTGTGTATCTCCCTGCTTCTCCTCCCTTCCCTCCTCCCAAACCCTCACTATCAGCCTTTCACCCCCTCTTCACAAAGGCAAGAAGTCCCAACGTGGGTCAGCTCAGAGTGGCACATCCACTCCAGGCATGTCAAAGAAACTTTTAAATTTTTTTGCTCGACCAGTATTTGGGTCCTTTAAGACAAATAACACATGATAAAATAGGGTCTCCGGAAATCAAATCCTAGGTAAACAAAATTGTTCTAATTCCTCTCATATTAGATAGACAGCATGCATGTGAATAAGTATATGAGATGTTGTGAGTTGGTGTTAACTGACAATTTTAACAGTATGTTTTATGAAAAATAAAATAACACAGAGCAAATAAATAATCAATATAGTGGTTTGTATGTAGACTTTCCACAAAAGAAATATATTAATTTTCCTTACTGATGCCATCTAGGAAAAGGGGTTTGACTCACAATGTCCATTATTGAGTACATAAGTTTTAAGGCTATTTTGTCCATGATTTCATCTCTCCTTGTGGGTCTGTCAACTATTAGTTAAACAACTTCTACAGCATCTTTCTTTATTTTTTTTCTTGTGTGTGTGTGTGTGTGTGTGTGCTAGAGATTCAGAAAGGACCTTACTATGTATTCAAACTTCTAAAACAATGAGCTAAGAATTCCTCCTCTGGTATTTTGTTACAGTCATGAAAACTGTAACACAAATATAGCTGCTCACCCAACCTCTCTCCATTTTTAAATCTCCATTGCTTTACCATAGGTCCTTTTCTTTCAAACTGAGAATATATACTAAAATATTTAATACATAGTTATTAAATTATTGAATTTTTGTGTGGTTTGTGAAGCACAAGCCAAGGCATGCATGGGAGAAGGTTAGAGAACAATGTGTGGGGATGACAGCAAGTGCTTTTACCTTCTGTATTCTCTTGCAAATTAATGTAACTCTGAGAGCCCTGAGGTACAATTTCTCAAGTTGAAGAATTTATGATTTTGTCTAAAGAAGTTCTCTACATTAGCAAAGCTGGAAAACACACTGCTGTTAAATTTGAAAAAGTAACCATTGGAGAACCTCAAGCCTCGTATCTGGAGGCCTTCTGAGTTGACTTCCGAAGTCTGTGGCTTGTACGAAAAGATATATAGAGTAGCCCAATGGGTCTAAGAGGCTGTCATTCCTGGTGTGCGTTTTTAAAAGTTAATTATGATATTTGTTTCCTTTTCTGTATTTCTTTTCACAGGAAAAAAAATAATGAAATGTGCCATGTATAGACTTGTAGTTGTGCTACATTTTAGCAAATCGGAGGAAATCTAAAGCTTAAATACTCACACCTATATCCCGCATCCAGTAGGGCTGTGGGAATGACTAGAATAGAAAGAGAGTGAAGATAAAGACAGACAGAGTTATAGACACACAGGAATGTTGGAGTTGAGAGGTTTGTGTTTCCCTTGGAGAAACCATTGTGCCCTAGATGTTTATGTTTATTTTAAAATGTTGAAGAAAAGAAATGAATTATTACATAGCATTAATCCAGGGCATGGTGTTATTATATAGAGATAAACAAGGAGGCAATGTTTATGAGATAAAACTGAAGCAAAGGGGTAGCTGTAGCTGATCTTGGTTAGGACAATTCAACAGAGAAGTCTTTAGACCATAAACATTGAACAGAGAAAACTACTGTTAAGGTGTGCAATAAGATTGGGAGGAAGACTTTGAGACTACTTTGAAACTACTCCATGAAAGAAGGTATTGCCATTTCCCATGAGTCCAAGCCTTGGGGCATTTGATATGGCCATGTCCTGGTCAACAACACACTCAACTACTTCACTTGGTCAGTACTTCCCTCTTTTCCCCACAGCCAACTTCTAAAATTAAAAAAAAAATCATTTTTTTGATGACATGGGACAAATCACTAGAGAAATTTGAAAAGCCCTGGACTACATGCTTGAATAATGTCTATCAATTCTATGGTTTTACAATAATTTATTTAAGACCAGAGGTTTTACATCATATGGAGGCTAGAATGAGAAAGGACTGCTATTCCTCATAGCAGTCAGCAAAGATGACCATAATAAATAATCACTGTAATAAATTACCCTTGTGTTCCTTCTATTAAAAGGATTGTTTATACAATGTATTAATATAACACATTTTTAGGATAAAGTAATCCTTGAGAAACTGTCAGAAATTTAGTTTCCTTAATATTATATGTTTTTAATATGTGTTGAGGGCTTACTTTAGTGAAGAATTTGAATTCATTTCACATTAGTTGTTGTTTTGATGTGAATCCAAGTATGTTTGGTCTTTCTTTTGAGTTTCATATGTTTAAAAAACAAACAAAAACACTTTAACTTAAGATATAGGAAAGTTCTTTAATCTATACTTTAATCTATTTCTTCTGGTGTTTTGAGTTTTCTGTAATGAACTATGTTAGTTTCTTCTATTAGCTGACATTTTTAGAAATTCTAATTTCTTCATTTAGTATTGTAAAACATAATAGTATCTAGAATGAACACTCTTTTCAAGAATATTTAAAATAAACTTACAAAGTATAGATATTATTCCAATTACAAGCTTAAAACAAGGTTAAGAGCTTCTTCCCCATTCCTTCTTGATGGTGAATCACACAGTAGATGTCTATCTCCCTTGCTGATTCTGAGCTATTTGCCTCTCATTGGAATTAGGTCAGAAAACATCATGACTTTTCCTTCCAGCCAATCAGCACATTTAAAGTACTCATTTGGGGATCTATGACCAAGTACACAGTTATGAATATCAACTCTAAGTATTGGGCTTAATGCATATGTGATTTCCTCCAAAAGTTAATAGGTCCACTGTGCTCAGCAATGTAATCACCCCAATAGGTGGGGAAGCCATATTGTAGATGTACTTGGAACACAAGAAATCGGTGTCAGCAACAAATTAGCCACAATGAAATTATGTTTGTTCATATGTGGTCCAGAGCATGTAATGAGAGTGATTGCTCAAAAAAATCATATTAATAAAGGACACATTAAAAAAAGGAAGGAATCTAAGCACAGCAGGTCTTAAATAGCACATTGTGACTATTTCAAAATATGCATTTATTCATGCACACATACAATATTTTTGACCAAATTTATTTTAATCTCTACCACCAATTACTCCCCATTCCCCAACTCTCCCTCTCAAGGTCATGTGCTTTTAGATTTTGTTTACCTTTTTCTTTTCTCTCTTTTATTTTTGATTTACTTAGTGCTATCTATATAAAAATGAACATGAGGCCATTTTGTAGGGCTTGGGTGTCCTCTCAGCACCCACGTACTAGAAAAAAATAATACACTTAACCCAAGGAACCATCAGTTACTAATAGTTCCTCAGACTGAGGGTTGGATTTCAAGAACTTTCCCCATCCATGTTTGTATTTTTGGCTAATTAACTTTGTTAAAATCTTCTGCCTAGTATAGGTTTCCATATGAAAGTCTCAAAAGTATTTGTTTTTTCTTTCCCACTCTCCTTCCTCTACTCTGTCCTTCCATCTCCTGCCCAATTTCACCCTCTATGTTCAATTATTTTTTTTCACCTTTATCTTTCAATTGCATTTCTGCATAAACATTTACTAGATTATTGCTTTCTGTGAGTAGTTTAATGCAAAATTAGCACCTATACATCAAAGAAAACAATCAGCATTTGTATTTCTGAGTCTGGGTTACTTGAACTCAAATGAATGTTTTCAGCTTTATCAAACAACCTGTGAATTCTATAAATTCCCTATAATAATTCGTTATTAGCCATGAACATTTTCTTTATCCATTTACCCATTAGTAGACAGGTAGGTGGTTTACCTTTCTTGTCAATTACAAATAGAGTGGCAATGACATAGATAATGAAGTATCTTTCGTAGGACTTATGGAATTTTGGAGTATTCTCAGGAATAGTATTCTCATAGCCAATTATGTATATTTAACTTTCTGAGGAAGATCTGCACTGATGTTTGTATTGGTTACTCCAACTTACACTATTAGTACAAATAGTCAATATATGTTCCTCATATACATGTGGACATCTGCCATCATTTGTTTTATCATATCAGACTACGGCAAGATGAAATCTTAAAGTAGTTTTAATATGCATTTCACTGTTGGTTAAGGTGTTGACCAGTAAAAAGGATTTTACTGGGCTATCTGTATTTTTTCTTCTGATAACTATTTGCTTAGCTCCAAGTTCTGATTTATAATTTGAGGGTGCTTTTTCTTTGTTTAGTATTATTTTCTTTGTGTTCAGATTTTTTAGATTTTTGTACCTTCATACACCCACAGTTTGTTAGATGAGTAGATGTATGTTAGGGATATTTTCCTATCCTATATTCCCCCTCCGCACTAATTTAGAAGCTCTTTAGTTTCATAATGTTACACAAAAATGAGTATTTGTGCCTTAACTACCAAGTTCAGAAAGTCCTTCCTAGTGCCATTTTATTAAATCTGTAGATTGGATATTATCACAATAGTTATCTTACCAATCTATTAGCATGTTATCTTTTTGTCCTCTGCTATCTTCTGAAATATCTTTCTTCAGTTTCACTGTATAATTCTTTATTTGTGTGTTTGTGGAGGTGTGCATGTGTGCATATGTGTGTGTGCATGTTTGAGTGTGAGTGTGTGTGTGCATGTGTGCATGTATGTGTATGTTTGAGTGTGAGTGTGTGTATGTATATGTGTGTGTATCTAGAATTCTTTACTGAATAAACCCTTACATTTTCCAGGTAAAGTACAGCACAACATGTTCTTGAGCAACTGGAAATTGGAAATTTGTTGGAAATTTCACTGATACAGAGACCAGGTAATACAAACCTGCTGTTTTGTATATCAATTGAAATTTTTAAGTGGTTAGTGTGGGGGCAGCAACTTTTACCCTCTTGCTTATGAAATGATTGGCAATATATTAAAAGCCATGTATTTCTTGTAAACTTTTTCTGTTACTTATTTCTATGGATTTTATAATTTGTTTCAGATATTTCTGTTGATGAAGATGGTATAGTGAGGCACAGCTCTTACCATGGTAGCTTCCAACTTAGTAAACAATAAGCTATCATCAGTAAATGAACAGCAACAGCTATTTATGCTCAGTAAAAGAAGTCATAAAAAAATTCTGATTTGTCTCACAAGCACCACAGAGAAATTCCCAATTGTGAACTTTCACCTTACTGACACTTTACCAGCTTTTACCATTAAATTTCACTCCACTCACGTTTTTCAGCCTTTCCTCTCTGAATAAGATGACATTTAGTGACATGAGCACCTTCTTTGTCAAGACTCAGGAAAGCTGAGTTCTCTCACTTTCAGCGGTTTCCCAGCATGTTGTTAGAAGAGTTAATACTGGTATTCAGACCACGTCCCCATCTTCTTCCCTATCTTTCCCCATCTCCTCTCTCTCTTCTACTCTCCTTCCTACCATCTTTCTGCCTCCCTCCACTTATCTCTATGTGTTCTATCACATGCTATCTCTTCTTTTAGCAGGTAAAGTCTTGAGCAAAAAGAGATAAATACGAAATATTGAAGAAATTGACCCAGTTTCTCTAAAAAAAGTTATTTTTATTTTTGGTTTGTATGTGCAGTGTCGGTGTAGGAGTCCACTAAATAAACTTATAATGTATGGGTAGAATCAAATTTCTGCATCATGTTTATTGTTAAGCATTGTTAATTTCATAGAACCTTTGGGGGCATTTCTATACTACTACAAGGCCACAGAATTGAAGTATGGCTTTTATTTGTTTATGTATTAACTCTTACAGTAAATTCTAACAAGGCCAAGATTCTCTTCTGACAATGAGGACACAGATTTGCATCACCACTTCCATATGGATTAAAAGACAAAGAGATAAATTCTGGGATGCAATAATAGAGCAATTACTTTATTATTTCTTAACAAACAATTCAAGCTAGCTCCTCTTCTTTCCAAATTGGATGAGGCAAGTTCCAACAATTTGCTATCTTTGTGCCATAACAACTGAGACATTTGATCTTTTTCTGCTATCTGTATATTTGCACTTGTTACAGGACTTCTGTACAATTATTCCAAATTTCAGTTTCCAACAACCCTGGTAAGGAGACTGAAAGGCGTTCACTCAGACATTAAGTTACATTATAAGACATGACCTATAGTCGTTGCAATCACATTGTTTTAATACTAAAAATTGTTAGCCTAGTTTCAAAGAGGGAGGTACTGTTTTTGCCTTTCATGAATATACAAAAGTATCATTTGCTTATCTCTGCCTTTGAAAGCTCTTAATTATATTAATGTCTTTTAAAATATAGTTCAAAGATTCAATCAAATCCTTTATTTAACAGTAATTATTGGAGGCAAAAATATGTAACTTCAATACAGTTGTTTTAAGACAAAAATAATTATAATAAAATTAGTTAATAGGGTCAAGTGGGGGTATGGTTCTGTGGTAAAGGTCTTTGATGCACATGAATAAGAACCTTAATTCAAACTCCAACACATACATAAAAGCCAGGGACAGTGATATGTACCTGTAACTCCAGCATAGGAAAGGTCAGAGGAAGGTGAATCAGTAAAAAGAATCTGTCGTAACAGATAGAGTATAAAATGGTATGAAAGATACTTAGAGTTGTCTACTGATCAAAGCACTTGGGAGAAGAAAGGTTTATTTGACTTATCTTTTACTGTTTGTCCATTACTGAGACAAACCTTGAAAAAATCTCAGAAGCAGGACCTAAGAAAGATACCAAAAAGATATATTTTTTTTCAAATTAATCTACTGGATTTCTCAAGCACCTTTTTAATACAATCCCATCCCTCCTTCCTCGGGATTAAACTGTTCACAATGAGATGGACACTCTGCAATCAATCAGGGAATAATGACCTACAGACATTCCCAGGGGAAAGTCTGAGAGAAAAAAACTCATTAGTTGAGGTTCCTTCTTTATGGATGTGTCAAACTGACAACCAAAATTAGATATTACACCATGACCCTTTACTTTACTTTACTTTACTTTACTCACAAAAGATTGATATCAAACTATAATCATCCTTTGTCTTCAAGATCTTATGGTAATATTAAAATATAAAACACAGTCCAGCTTTGATAATCTCACAGTCCTTAAATTTTTCAATGCTCTATATATTTGATCTCTCCTTAAAATAATCCAACATCTCAAAAGTTAACTCCTATAAAATTATATATACATGTATTATATATATATATATATATATATATGTTATTTCATGATTTAAGACATAAACATGCAACTATAATCAACTCAAATCAAAATCAAAGTTTGTCAATGAAGTTCAAATTTTGAAGCTCTTTGTCTAATACCTGTGATTCATTTCTGTTATTCTGGACTCTGAAAAGCTTAGGCAGCTCCAATTCTCTAACTCTTCTATTTATACATTACACAACTTGTCTTGTAGGCTCAAGCCAACTGCAGTTTGTAGATGCCAGTTTTCTAAGTGGTATCATGAAGCACTGGCTTCTCAAAGACTCTGGGATCTATAGTGAAGCTGAAGCATCACCCAGTTTGACTGCCAGATGAGTTGAAATGCAGCTTTGCCTTTCTTCCACTCCTCCCATGACACTGAAGACATACTTTCTATAATATCTGACCCAGCTGTATTGGTTTTTAATTAATCACAGCTGATTTTTTTCAGACCTACATAACTGTCATTCATTGTTCAATACCTCAAAATAAAATTTTCTCCTACTTATTCATAACTGAATTATATCATATGGAGAATCCCAAGAGAAAGATAGTCCTCTATTTCCTGTATTTCTTTTAGAATTAGCTTCTAAATTTCCAAAGCAACACATTAAACTCAGGACATTACTTGCCTTTTGCACCCCACAGTTTCAATGTATTCCTACCTTAAAAAAAAAAAAGAAAAGATATAAAGAAAGAACAAAAGATTGAACAAAATATGAAGAAAAAAGACAGGAAGGAAGAAGGGAAGGAAGGAAAGAAAGAAGGAAGGAAGGAAGGAAGGAAGGAAGGAAGGAAGGAAGGAAGGAAGGAAGGAAGGAAGGAAGGAAGGAAAAAGTTTGTTGTAGCAGTACTGTGAGATTTTGGTACCAATTTTTGTTTTATTTACATTTTGTTACTGTGAAAAAAATAATCTAACAAAAAAGAGAAACAGATGAACACAAGCTTAGATGTAGGAATGTGATAGTTTACAGTGGTCCCCCTACACTAAACAGTAATCCACGGTTTCCAGGTGTATTGTCAAACATGATTAGCAATGTTCATGTGTTGAAACTTAATCTGCAAAACTGTAAATCAAGGAGTGAGGACTTAAGCATTGATCCATTCAGGAAGACACAGCCTTCTTGAAATAATTAGTAGCTTCACTAGAGAAAGGGCTTATTGAGCATATACCTTCCTTGTTCCTATCTTGTTTCTCATGCCTTGAAGTTCAATGATGCAATGATACATAAAAAGGACTGTCCTGGATGTAGGTACCCTATCTGTTAGAGTTCCAGTCTCTAGTGTCTACAATGATAAAGTATAAACTTCTGTGCTTTACAAATTAGTAATTGCAATTTAGTTTACAAATAATATTACAAATTACCGTTAGGTATTCTACTATATCAAGTACAACCAGAATCAACACTGAGACTTTAATATACACCCATGCGGTACTTTAAATTTATTATCAAATACTTTGACTTCGTATTTCATGAGTACAAGGGAAAAAAAATACCGTAAAATTGAGTCAGTGTAAATACTACATCACTTTATAAACTGAACCTAGGACTCCCAATAGTTAGAAATCTTTTATTTAGCACAAATATTTTGTTATTGATATATTCATTTTATAAATTGTAAAATAAACTTGTCCTATCCGTTTCCTTCTTAGCACATAGGACAGTTGTAATATCAATTAATGTCATTATTATGTTTTTATTCAAAAAGTACACAATAAATGCACAGTTTTTAAAATGTAATAAAATGTTTACTTCCAGGTACTTTTTAATAATTGCTTCTCTTCTTTATAATTGTTTTTACATGTCAGTTACTATGTTTCTTAAATTTGACATAACTAACAGAAGTGAACAGTGAACAGCTAGACAAGAGATTTGCCTGTACCTTATTTTAAACAGATTATCATCCATAAAGGGCTCATTGCAGTAATATTTGAAAATTTCTATATAATTGTCAGTTAACTGAAATTTGTTCCCAAGATCTAGCCAGAATAACATGAGACATTACAGTTTTGGACTGCAGAAGGAACTCTCTCTGCCAACCACTTTCAATCAACTGTAGCTTTTTGTAATTTTTCCTCAAGTGCCAGTTGAAAATACATATGCTCCACCATCTCCATTAAATTCTCATCAGAATACGAGGTTGAAATTGAAGCCAAGCCTTTCATTATCTCTGGAACTTGACTTTGCTTATAATTGTAATTTTTAAAATGCATTTCAGATCTCAGAAGAACCACATTATAGCAAATCAAGCTTTACCAATTTTAATTTTGTCACCTTGCCTAGGACGACTGAAAAGCAGAACACAAATGAAATGAGAGTTTTGGAATATCACTGACATGTAAACAAAAAGTTATTACTGTAAATTCTGTTTAGTACAAAACAATAATTGTGTAGATGGAATGGCACGACCACTGTAGAAATTACATGGAACAAACCCAGAAATTTTTAGATAAGTTCAACACCAGAAATACCTAAAGATTTATTTTTATTTAATTTTCTATTTTATCTACCACTGTAGACCAGTATTAAGACTGATTAATAATTATGTTTTTTTTACATTCAATTATTTATTTCATTAATTGTTTTATTACTCTATAGACTTCTACCAAGTGTGTGGTTGTTGTTTTGTTTGCTTGCTTTACTTCTGTTATTTTTTTTTTGAGACAGGGCTTCGTATGTCACAAGCTGTTCTTAAAGTCACAGAAATCTTCGTGCTTCCATCTCTTGAGTGTCCCAACCACAATGTGATCGATCACAAAGTTTTTAATTTACATTACATTGTTAAATTATTATTGGATAATTTTATTCTTGTAGAGAAACAAACATAACAAGTTTCAGGACAGTTAGGAGAAAAGAAGAGGCCTTCAGCTTGATAGTGTAAGACAGGCTGGAGGTCTGTGAGGAGGGAAAGCTGGGAGAAACAGGAGGGTATAAAGCGAGGAGGAAAGGAAATTAATTCTCTTTTAACAGAAATGTTCATTTATAAAGATTAGCTACTTATATCCTTACCCAATAATACTTTTGTTAAACTTTGCACAATAAGGATTTTACATGTCATCCAAAGGGGGATGAAACTGCAATGAGCATTAAAAGTATTCAAAAGAGAGAAGGAACATACGCATATGTGTGCATCTTGTTGAGTCGTGGTCTTGGTGGTGGTGTAAATGTATATAAGGTTTTGATGCTGACCACTCTGCATGGGCCAATGAATAAGGAAGTTCATTCCTTAAAAAGCCAATTCTCTTTCTCTAAAAAGTCATTAATTGCTTATAACATTGTCACATGCTTGTTTATGATTTGCGGAGATTGTTTCACATCAGACTTCCCTGGATTCTGGCTCTTAATATCTCTTTACTTCCCATTCTACAGTGCCATAGATGCAGGAACTCTGATATAGATGTATCTGTATCTCTTAGGGCTGGGTTTCCACAGTCTTTTGAACTATATTGGACCAATCGCAGTTTTCTATAACATCTCTATTTTCTACATGAAGGAGTTTATTGATGAGGTGTATTAGATTCATTTTTTCCTGTGGGTATAAGGATAAGCTGTAAAATGTAGGAATGAAACATGCAAATAGTGGTTGGAGTCTTTTCTTTCTTTTTATTTAAAATTTATTTACTCATTTTACATATCAACCATGAATCCCTCTTTCATCCCTCTTCTGCTCCCCTTGAGCCTTTCACCCCCACCATCACATCCTCTGAAAAGGCAATGTTTTCCATGGGGAGTCAGCAAAGCTTTGTACATTCAATTGAGGCTGATCAAGCCCCTCCTCCATGCATCAAGGTTGTGCAAGGTATCCCTCCATAGGTAATGGGTTCCCAAAGAGGCAGATCATGTACCCTCAATAAATCCTGATCTCATTGTCAGGGGCCCCAGACTAACTACATGAGTGTCTCCCATATGAATGATTTGTAGGCAAATGTATGGAACTAAAAAATATCATCCTGATTGAGGTAACCCAGACATTGAAAGGCAAACATGATATGTACTCACTCATCAATGAATCTTAGAGGTAAAGCAAAGGATAACCAGAATACAGCCCACAACTCCACTAAAGCTAGTTAACAAAGAGGCCTGTAAGAGGGACACATGAATTGCCCTGGGAAGGGGAAATAGATACAATCTGAGTACTGGGGTGAGGAGGGGAAATGAAGGGATGATGGATAAGAACAGAAGGTAAAGAAAAGGTCAAGCTGGGACAGGGAGAGATTAAGAGAGCAATGAAAGAGATAACTGGATAGAGGGAGATTTCATGGAGTTAGGAACAAACCTGGTGCTACAGAAGAATCCACAAGGATAACCACAGCTCAGAATACTAGCAATAGAGGAGACGGTGCCTGACTGGCCTACCACTGTAATCATATTGGTGGATAACCTAACTGGCATCATAGAGCTTTTATCCAGTAACTGGTGGAAGCAAATACAGAGATCCAAAGCCAAGCACCAGGCCAAACTCCAAGAGTATAGTAGAAGAGATGAAAGAGTAATTATTTTGTTAAGAGGGGTGAGTCCAGATTATGATGGGGAAGTCTAGAGAGACAACTGAATCAAGCTAGTGGGAACTTACACATTTTAGGTGGACAGCTGTAGAGCCTTCATGTAGACTCTTTTCCAAGGATAAGACACTTAAAGAAACGTAAAGCAATTCGACACTGACCATCAAGTGCCATATTAATAAGGAAAACACCAAAATCATCCTATATAAAAAAAGAATTATATCATTGCTAATTTTTCTGATGTTTTCTTCCTCAGAGACTTCTTGAAGCCTCTTTAGTCTAATTGTAGTGTCCTTAATTGGGGAGGCATGAGAAAAAGAGCCTGTAATAATTACTTTTCTGTTTTAGTAAAGCATTAAGAGTAAAAGAAACTTCTAGAAGGAAGAAGTTTTATGGTTTGTAGTTCAAGAGGGATAAATGTCCATTATGGCAGGGAAGCTTGTAACAAATGTGAGCAAGGAGACAGAAAGAGGAGCTAAGAATTTACATTTTCCAATGAAATCAAAAAGGAAAGAGAAATTAATTTAGAGGTGGGGAATGGCTATATAATCTCAAAGCTCACCTCATTGATGCCCATTGTTCAGCTGGGAGTTAAGTACTTATATGCCTGAGCACTTATATACCTGAGCATGTCTCTGTTATATCTCATTCAAAAAATACAGGACCATACTTACAATTTTGTTAAATTTTGCCTCCCATTGAACGGTCTCATTGCTTGATGTCCTATACATATTGATGGAGTAGTTAGCTTGCTTTAAAACTGATGCTTTGTCTGTCATTTCTGTGAAAACTAGTCAATTTCTTTATATTGGCTATAGATTTCACTATGTTTCAAATATAGAATTCATCTTATCACTAGAATTGTAAGTTGTTATAGGAGAAATTATTGCCTATACTTCATTAGTAAAGGATGTAACGGGGAGGGATCTTGGGTAAGAGGAAGATATAATGTACTTGCCTTTTTCATTCTGTAGCCCACACAGTTTATTGCACAATAATTTCTGTAACTGTGTTTTAAACCTTGCTTTATGCCTTCTACACAGCAAACTTTCCTTTAAGGAATTTGTTTTGGAAAACTGTGAAGAATGATGTTGGTTTTCACATCTTTAGTGTGTAGACTCATTTTACACTTGTTATACAATTATAATTAAATTATTTAAGATGATTTATTCTTTCTCATACACACACACATATATGTATTATACACTATAAATACACATATAGATATGTATGTGTCCCTGTGCACCTGTGTTTGTTTGTATGAGTGTACACACATATACATATTTTCAGAGTATGTAGTGTATAATAATTTCATCTAATATATGTATTTATTTAAAGCATTAATTATATATGATATATATCAAAAAATGTCAGGATATAGTACAATTCAGTGTAAACAAAGAAACAATTAAATGTTATTTAATAAGAATGAATGTCAAATTTCAAAAAGACAAATATAGTAATAATTGAAATAAGTGATATAAAGCTATTATTTAATGATTGCAAATTATGAGCTTATACAAAATCTGAAGTTTTCTTAGAGTCAAGAAAAATATTTTAATATATGTTTTTCTAACACCCAGGACAATAAATTTAATCAGTGTGATGTAATGTAAATTTAGTAAAAGAGACTCTATTTAAGGGAAAATTAGTTCATCACCAGGCATATTAATATTTCTGAACATAATTTGATACATAACAGTTAAACAAACTCATTAGAGAACACAGATGTCTAAAGATCAGTGGAGTACTCTTCAAATGCTTTGAAATGGCTTTCGAGTTCTCCTATGCTGACACGTGTTGCTTTCTTTCGGGCTAGCTCTCTTTTGTCAGCATTTACGTGAACCTGCTGTGTTGATAACTATTTTAGGACGGATTAGAAAGAACTGTCTTATAGATATGATAGGATAGAAGAGTAGATTATTGATTCTAATTTTTTATCTGATCATATATAAGACCTCTGGATTCCACTTTACTCTTTTAAGCTTATCATTCTGTCCTGTGACAGAAAATGTCCTGTTAATATATTTCCAAGTGATTAATCTACTTTACATGTGTAGTCTACTTTAATCTCAAACATCACAGTGATAAACAGAGAAGGCAGGTACACACCAGCCTCAATTTATGAAGAGAAAAATAAAATGTGGTGATATAGACTATTCTCAGTAGCTTCATTACTCATAGGCAAGGGTGGAACTCTTGATTTTGTCTCTAATGCTTCTATCATTATGATTCCATATGTTTCTGTTGTCTATAGATCAGCACTGATAATCTTCCTCATTTGCTCCAAGGCACATCACTATGCACAAGACACCCCATAAGGTTTTACTGGTTTCAATTAGGAAAGAACCAATATATTTTTCATGATAGGCCTTAATGTGTTGTGAACTCAAAAGCACCAACAGTGACAATATCATAATGACTCTAAATGGGGTTCTTAGAATAGACAAAAGCATGCAGATTAAATTGAATGCAAATGGCATGTACTTTTTAATTGTCAACAAGTTTTCAATTGTTATGGCAAAATCCATGTTCTACAAAGGGTAAAATCATGGTTTTCAGTAGTATTTTCTCACCTGGTACATTGAAATAAACCTTGTTTATTTTCTCTGAGATATTTCATAGACTAGAGGAAATAAACCAAGAGAAAAGGATCCCATGTCCTTACCTTCAGCCTCCTTCTTTCCCTAAATACAAAGAAGTTTATATTACAACCTATTTTCAGTTTTAAATCATTAGAAACATCTGGAGAGAAATTAACAATCTAAATGCTGTCTGTGGTTTTACATCGCAAAAGAAAGATTGGCTTCATCGCAGTTAAATATTTGCACACTTTTCAAGAATAATGTGTATACCAACTCATTGTTCTACAAGACTTCATGTCATGGTTACTTTACTGCTCACATATTTGTTGCTTTTTAAATTTATTTTTTCTAAAAATTTTTACATAATATATTCTGATCATACATCCCCTCTCTTCCAGAATCCCCCAGAATCATTGCATCTCCCTAACCATCCAACCTGGTGTTCTTTCCTCAACAACCTCTAAAAAATAAAAGAGAAGAACTGAAAATAAACAAGCAAAAGATCAGTAAGAGAAAAAAAATCTCAAAGAAAACAAAATGCAATAAAAACTATGAAAAGCCACAGGGTTAATTTATGTTGACTAGTTACTTCTGAGCACGACCATGTACTAAAGAAAACTGATTTTGCTTTTCAGTGGGTATCAAACTTGAGACTGGATTCTCATTCTAACACTGCAACCCTTTACTATAGTTCCTCATGTTGTGGTGACCCCCCGATCATAATATTATTTTCCATGATGCTTCGTAACCGTAAATTTGCCACTGCTATAAATAGTAAGGTAAGTATTAGTGTTTCCTGATTGTCTTAGGAGATCCCTAGGAAGGGTCATTAAAGTCACTACCTACATGTTGATACTCATAGCATAAGCATAGGAGAAAACCTAATACTATTATTCTGCTAAAGGGATGTAGTAATAGAACTCCCAATAGCATACTTATAGAACAGTGCCTCGGTCAACCCACATTAGGGAAGCTTATTCTTGCAGTGGTTGGAAATTAATATAAAGAGCCACAATTAGATGATATTTATGACTTGAAACAGTCATAAATGGTATGTACTCATCAAACCCTTCCCCTCAGGGCTCAGGGATATATACTGAAGAGGAAGCCTAAAGATTATAATAGCCAGAGGGGATGAAAACAGTGTGTTCCAGAGGTAACAGGCCTGCAGTGAGTAAGACCTTACAGAGATGGTCACAACATGCAAAATATCTTTTTTAGGTCTGAACCTGGTAGGGCCAGAACATTGACAGGAGGATGTGAACATGGTTCCCACTCCTAACCAATAAGTGATTTGAATTGGTTATCTGCTTTTCTTGCCATTGAATACATTTAAATGTAATCATAAACTTCATTTTACAAATTTACTCTGACAAATAAATGTGAGAAATCCTTTAGATTTTTTTGACCAGAAAAAATTGGAAAAACAAATTGATACGATTTCTCATCAAGCTAAGACAGTTAATATATATGGCTTTTAATTTTATTGAATAAAAAAGGACATTTTTTAATACACGATAAAGAACATTTAGAACTTAATCCTTCCATTACAAAGAGTCTGCCCAATGAAAGGGTGATACAGGCTTGAATATTCATATTTGACCAGTGAAATATTATCACTTTGACCAGCTGTATAATTACACAATAATGAGTAAAATGCATTGGTAAAAAGTCAGGTATAGCTTGCTTAGCATAAATGATTATCGACAAATTTCACAGGGTAAAGAAACAAATGAATAAGAACAGCAGTAAGAAAATGCCCTGATGGATACTAGGTGGCATAAGTCAATAATTTACAATCCAGAGAAGAGTGAATATATCAGAAGCATCTCAGACAACAAAGTCTCAGTTCGTGCTACAGGTACCTGATGTAGTCATGGATATGCATTGTGTGAATCTATATTTTACCTTTCTGGATTCCACTGTGCATGTTAAATTTATAATCTTGGTTTTAAACAAATTACTCTGTTTTTCCAGTTTATGGTAAGCCTTATCTGTCTCCTCGTCATTGGGAGTTGAAGAAAAATACTGTTTGCACAATCAAGTTCAAGTGTACCTATGGCATTTCTCACAATTCGACTAATCATTTCAATCCTCTATGTGAATGCTGCTCCTTTCTCCTGCTTTCATTATAGGAACTATATGGGCATAGAGTTCTCTGTAAATTCCCACTGGGAAGACAGTAGTGACTGTTGGAAAACATTCTTTTTCTTCATAGCTAGATTCACATAACTGTACCTTCAATTTAGTTGAGCACTGTGGGAAAGTTAAAGGGGAGTGATACTTCCCGTGTCCCAAACAGTTTTCAGAAATGCCACTTAAATAAGACACAAACCATGGGAAGTTGTTCTCACTTCCAACTTTTCTGCCAGAGGCCGTGGTCTTGAGAAACAGAACTTAAATTCTCTGAATCCATTACTGTTCATACAACAGCCAGAGCAAATTTTCCTCAATGTTTTTTCACACCCAGAACTGTTGCCTTGTTCCCACACTGTTATATTTATGATAAGCAAAATTATTTGAAAAAAATCAGTTGAGCTAATAAAACATGGGGATTTTTCTTACTATTATTTCTTTCTAAAATTGATTTAAAAATTGACTCCTAGTAAATTTTATAAAAAACTGGAATGTTTATATGACTATCTTTTCTTGAGTAACATACATCAGTGATAATCTGAGTTCTGTTGTAGGTTGGTTACCTTGGATCTAAGGGTTTGAAATTTCTTTGATTTTTTTTAAAAATTATGCTTTATGTCTCTTTACTTTTCTAACTTTATAGTAAAATTTTAATTTATCTATATTCATATCTGATCATGTTTATTTTGGTCATCTTTCCAGTATAATTTATGCAGATACACTATTATGTATGCCTTAATTTGACCATTATGTAGTTATTTCAAATACTTGTTTTTATTTTATATGTGTGATTGCTTGCCTGTATACATATATGTGTACCACATGTGAATCTAGTGGCTTCAGAGGCCAAGTCTTACTTCAACATATGGAATATGTTCAAATCAAAACCCTATGATGGAGACTAGGGAAGGAGTAAACAAAATATATTTTACCTTTTCCATTTTAGTTAGAACCACCTTTGTTAATTTTTACATAACTAAGAAGAGAATTGTGGCAAAACTAGGGTTTGTAATCATTTACTTCAAGAAATGTTAGAGACTTTATTTCTTCTATTAGATATTTATTTATATTCAACCCTGTGTACAAGATATGTCTTAATATGATATTCATTCCTAAAGACATCACTCATAACTCTTTGCAAATAATTAATATCTATGCATTAGAATTTTCTGTTTTTATTCTTTTTAAAAGTCTAAACTACAGCCAGATAGTCAAAGAAAGCAGTTATTTAAATGATCGACATAATATTTTTAAGAGTAATTAATAATGGCGTTATAACCACATTTACAAATATAGATGCATACAGTTTATATTCAGCACACTTAAAAACCTTTTGGTATTTACTCTTATGCATATGTGTTTGTGTGTGTGTAAATTATTCTGAAGGCTACAAAGTACAATCACTAATATTTTAAATCTAAACAAAGTGTAATGCTTATGTAGCAGTTTAGATTTCAAAAGGCACAAAGCAATTCATCATCCGAAGTCTTTGTTTTCAATCTGTCAGTTGACAGCCATATTGTCTTTAACTTTATTGAAAACAAAAACAATGTTCAAGAAATCTTTTCAACTGAAAATTGATTTATTTAATGTCCACTCAAAATTAAACTTAGACAATATTTCAGATAGCTATATTTTTCTTTATTGTGACGTTACATGGTATTTCAAGTGAGAAAAGGTGATGATTAAAGATTGTGTGTGTGTGTGTGTGTGTGTGTGTGTGTGTGTGTGTGTGTTCTTAATGAAAACATGCTTGTCTCATATTATGAGAAAATAGCAGCTCGTCAATAATTTGCAAATTGCTTACTAACTAATCATGAATCTTATTGTTTGCTTTTCATTAACCAGCTGCCAGTAGTCTTCAGCATGTTAGAAGAATGGCCAGAAATTTAGTTTCTGCAGTCATTAATCATGTTGATATTATACAGGCATCCAAGTGTTAAACTTTCCTACAACTGATACGGTAATATTTTTCAGACACATGGAAAATACAAATTAATGTTTGTATATTAAATAAGTAGTTGTGTTTAAATTAAAATTTACATATTATTAAACTTTTATTTAATTATCTTAAATGAAGATATTTGACTTAATTAAACTGACGCATACATGAGACACTAGAGAAACAAATTAGCACAAAATTTAAAAAGTATTGACTGAAAGACAGATTATTTGAAATAGCACTAACAGCTGTGTGCTTTCACCTGAAATTCTTCTGCACAGATGTCAAGCCTTGAATATGGGACTTCAACTTTTTCCTAGAAGTGTGACTATTATGTAGATTTACATAGTCTGTGAGATTATGAAAAAATGAAAAAGATGTAAGTTGTTAATGATGAAGAATCCTGAGCATCTTTTACAATTCCAGCTAACCTGGAGGTTGACTACAGAAGTCCAAAGTAGAGCATTTAGATCAGAATATTTCAGCTATGCTAATCACATATTGTGAAGATATCAAAGATAAGGATAAATAATGTTTTATTTCCAGTTAAGTTACACTCCTCACAGCTTTTCATGTAATAACTTTAATTCATAGTTGAAACAAAAATATTTTAGTTGATTTCTACCAATATTTACTTAATCTATGAAAAAGACACAAGCCAAAACATCCTTGGTCTTTCCTCAGTCAAAGAAACACTAACAATTTTGGTTTGAACTCAAATTAAATTAAAATTAACTAATAAGATATAATAACATTATTTATGAATAAAAGTTATTTAAAATTTATAGCAAAATATGACATACACCACAATGAGATAACATTTACAAAAGAGAAAAACTCTGATACCAATATGGGTAAAAAACAAATTTTAAGACGTTTACAATATGTTGTTCAAACATCATTAATCTGTGAAAAAGAAATCCTAATTATAAAACAGACATATTTATTCTTCAAAACACAGAGAAACTAAAATTTGTCATATATTTTTGCTGTCAACATTGTGTGTTGTGAAGAAGTAATAACAAAAATATTATAGCATTTTGCAAACGCACTGAATGAGACTTGCTATCCAAAACTATGACATATTTATTTAAGTGGTATTTCCATAGGTAGCCTAAAACTTCTAGATTATATTGCTTTAAAATGATAATTACTTCCAAGAGGAAAACAGAAAATATAAGTATTGGTAAGGAATAGCAGTTGTAGGATTACATTGGGATGATATTACTAAATATTTACATATCAGAATACAAAAAATGTTCAAATCATCAAAAATATGTGAATCATATACAGTTAATATGTATGAAGTTGTAATATTTAGATACATTTAAATGAAACTTTAAAAATTAATTTATAAATCTTACACTATTATTAGGTAATGTTAGACAAAAATGTAAACTGTTAAAGCCATCTTAGATTTTTAGATTCATGATTAAAGTTAAACTGTCCTAGTCATAATTAGAAGTACAGAAATAATAGAGGTTAAGTAGTAATTTTTTACTTTTATAAATAGCAAATAATTGATTATATTTATTGAGTACTTAATAATTACTAAAGAATATACTAATTCAACAAAATCAATAATATTGGTATTCTTTCTGGAATTGATTTTTATTAATATTATATTAATAGTCTTAATTATCTATGGGTAAATTCCTCAAACAGTAAATCTTAATTTTTTGTTTGGGTTTAATACTTTTCATTATGTATATGTTTTGGTAAATAAATACCTGAAAAGTAGATAGACTGGAGTTTAAGTAATAAAGTCTTCCACTTTTTACAATCAATTAGATGTTTAAAATTTTGTTATTAAAGTAGTTGAGCATTTTAATTAGTTTTGAACTTTTTTTTCTTTTCTGACATTAAGAAAGCCTTCTGTTTTCTTCGTCATAGCTTCTATTGAATATTTCATCTGCCAGTGTGAACAATTTATATGCAAATATGATGTTTGCATGCAGAATCACAGATAATCTCTCCACCATGTACAGAAAAATAAGCAGAAGAAGCAGATCCTTTCTCTGATTAAACATCACAGACCTTGGGAAAATAGTCAAAGTCACTGGCAATTTTTCTGGGTTTTTCAATGATAAAACCTTAAGACTAGAAGAATAGTGTAAAGCATTGAAATGTGTGGGCTAGCTTCTATGCAAATCGTGATTGCAAATTTTATCAATTGGGGAAAGTGAAGCCATTAGAACTTGGCTCTCACCACTACATAAATGAAAATGAAAATCTCAAACAACACAAAAAGTATCAGAAAGAACTGTCATGGCCAAAGAGGGATTAGAGAATAATGTTCTCTCTCTCTCTCTCTCTCTCTCTCTCTCTCTCTCTCTCTCTCTCTCTCTCTCTCTCTCTCTCTCTCTCTCTCTCTCTCTCTCCATTTTTGTTAGAGTGCCTTGCTATGTAGTCCAGAGTGGTCTAGAATTCAACTCTTCCCCAGTCTTAGATTGTATCACAATCATTATTACTCTAACTACAAAGAATGCAATTACAGGTGGCATGAGCCACTATGTCCACGCTCTGTCCTTGCCTTGGTTAGCCTCCATTTCTATGTTAATATCTGCATATTGCCTTTGTGTATTTATACACTTTCATCTTTCTAGTTTAGTAAGTGATATTTGTTACTTTAATATTTATTAGACATACAGAGTAAAGTGACATGCAATATTCTATGGTTATTGCTTTAAAAGAATTAAACCTATTCCACCATCAATAAACATTTCAGTTCAACCGAACTGGTCATGGGAGGATGGATACGTTATTTCAGACTGTACCATCCTAAATTGATGATGGTGTTTGTCATAATAATTAGGAATGATTTATGCATATTATTAAACTAGTTATGACATCACATATTTTATGCAGAGACCAATTTATTGTAAACAAATTTACTGTAAAAATTAGTCTCTATAAATAACACTTTTTGAGTACTTAAGTATTTCTGCTCTAATACTAATCAGAAGACCAAACAATGGTATGTGTTAGAATGTCAAACAGTCTTTTAAGTACAACTGTTATAAATGAAGAAATTCAAGAAACATTTTAAAAAGCTGTTTAAAATATCAGTATAATTTAAAGCAAAACGTAACCCAGCTATTTTAATGAAACAGTAGTACAAATCTTTCTTGTTATTTTTTACTTTTGCATATAGCATAATTCATTAGTCATTCTTGAACAATTAAGATGCTTTCACAATGATATTTTAGCTGCATATAGGCTTATGAATTAAATTTGATTTAGAAAGTAATCCTTTCCCTTTGCCTATTTTGAATAGATACATTATTTCATAACCCCATGAGTTTTATTTGATGTCATATTTTTTTGCATGAAACAATTGTCTTCATGTAAAATCAGTTAAAATGAAGACAAATATACAATATACACAATTATATAAAAACATGTATTTTGTTTAAATGTCTAACTTAATTATATGTAGTATAAAAATTTAAAAATAAACTTTACCCTCTTAATTATGATTTTTATATTTTACCATCTAAGTTGCTCATAGTAAATAATGGTTTGACAATAAAAAAGTAAAATTCCAGAAATAAAATGTTCAAAAATTCAAACATATTTTATGGCATATTAAAGTTATTTGTGCTTAGGTATTTTATGCTTATCTTCTTTGTGTGGCTACTTATTTACTTAACCTTTACCATATTATATATACGTAAGAATAATGCAGCACTTTATGTAGCATTAAGAATTCTTTGAATTTTAAGGCATCCATTAGTTGTCTGGGAAGAAACATTGTCCTTCAAAAGGAACAGTAGGACTAATGAGCAAAACTGAGTGTGCTAGAAGTCACATAATTTATTACATACACTAGAGTTTAATTTTGTAAATATAATAATTCATCGCTGAAAGTACTTAACTGCATTTATCACCTGAAGCATTATAAAGAAGCCAATTATTCATATAGAATGTCTGTGTATTAATGTATAACTTGCCCACTGCAATGTCTATTTATAAAATGATCCAGGTTCTCAGATCGGAAATTTGTTCACCAGCAGAAAATTAGGGTTACTAAGTGGTATTGAAACTAACAGAAAAAATCCTCCAGGGCAGGAACTAGACCATATGAAGTCATTTATATCTATGGATACTAAAGAATGTCTTAAAAAAAAAAAAAAAAAAAACTAGGTTCCTTTCTAGACCATTCTAAAGAATAAGTATCCTTTACGTAAGTATGTAAGTTTAAAATTTAAAACAGTACCTATTCTCTTTAATTTATGTGTGTATAAGATTTAGACTCTCAAGAATTTTTTTACTTATTTATTAGAAAATTAGCTGAATTGGGAAGTCACAAGTTTTTCTTACTATTTCAAATTTTTGTCATAGTTAAAGATCCAAATGGGGATTTTTTTTTACCTGACTGTGAAGAAGTTACTAATTCACTTCATTAGGTGATTTACAACCTATCCTTAATAATTTTATGAACCTTTGAGCAAAGTTTAGGGATATTATTACAGTAAAAACTAAAATCCATAAAGGAAGATATCACATTACTTTTAAAAGACTCAAAAGTCCTAAACAATCTTTGTTCAAAGGATAATACTGACTTTATAGATGCCACCTGATTAAAAATTACATTAAAAAGCTATAATAAGCAAAATAATAAAATGGAAAATGAGGGTGTGGATTTTGGAGAGGTTTCTCAGTGGCAAATGGCATCGACTGCTCTTTCAGGAACTTTAGGTTTATCTCCTAGCACACCTATGTCCATAAACGACCACTTGTAACAATACTTCAGGAACACATGTGGTGCAAAGTCATTCATGCAGGCAAAATACCAAACATATTTTTAAAATGAAAATGGAAAAAAGAGATAGAGGATAGAAAAATGCTGACATTAACTAAAGCACCATAAAAGAAGTACAGAAAATGAGCCATTGAAAGTTTAATGATTAGAAAAATACTAAAAACATATCTCAAATGAAAGACAACTTTGTTTACGATAGTTCTGGTGTGTTCACACGTGGGCTAAGACAATTAAAAGTATATCATACACCATATCAAAAGTAAGTTAAAAAGTGGATTCAAACAGTAGATAGTAATATAAAATCATTAGAAAATTACCAAGGTAAGTCATCAAATAATCTTATATCATTGGTTTCAGAAATGATCTTTGGATGTGACCACAAAGAAACAAGTACCAAAACCAAACTGAACAAATTTTATTACATCAAGTTAAGAGATTTATACATAACAAATGAAATAATACACAAAGTGGACAGATAGTTATCAGCTTGGAGGACATATTTGCAACTAAATATTTTATAAAAGAAGACTATGACAATTATACAGGGAATACAGATCCATTGTAAGAAATATAGATGACCTGAAAATAGACCAAAGAAATATTAAAAGAGTTTATAAGAAAGAAAGAAAGGAAAGAACAAATGGAGGAACAGATGGGAACAGGCACATAAACAAATTTATTAACCAAATTAGTCATTGAAGCAACAAAGTCAACTATAATAGTTTTGCTCTTGTCAGATGGTTGCTACAAAAAACTTATATAATTAGAATATGCAAAAAGGAATCTCTTGCAAATTGTTAAGAATGAATATAGTATTTACTACTGCAAAAAGTAGAATGGATGTTTAAAAATGGAAAGGGAAATATTACATCACTTATAGTCATTGCTATTATATGTGTGTGTGTGTGTGTATCTATATATTCAAGTACTACTTACATTTTCCATGCCTTAAGCTTTCATCAAAGCAAGAATGGATCATCTAGTAACAATGCACAATAGAATATAATTTTTCCAACTCAAAAAAAAAATAAATTTTATCACTTCAACAGCAGTGAGCTTGGGAATATTATGTTAGGTAAAAATCAATCAAGTACAGAGAGATTCCTACTGCAGGATCTGTCTAATGAGTCAGAAGAATGATGATTATTGGAATATGAGAAATTGGATGGTAGATGGTAGAATAATTCTGCTATGAACTTAGTGGAGCAAATGTCCTTGCAGTAAGAATTTACATCCTTTGGGTGTATGCTCAAGAGTGACGGTATTGCTGGATTATTAGGAGGCAAAGAAAGGTGGAATGGAAACGAGGGAAAGGGATGGTTGAGATGGGGTAGGGTAGGGAGGGAGAACAACAAAATAGTATCTTCATAGAGGGAGCCGTTGCAGAGTTAGAGAAAAATATTGTGCTAGGAAAATACTCACAAGCCCATGAAGATGACCCCAGCTGAGACTCCGAACAATAACAGAGAGAGTGCCTAAACTGACCTTTCCCTATAATTGAGTAGTGATCATCACTCTAATTGTCATTGAAATATTCATCTAGCAATTGATGGGAGCAGATGAAGAGATTGAAAACTAAGCACCGGGTTGAGCTCCCTGTTCAGGCAATGAGAGGGAGTTGAGATTATATGAGCAAAGGTGTCAAGATCATGAGGAAATCCACAGGGACAGCTGATCCACTCTGTTAGGAGCTCACTGACTCTGAAATGACAGCTGGGGAACTTGCATGGGACTGAACTGGGCCCTCTAATGTGGATGACTGTCTTAATTAAATGTCATAGGCAATCTGGGGGGCCTCTGGAAGTGGGACCAAATTTATTCCTAATACCTGAACTGGCTTCTCGGAACCCATTCCCTACAGAGGAGCACCTTGTTAAACCTTGGTGCTGGGGAGGTTAGGGTTGGTTCTGTCCTAACTGAATATGTCAGACTTTGTTGACTTATCTTAGTATTCCTTACCCCTTCTGAGGGGTTGATGTGGAATTGGGTACGGGAAGCTGTAGGATGAATGGCAGGAGGGGAGGGGAAAAAAAGAACAAATTTAAAAGGAGACAAAAAAGAAAAATGCTACTAATAACATTTAAGTAAATGAATAGTTGGATGTGGGGAAGTCACTAAATTTGAACGCTATAAATAAAAAAATAGGAATAAACTGAAGCGCATACCCCATCCCTTGATTTAATTACTGCTATGTATTCACACTCCAGCCAGTGTGGCAGGTCTCATAGTCTAAACATATCTCTTTGAACAAAAATAGGAAATGACTACCTGGATAAGATTAAAGACATCATTTCTTGGTGGTGTTTTGTTTCAGGGAAACTTGGCACTAACCTCAGCCAGTTTCGGAGCACAATCACTACCAGTGCAAGACCTGGCATGGAGTGCCATGCACTGGGAAAGGCATTCTGTAGTCTTGGAACAGGATCACTTTCACAATGCACTCACAAAGCCCTGAGTGGAAATAGTCATTGAACTACATCCAGCCCATTATGTTTGGGTAAAAACTTATCGATTTTTTTCTTATTTTTGTTCAGGTTATTTAAGCATGTAGGTATTTGGCTTTCACAGAACAACAATTACTGGGGCATTGAAAATTAGTCATGTTTGTTTACCTATTTTACTAAGGCACATGGAATATGGTACGTGCCCTACTTAGTACATATTAACACCCTGATATACTCTTAAAACTTAATATTTTTGAAAGTTCTATCTTTACCAATATGAAGTCACAGTAATCTAGATATGTCCTGTAAGTTTTCTTACAAATATTTAAAAGTTGTTTATCTCAAATAACAAATAATTTAAGAAGAAAATAAAAAATCGAAAAGTAAAAATAAATAATAACATCTTGCTAATATGTGGAAATATGGGTAATATTACTGCTGAAAGTCACATGACATCACCAACTAAGTCAAGGTTAACGACAAAAAGTAATGAAGGTTCATGGAGTCTAAACACTGAAATTGTGTCCTTCAGTTATGTCTTTGTAGTTATTTATATTGATTTTCAGAGGCAGAGAACAACAGTGGGCATGTTCTATTCCATGACTTTAGCAGTTTATTAGGAGGTGTTCTTTGACCTATTTTGTAATTGTATTATGAAAAACCACTCATGAACTATTCAGTTAATGCACCTAATATATGAACAACTAGCTCAGCAGCAGAGTGCTCTATATTTATGTGTAGCTTTTGGCTGATTATTTGGAGTTTGACATTCTCATGATACTACTGAGCTTCATAAAAGCAAACTGTATATGACTGGTTGTGAAAACGACACAGTATCCAAATCTGGTTTATGCTGGATGTTACACTCTTCTGGAAAAACAAAAAAAGAAAAAGAAAAAAGAAAAAAGAAACCTGACCTAAGGAAGAACACATTTTTAATTGGGAGTCATTATTTCAACAGAAATTACCTCACTAGTTAAACGGTCCTTAGGAGAATAAAAAAGAAAAACAAACAAAAAACATATAAGCATTTTCATAAATTGTTTGGATTATTTTTGAAATTTCAAAAGTAACTTACTTTAGTCTCATACACATTTGGAAAAGCAATATGATTTTGACATTAGCACTCTCAATTACATTACAGAGAAGAAAAAAACAAATTGCAATTATTGGAAAATATAATTGTTGAAATTTATTAAGATTACACCAGAGATAACATTGAATGTCAAGGTTTTACCTCAGTTTTTACTTTTAACTATTTATTCCTTATTAACAAGTTTCACAGCAATATTCTATGGGTTATGGCCACTGCCTCTTCTTAACAATATTTCTACTTAACTACTACCTAAGCTTTTCTTAAATTATTGTTAAAATATTTTGTTAATTTTTAAGTGATTATTCCCAGGCAACCCACTCCCTTAGGCACGGGGCAAGCTGGTTTCACGTTAGTGAAATTAGAGCAAGGAGTGATAATTAGCTGTTCTCTCACTTCTTTCTTGCTACTGCAAGATCCTGAGAATAAGACAGAGATTGATGGATTGATTCTGATACCTATTGTCTGTTGTGTAATGATGATTTTACCCTCCTGGAATCCAATGCCTATTGCTGAGAAGAAAAGATAGTGAATTTCATGGAGTTCTTCATCTTCTTATCATATGATGATCTCTGTTTCCAGTCCAAGTTATTAGATTTCCACTCATATAAGGATAAAATGTTTCTCTTCTGAGAATTAAGTAAATCTGCACCTTAATTGCAAGCTTCTGTAAAGAGCACTTTAAAAAGAGGCAGTACTCTTCCAAAACACCTTCAGTAATGGCCCAAGGCAAACCACATGGGAAGGGTACCATTACTTGATGTCATGCAGCAAGTCCTTGACCAGCCAGATGCATGAATTTCCTTTTATACACATAGCTAAGGAACAACTGAATGTTTCACAGTGTTTTCTGTGAGTAATAAAAATCACGTGTCTCTCTTCTGCTCTACTATAAGTCTCCCCTCAATCAATCAATAAAATAATAATAATAATCACTAAACACTGAATCAAGGAACACATAATGAGATGTCTACAAATCTTCTACTTATACAAGTAGACACAGGGATCCAAGAGTCAAAGGCTTATAAGGTTTTTTAGCATAATCAGGAGAAAGTAGCTGGGCCATTCTCAGCCTATCTATGCCTGTGCAAGAAAACCGAGAGTCTCACCAACAGGGTCTGTGAATTTGTGTATTTCTTTTTACTCTTATTGCGAAGAAGAATCTTACTTTTCTCCTAAACAGAAGGAAGAGCTTAAAAACATCGCTAACACTTCTTCCTTATTCATTACAAATTGACAATTGTTTCTTTTCCCCGCGTTAACATTTTTATACACAGACTATAAAAGTGAGAGAATGACAAAAGGGGGAACTCAGTATCGGTGTAAGCTCTGCTAAAATAAGGAGGCCCTAGAAAATGTGCTATCCATAATTATTGGACTGTTTTCTTGGTGCTTGCTCAGACCCTGCTTTCTTGATAGAACATAGGGTATTTTCATCTTGTTCTTTTTAGAGTCATCCAATTGGATCGATTCTCTGCTACCATACAAAACACCAAAACAATCAACAACTAATTTCTAAGTAGAGAAGACTAAGAGTCCTTGGAAACATAATGGATTTTTACACAACCCTTGATGTTATCGCTCTATGGCCACCTTCCTCCGTTATATTAAGACATACTGTATAGTTCTTTTCACCATCCAAGAATATCTTTACTAAATAATAATTTCTTGTTGTTTAAAGGGAATAGATTCTCATTTATTGCTATGTTGGACACCTTATTATACATCTTGCCAGTTTTCCCTCCCCGATCTTCCATCTCCTCCTCTCCTCTCCCCCTCCCTTAACCACTACTTTTCTGATTCTGTTCAGAAAGAGGCAGGCCTTCCATGGGTTTCAAAAGAGCATGGTATATTAAATTGAGGTAGGACGAAGATCCTCCTTTTGTATTGAGACTGGGTAAAGCAACCCAGTGTGAGGAATAGTTTTCCAAAAGCCAGCCCAAGCATTAAGCACAGGCCATGATTCCACTGCTAGGAGTCTCACAAACAGACCAGGCTACACAACTATCACACATAGGTAGAGGGCCTAGTCACAGGCAGGCTCCATAGCTGTCTGTCTAGAGTCTGTATGCACCTATGACCCCAGGTTAGTGGTTTTTGCGAGTTCCTATATGCTAACATTGACCCCCACTGGTTTCTTCAATCCTTCCTCCCTTTCTCCTTGACTTTGGTCCAGTGCTTGGCTGTGGATCTGAGCATCTATTGCTATCAGTTACTGGTTGAAGGCTTTCTGATGACAATTAGGATAGTCAGCAATCTGCTTACAGGAGATGAACAGTTCAGGCACCCTCTCCATTATTGCTAGGGATATTAGCTATCTCTGGACTCTACTTGTTACCTAGCTACACTAGGGCTGTGGAATGTAGCATGGTTTTTCTTTATTTTATAATCAATGTCCTCTTCAGCTATACCAATCTTTGTCATATATCTAAAAGATGTTCAGTCGTAACAGAATGACACTTGCTCAATTATGTTCTTAGCAGGGTTATTCATAATAGCTAGAATCTAAAAATATCTTAGATGCCCCTTAACCAAAGAATGGATAAAGAGAAAATGTGGCACATTCACACAGTGGAGTATTACTTAGCTGTGAAAAAAATGACATCGTGAAATTTTCAGACAAATGGACAGGACTAGAAAAAATTATCCTGAGTAAGGAAACCCAGACCCTTTGTTGCTTTTCTTAAATCTCTTATAATACTTACATGTGTTCCTCTAAAAAACATCATTCACGGCACTGAAATTTAGGTGTTCTTCAATATTTGTAATATTTTCCTCTAAGACACCAAACTCCAAATCCACATGTGCTCAGGTTCTTTGTATACGGAAATATATTTGCATATATTATTATTTTCACAACAACTTAATTATTGGTTAAGTGCAATGCCTACTTCAATGTAAATATACATTGTTACACGTCGTAGTTTTGAACTAAAGTCTATGATATATGTGTTATAAAGCCTGCAGATGCAGAAGCAATGTATACAGGATGACTTCAGTAGCTACTGTGGTAGTTTTGAATAAATACAGTTAAGGAAAGTTTCTCATGCCTATTCCTCCTAATGATGTGTATCATCTTACTGTTAAATAAATGAAAACTGGTATTTTCAAATGTAATAAATTGTTTTTTGTAGAATGATGTAAATGACACTGTTTTGATATAAAATAGTGTCAGTTAAACTAAATGCAGGATTGAAGAAAATGCTTAACAATGAGAACTCTGTATATTAATAAGAGTCTAAGTTAGAAAATCCTACCCACAGACTTCGTGTATTGTCTTCCATTTATCTGTCTTTTAGAGGCACAGTAATATTTTAAGATAATGATACATATTAATCTGCAGAATCTCTCCTATTACTAATAAAATTAATGTTACAATTTGAAAATGTATATATATATTGTTAATCTTTTAAAATAATTATTCTGTGTTTATGATGTGCTTACAAGTATGTGAAACATGTGTATATGTTTATGTATGTGTATATATTTGTACCTATGCATCTATGTGTGTATATGTGAGTGTGTGTATATGTGAGTGTGTGTACATGTGTGCATGGGTACGTGTATGTTTGGGCATGTGAGCCACAGCACAGTTTGAAGGTAAGAGGAAAATTTTGTGAAGTCAGTTATCTCCTTCATCTTTTATGTGAATGACTTCTAGGGATTGAACTTTGGTGGCCAGTTTTAGAAACAGGAACTATATCAGCCAACCCATCTTAGAAACCAAGTAATGAGTTTTATGTATCATATTAAGTTGTTTATATCATTTTCATCATCACAATTTACAAAAATAATCTTGAAGTAACTCTTATATTAAATGGACTAAAATGCATGCTATAAAGAAGTGTTATCAAACATGTATAGTTCTATTTTGAAAACTGAAGTAACTGCATATTATTAATACTCTTGAATACTTACATTTTCACTTCTTTCGGAATACATGAAGTATTTAATGACAAATAGTTATAAGATATATTATAGTCAGATCCAAAAAATATTATTATTTATTATAGGATTCATTTTCAAATATATAAAAACATAATGAATTAATCATAATTTTAAAGAACTTAGTAAAAATTAGTTATCTTAATATTTGGCATTACAGTTTATGTAAATTATAAATTCCATTCTATACTTTGTTTAGGTATAACTACCTACATTATTAAGAACTATTTCAAAGTTTGTGTTTTATCAGAAATGAAATTCAGTGTAAAATAAGATACTTATGACTGTTTCACAAATTTTCTACCAGGGATATTTGTTTGATTGTATAGTGATTTGGTAACTGCTAGTTCAATATAGACAGTTTGGCTTCAAACTAATGAATTACACTAATTGAGTCTTTCAAAGGGAAAAGTTTTAAAATATAAAATTTACATTAGTTTTCTCTAATGCACTACAAAGAAAATAAATGGAAATTTGGTATATGTTTCTTAATTTCAAAGCAGAAATTTTATAATCATTTATTCTGCTGAACTTAATGCATAGTATATGTTTATGCTCTTATAGTACTGTGATTAAACTGAGATTATAATAAACTTTATCTTCTAAAAGTTATCCATAGGATAAAAATGTCATGAACTTTGTAACATAATTTGGATAGTAAATACCATTGCAATAGAATAGTTTTATTAAACATAATCTTTTAAAATATTCTGTCTACAATAGACTAACATATTTGCAAGGCATTGAATCTTTAGAAGAACAAGATGTAAAGGTCAGCACAATAGTGCTCAAGCAAGGAAATTAGATATAGTCCATGCATTCAGTTAGCAACACAATTTAAAGAAATGAAGTTAAACTTATAAAACAGAAGACCTATTATGCAAACTAAGTGCAAAACTGCAATATGATGGCGATATTACTAAAGTGTCAATGAAAATAATTTTAGCCAGAAGGCAGTCCCAGTCCTGCCCTTCTCTCCAGGAAGAACTTGATGTTATAATTGTTGTGTTGAGAAGGATGGTTAGACCAGGGTGTGTGGAAATTGTTGTGAGAACTGTTCATGTGGATCACCAGAATGGTAAACTGAGACCTGAGTCTGAGAGAATGACAGAAAATTTATATGAGAGAGATAGAGCTACTATCTAAATAAATATAATCCATGGATATATAAAGATAAAGAAATAGTCTTCTAAACAAATAAAATTTATGTTCCTAGAAAAACTTGAGTTAGCCTAAGTATAGTGTAGGCCATAATTACAAAAGATTCATTTATTCTCTAAGACACTAGAATCTCCACTAGCAAAGCGCACAATATTTTCCCCTTCCTCTCACACCATAAAAAATAAATTTAACCCACAGGTTATAAAATATCATGATGTAAGAACTGAAACTTTTAAACCATATAATAAAATAAAGCAAAGTAATACAGAATCTAAACAGAGGGAATCCCTCTTTAAATAAGATTTAAATTCTTAAGAAATATTTAAGAAAATAGATTTGGAAAGTTGCGTTTATTTAATATGAAGCAAAGGAGACCCTAGTATAGTGCAGAATGAACTTTCAAAATCGGAGATAATTTTCTCTAGCCTTGATATGTGAGGGAGGGGGGAAAGGTGGTGGAGGAGAGGGGCTTGGTCCTCCTCATACTTGGCACTCCAGACTTTGCTGATTCCCCATGGGAGTCCTTACTCTGAGGAGTGAATGAGAAGGAATAGCATGTAGGGAGCTGAAGGGAGAAGGGAAAAAAGGGGAATTGTAGTTGGTTTGTTTAAAGAGAAAAAAGAAAAAAACCTTTTAAATAAAAAATGTCCAAAAAAGTGGGGGAAGCTATCAGTTCTTCATATATTAAACATGGAATTAATATGCTTAATAAATATACCTGCAACTCAAAACTTAAACACAAATAACCAAGTCAACACATGGACAAATAAATTGAGCAGATACATGTTAAATGACATAAATGGCAAGGAAAAGATAAGCAATAGATGAGCAATTTAGATACAATGAGTCAACAAAGGAATGCAAATCAAATCTATATTGTACTTCCATTTCCCCTCTCTCAGAATGTGTATACCTCTGCTTGGCTTGTAAATCAGTTCTTCTTCCCTGGACATATTATGAAGCCATATCCAAGAAAATTAAAACCAGATGATCTATCTGTCTTACTTCTGGACAATTACCCAAAGACTTCAAAGGAACAAACATTGCGATACCTGTACATCTATGTTTCTTGAGACAGTATTCACAGTGACTAGTACTGGAAATCATCATGTAAATAAAAGCAAATGAGATTCAAAAAGTCAAATGTGTTTCATATTTTCTTTTATGTGTGCAAAAAAAGGACATTAGTAGGGGTACCACTAGGGAATATTCAGGAGAAGAATTGAAAGGGGGTAACAAATAAGTGTAAATATATGAGCAAGAAGAGAAAAAAATATCAAATTCTTGTGTTAAAATATCAATGAAATTCACCATTTTACATAATTTATGTAGATTAAAATTTTTATTTATTCATCAGCAGCCAAATATGTTAAAGGTGTAGAAGTTGTAGATCCAGTTAACTAAGTATGTACTTTTATTTTAGTGATAAATTTACCTAATGTTACACTTGTTTGTTAGAATGGCTTAATGGCTTCTTTACTTGTTGTTAGTTTTTTGTTGTTGTTGTTGTTTTGTTTTGTTTTTTGATGCTTCAAACACAAAGGTGAAAAGGTGGATATGAATATCCCTATGAAATAGCTTTTTGTGATGCATAAACATGCCCTGCTATGGAACTTATGAGAACAAGTTTGAAGAACTGAATAGGTTCTCAAAGAATTAGGACTGTGGCATTCATAGTTCATAGGGTACATGTTGGGATGTAGCTTTAGGGAGGTTTCTTTGTTTAGTTTTTTGAAATCAGTGATTCTGAGTCACGTGCTATTAAAGAAAAACTATAACAGTACAGTCCCAGATGCCTGGACATACTGGAAAGACTTCTCAAGTGATGCCTGATAGAGAAAACGGAAGATGAATGCTAAGAATTAAATGATTCCACTTCAGAGGTTCTCACAGGAAGAAGAAAAATGACATGATTATACAAACAACCCAGGAAATACTAAGCATTTAGCTTCAATTGGATGAAAATGTACAGGACATTCCCTAGTTCTGATCAAGAAGTGAGCTCATTACCTTAGAGCGTATCTCACAACTGTGGCCTCATCTATTTGGGGAATATGCAACTGAAGAATGGTAACTGAGATTCTTTGTAGACAACATAGTTATACATTTTATAACATAAATGAGTTTATAGGCTAGAAATTATAAAAGAGAAAATGCATTATTTTGGCAATGCCATAACTTATTTGACTTTGAAAGAGGGCTTCTAAATGGGAGCAGACATTGAAATTCTAAAAAACTGGGGCTGGAGTTTTAATATAGAATAAGTTTCCATATGTAATGTAACTTATAGGTAGCTTTTATTCTATTTGGTTATTACTCTGCCACCACCCTTCTTTTCTCTAAACACATTTATTTTAAACTAAATACAACTTAGTGTTAAATAGAGCTAGTTATTTTATGTAATGTGATATGTCTGAAGTTTTGAAATAACATTTTTTGTTTGTGTTAGCTTGAATGAGAAATACTTTTCAAGGGCCATGCATCTGTTCACTTCCTATCCAGTCAGTGACTGTGTTTTTCAAGGCTATTGAGTCTTTAGGAAGCATAGTATTGCTGAAGGAACATAGCTAAGGGTAGGATTGGAAGGTTTATAGTCTTCCCTTATCTCCTGCCTACTTTCCTAGGTTAACATATGGGTAAAAATGTCATCAGCCAGCTTCTTGATCCTGTGAGCATTCCATTCCTTCTGTGTCATTATGGATTCATATGCTAAAATATGCCTTTTTATATATTTGCTTTTGGCAATGCTATTTCATCACACCATATAATATAAAATAACTAATATATTGTTTAATCAACTATCAGACAGCAATTTATTTTTATTAAAATATATTTAAAATTAATTTAAGAAAACGGATATGTTAACTAACTATTAAATATTTCAAAGTTGATTTGGTTAACTCTAAACACTGATAATGCACCACTTCGAGATTGTATCCCTGAGAGAATATATTGAATTGTTTTTTTTAAACACCTATTTTAACATATTTCTTTTTATATGTACAGTTGTGAATATTATAGTAAATGTAAATAGAAGCAAAAAGAGCAAACAATTGTCTTTTGAAGACGGAACCACAGGATTAAGGCTGTGAATGGCAAATAGTAAGAACTGTTGCTGGATGTGGGAGCTCCACTAAAGATTTCAGCACTTGAGAGTTTGAGGCAGGATGATTGGCAGGTTGCTGCTCTGCCTGTAGTTGATATCAAGTTACAGTGTAGTAACTGTAATTGTGTAGTAAGACCTTTCCAAATACCTCTCAGAAAACCAGCAAGAGTGATAGACTCATCACAGAGAGCAGCAAGGAAACTGGGCTTTCACAAAGTAGTTTATATACAACTAGCCAAAAATTTAGGCTAGAAATATGAAAGCTAAATTTAAATGTCTGATTATTAATGTCAAAACAATAATTCTATCCACATAAAACAATTAAGATCTTAATTTTTATAAAGTCAGTGACTTTCTATTACCAGAACTCCAGAGTTCAAAATGCATAATTCATGCATATAGATAAGTATATTGTATGACAAAGACTATTCTCAGTTATAGCATATTTGTTTCTAAAACTTAGAACAAAGTAGTGTGATCCATTATAAACGACTGACTTTTAACTGCAGCTGAACACAATATACCTGTGTGGTATTGAACCAGCTCTGCAGTGCTGCATCAAAGATGGCCAGCTCACTTTTTTCTTTTTTTCCCCTCTAAAAATTTGTAGAAGTTTTTACTGGTGCCCATGTAAAACGGCCATTAAAAACAATGAAATGCAGAGATCTTACCAATCATCATTACAATATATTTTTCACTTTCAAAGGCATTTTATTATAATTTAATCAACAATGCCCAACCATTCTCAGGTATGGGGTTGATGTTTCTTCTCAAAGAAAAAACCACTTCCGTACTCGTTTTGGAGGAGAGGGTACAGAGGGTTCCGGGTCTTGAGATGTTCCAGGTAGGGATGAAGCATTGTTTGAAGTAGGAGATGCTTCTGGGACCTCTTCTTTCTCGTTTTTTGGACTTTGTTTCTTTTTCTCACTTTTCCGATAGTAAAAGACCAATATAGTGCGTTTTCTTCCTTTCTTCTCGCCTTCTGAATTCTCTTCAAGAACAGATTGTACTTTCTTTATTATTTTGGGCAATTTTTCAGATCCGGTGTCTTTCAGTGGTTCACAATGCCTTTGTAACTGGCTTCTGGTGCTTCCCCCTTCTGTATTTGTGCTCCTGGATGATTCACCATCAGACTGGCTATCAGAAATTGTGGTTGAACTGGATTCATCTGGATCATCAGTAGCATCCTCCATGTCGTAGCTGTACTGGCAGCAGTTGACTGTGGGACTCCTCCTATATACCTCCTCAGGACAATGAGAAGCCACACCCTTCAGCTTTGATTGGTTAGTCAAAACTACTCCAGCCAATGGTATTTCTAAGGTGACTTGGATGTCACAAAGGTACCTCTCCTACAAGTTCCATGAACTGGGTAGGGGAGAAGATTCACTGAGGAAGAGTTCAAATAATTGTACTAAAGGAAGGGCCCTTATGTAATCAACCATAAAATAATTTTTATTATGTATACTTAATTTTACTTTTTAATACAATATATCCTCTTCCCCTTCCCTCCCAGTTTCTCTACATCTCCTCTCCCCTCTGAAACTATTCCTGTTCTGTCTCTCATTTCATAATAGGCTTCCAAGAGACAACAACCAAGCATCACAAAATAAAATGCAGTAAGATGAAGAAAAACTATCATATGAAATTTGGACATGGTAACACCCAAGAAGGAAAGAGTCCTAACAAGCAGAGGCTCACTTGACTTGTTCTCATGGTCAGGTGTCCCATAGAAGTACTAAGCTAATAGCTACAATGTATTTGAATATATTTTATTGAATATTTTTGCATCTTTGTTCACAATAGAAATTTGTCTGAATTCTCTTTTATAATCAGGGTAACTATGGACCCATCAAATGAATTGGGCAGTGACTTTTATGTCTCTATTTTGTGAAATAATTTGTGGAATATTGGCATTAACTCTTCTTTGAATATTTGGTAAAATCCTGTACTGAAACCATCTGGTCCTGTTCCTTTTTCTTTTCATTTTTGTTGTTTTGCTGAATTTGTGTTTGTTTATTTGGCAATTTTTAATGACTGCTTCTATTTCACTAGCGGATACAAGGTTTATTTAAATTGTTGATCTTGATTTAACTTTGGTAAGGGGTACATGTTGAGAAAAATATTCATCTCCTTCAGACTTTCCAATTTGGTAGAAAGCAGATGTCTGAAGTATGTCATTAAGATTCTCTGAGGGGTTTTTTGGTATCTTTATGTTCCCCTTTTTGGTTTCTGAATTTATTAAATTAGATATTATCTTTTTGATAATAAAAAATAATTTAAAAATATTTTGATCATATTCTTTCCCTCTCCCATGTCCATCCAGATAATTTTCTCTCCCCAACCACCCAACTTTTAGTTTTTTCTCAAGATACAGTTCCTGAACATGAAACCTTCCCTGGAGTGGTTAATACACCCAGTGTCACTCCATTGGAGAAAACTGGTTTTTTTTATCTCCTGGAAGTTATAAATGACAGTTTAGTTGTGATGGTTTACTTTAGGGACTAAGTATCACTAATTTATTTATTAATTCATTTGATTTTAAAGATATAACGATATAATACATAAAAATACAACAAAACCATCACATCTAATAATGGGTAAACAAGGCACCGATCTATGAGTATAGTAGAAATCACTATGTGTCATTTTATTACTACAATTAGACCAGTGTTGTTTGATTTTACTGTAGTTTTGGGGCCATTTGGTTTCAGATTCTTAATCTCCACAGCAGTGTCAAGTGTTTCTTCCATCTCAAGTAATGAGCCTTAATTAAAATCAAATATTAGTTTGTGTTCTTCTAAGAAGTTTTGTGTTATTCATTGTTTAGCTTACCTTGAAATTAGAGCCAGAGTGTATATAAGCATTTGTGGCTGTTTTAATGTGTACATTTCTTTTCTGACAATGTACAGAGTACCTTTCCTGTAATACAGACACTAGAATAAAGTGGTAAAGGCTTCTTGTAGGCACTAACTCAAAATATCTATGTTTAATGAGTTGTGTGGGTGTTATGTTCAGCAATGGAGTCTTCTTGTTGTGTGGAGAGGGTTGTTTGTACATTCCCATGGGGCCCCATAGGCCTAACAACTAAATTAGATATAACCCACCGTCTGTAGCGGAAGTTCATTTAGTGGCAATGGATGGACTGTTGGGACTCTGTCTCCCAAAATATTTGAATACTGCATTTAGATTGTCTTCATATATGTGTATATTTTAATATGTTCCTACTATATTATTTTTCGATACTACCCATCAAGTTACCTTTGATTTTAGCTGCCTCACCTGTTATTGCCTCCCACAATCTTTATTCCCCTCCCCCTTTCTACTTCATCCTCCTATTTCACTTTCTGTTCTATTCATGTCAATGTCATCTGTTTTCATGTTTAATGAGATATATCTGTCCCCTTTGGTCTCTTACTCTATATTAAACCTTTGTGATTCTGCACTATAGCTTGGCTCTCATGGACTTTACAACTAATATCCACAGATAAGGAAACACATTCCATATTTGTCTTTCTGAGTCTGGAATATCTTATTCAGGACCACCATTTTGTTTTCTAGTTCCAAATATTTGCCTGAAGATTTCATGATGTCATTTTTTAAATGGCTGAGAAACAATACATTGTGTAAATGTACCACATTTTTCTACCACAGCGATGCTTGCTCCAAAATGTTGATTGGTGTTCATGAACAAAAACTAGAAATTGATAATAGCCTAGATTTCTCTAAATAGAAGGATAGATAAAGAAAACATTCTGAGACTTTTAAAGAAAGTACTAAATCTTCTCTTAATCTTGTTATCAAGAGGGGAATGGATAACAGTGAGGCTACAGGACTTGAGATTGCCTCAATTTTTAATACGCCCAGGATATTGAATACTAACTGTATGTGATCTCTCACAGGCCAATCTTCACGTCTTGTTTTTCTTTTCTGTATTTAGCCTAGAACACAAGCTATGTCCTGAAAATTACAAAAAGGACTTTTTGGTAAAAGAACATGTTAAGAGAGTTCAGAGAGTAGATTACAGATGAAAAATCAAGCAGCAATGTGGAATAATGGGTCTTCAAAGTATTAAAAGGCAAGGTTTATGGAGAATAGGCAAGGAGTGTTTTTCCAAAAAAAAAAAAAAAAAAAAAGGATTTATGGAAAGTTGTGGTGAGCTGTTATTGTGGTTTCACTCTTTTTTCATTCTGATTTACGTTTTCTTTACACACCAACCACTGTTCCCCCTCTCTACCCTCCTCTCTGGAGTTCGAGGTTTCAGGCCTAACCTCAAGGTCTAGGCCTACAGATCCACAGATCCACAGACCCGCAGAGACACACACATGCTTTCAATAGTTTTCGGCTGATCAGCCTCAGGCCGAGGCATATCACTTGCTAGCTCTGTACCCTTCATCTAACCCATGATTCTTCCTGTTCAGCCATGTGGCTCGGTACCTTTTCTCAGAGCAGCATAGTTGTCCTCTGCTTCTTCTGGCTTCTCTCTGGCGTTCTGCTCTGTGCTTCCTGTTCTCAGAGTTCTCTTAGTCTGGTAGCCCCGCCCACACTTCCTGCCTACCTTTGACCAATCAGTGCTTTTTATTAAACCAGTGGGTGGGACAATTATTTACCATGAACCAACACAATCCCCTACACCTCTCAGCCATTGGCCAACCTACTCTCACCCCATGAACCCACCTACTCCTCAGATAGGTTAAGGACTCCCAGGGTGAGATAACAAAGTCTGAGTATCCAACCCTTACTCCTTAGTATCAAGGCTGAGCAAGGTATCGCTCCCCAGGCAATGAACTCCAAAATGCCACTTTGTGCATTTCCTGTCTCGTAATACTGACAACTCATCTGATTTCTGTGTTAATGGATTTCCTTATCTCAAAATTGAAATAAGTAAATTTTAGTATCTCCAAATTGTGTGGAAATTATATGGAATACTTACTACTTATGCATTAGACATTCATTAACTAAATATTTTCTGATAATTTTGTCACAACATACTATAAAATATAAAAATTATTTCAGTTATATATTCTATAATCACAATTCTAAGACATTTGCAAGATATAAACAAAAATCAAAGCAATTTAACATTTTTTTAATTACTGAGAGATCTAAGAAATAGTGAGATCTAAGAAATCCTCCTTATGTTAGGATTAAATTTTATCTATATCTTGATAAGATATACCCAAAAACTTTTATCTCAGTCATATAATATACACATGAAACCATGCAATCAATCTCCTGCTTTTGAAGTACAATGCAAATTTTATATTTTTCATTTTAACTATTTGCAATATATGAGACACAAATTTCAGTTATTTTTCTGCTTCAGTCTATGAGTTTTGCTTCATTTATTAATAAAGCATTAAAATAAGGTAAATGTAAAACACCACCACCAACAACAAAAATCTACTACTGCATTATTGAGGTGGTGTGGGGTGGTGTTAAAACAACCTAAAACATTACTTGATGTGAATAATTATCCCTAAATGCAAGTCCTCGAAAAGAGACAGAAAATGTGCACGGAGTGAAAAAGAACATCAAAGCTTCGATCAAACTGTGTTAGACTGTCATCAGACTGGCACTCATTAACCATGTAATTACAATGAAAAGATGTGAATTTATATTAATATATGTCATGTTCAACTTAGCCCAAAGGTTTTTTTTTTTTTTCCTAAATTTTATCTCTATTTCAGATAACCCTAATGGTAAAATTATCTATAAGGTCAGTATTATACCCTTAGCTTTAGACATGGACAGATAAACATACAAACAAAATATATAAGATTTTACTTAAAGCTAATATTTTGATTGGGTATCACTTGATTTATTGTTGCTATAGTTTTCTATTTCTGTAGATCACATTTCTTGAATGTGGTCACCCCTATGCTTTGTTATGTTTCCCGTCAGAATTTTCACTGTATAAAACCTTTAGCACAGGTTTTCTTATTCGTACTACTCTTTTTGAGTTAAAAATATAAGAGATACAAGGATACTAGTTATGCATATTTAACACTGAGCAAATTAGTCCTGTTTATTCCATCAGCTGTTTTTATTTCTGTTGCAATCCTTTAAAATTATGGCTTCCCATCTAAATTGCTTTACTATATGTGTGATCTTATAATGATCGTATCTTAGGGACAGTCATTCTGTATTAATACCCAGAATGCTTTGATGATACATTTGTAATGACTACAACTACAATCAATGAGAGTATAGGGACAATTATATATGTAATAATTTTCTTCTTTCATATAAGGTAATATTTGAATCACAGGGCTTGCAATGTACTGCAAAATGAGATGCTCCTTCAAATCCCAGGTTCTCATCCTGAATGCTATTGAATGAAATGTGAGCCCTGATTTCATTGCAGCCACTCTAATTGCAATGTAAGCTTCGAGTTAACAGTAAGTGTAGCTGGTTTAAGAGAAGGGCTCCTAGTACTAACCAATGGCCCCTTCCCAATACCTTTATTTTCACAAATTTCCCAAAACTTCTAATTGAGAAATACTAGTTTTAATGAATTATTTCTACCTTTCACCAACTATTTTGTTTATTCATTTTTCAAATTTCTAGTGCTAGATAGGTGGTATAGATATTAAATTTTATGATTTGACATGGCTCTTAAACTGCCAGCAGCTCCCTGGCTAAGGGTGGGACTTTGGGCCCATCTGTCCTTTTTATACGTGGATCTTGGATTGGCTCTCCCTTGAACATTCATGTATATTCTCGATGCTGTTGTGACCAGTGTGAGAACAAATGAACCTCTGCCCACTGGTTCTAGATGTCATTTTTTCCTTATAGTTGCTTACCACCAATATCTCTTCTGTCACATCTTTGACATTGATCCCTGCCTTTGAAGTAAAGGATATGATTCAGATGTACCATCTAAAGCTGAATATTCTGGAGTAACTTTCTCTCTCTCTCTCTCTCTCTCTCTCTCTCTCTCTCTCTCTCTCTCTCTCTCTCTCTCTCTCTCTTCTCTCTCTCTCTCTCTCTCTCTCTCTCTCTCTCTACTTATGGGTTTTTATGTTCATCACCTTCTACTAAAAAGGCCTTTCTGATGAGGATTGGGTGATCTATTGGAATCATTTTTTTTAACACTATGTTTTATTTGTTTGACTATTAGTAGTAGGTTTTCCCTAGTAATTCTGACCTGTCTACACACAGTTCTTTGCCTGATACCAGTTTCATTGACAAAATATATCTTACTTCAATCAGAAAGTAGCTTGTTACTCTCAAGCTATCCTTGCCATTAATTTACCAGTGGGCTTATCTTGATAACAAGTCATGATTGTAGTTCACAGATCTCACATCTGAGTAATACTGATTAATGTTTTTCTCTTTAGGAGCCTATATCATATATCAGTACTCTGAATATTGTACCTTATAATTTAACTTCCAATTCAGTAACAGATTTATATCTTTTTTGTTTAGAAAATCAAAGGTATTTGTAACTTCTACTCATGATACTTGCTACTTTTTGATATTATGCCTTATGTGAGTTAAATTATATATTCAAATATATTGAAAACTTTTAAAGATCATAACTTTGGAAGGATTTGGTCTTATAACTTGAAACTATTTTTGAACTTAATCACAGATTTATCACAAGGATATTCAACCTTAAAATGTAATTGTCTAAATAGTTTAAGCTAATATATAAAGAAAGATATTTATGTGTTTAGGTTTACTTAAATATGACAGTAATGAAGACACTCAAGAAATATTTAAGAATTTGATTTAAATTAATCTGAATTCAAGATGATATTTTTATTTTTTTATATATGGGTATTGTCTTGGAAAAATTCAGTCATTACTGAAATATTTTAAAGGAAACTTAAAGTATTTTAATACATTTAATTTTAGCAGAGATGATAGATTATAACTATTTAAGCCTTTGCAAGAAAGTCAAAGTAAATGTATTTGACATCTATTGTATACTTTCAGTGTACATATCTCTAAACTTAATATTTAAGATTATCCCAGACAATCTTCCCAATCAATGGAAGCTAAATCCTCTGAATGTAGAAAACACAAAGTCGAAGTGAATAGTCCAAAATGACCTATGCAATAAAATGAGATATAAAAATGTAGTAAGTGTAAAGCAGATAAAAAAATATTTTAATTGAAAAATTATTGCAAATTTGTCTTGTTCCTTCAGGTATATTGCATTCTAATTTTGTGTTTAGCAATGAAACAATCAGTTCTGTGGTTAAATACATGCAAATGGACCTACATATACAGTTACATACCTACATACAACATCTCAAGTGATTTCTTGACCTTCTACAAGTGAAAATTCACTATGAAGTTAGCATAAACTTCCCCTGTTCATTTGATATATTAAGTAATGTGGATTACAAAGGCATTAAATCATTTAGAAAGACTTACTTTATCTATTTGCTGAAATGCTGACAAAATTTCTTCCTCTGTAAGAACATTAAGGTACTTGAAGTGGGTGAGATGAAGTGGTGCTAATTAAACATCTGGCATCCAGCCTCACTCCTCTGCTTTTCCTGATGCTAATAACATTTTGCAAAGGGAAATTAGTAGTTTAAAAGATTTATGAGTCAAAAAATAAAATAAAAAACTACATAAAGTAGGAAATTTGTTACAATGTTTACAATGAAGTTAAAAGTATCATTATTAGTACCCAGTTCTATTCCACTTTATTCAATTATATATATAAAATTTCCAATAAAGTCTTGTTTTGATAAGTTACCTAGTCAAATAACAGATATATTGAGTAAGAAAATAATAGGTATGCTTTTACTGTTAGGACTATATAACTTCAAAGTAGCATGCTATGTGATTGCTTTTTTGTGTTTTTATACATATTTCAGTAGATACATAGCTGACATAAATGTTCTTCAGGATATTTAGTTACTGAATAATTGGTCAAATTCATATACAAGAGTTAAACAAGAAGATATATGTGCATAAATATGTATATATGTGTAAACTAAGACAAGATTATTTTAAGTTTATCTTATTTCTGAAATATGACACTGAAATTGTTTTGTAGGTATATTTATTATCTGGTGGACAATTTTAAATTAGCTAATTAATGAGTTATCTTAAAGATGCATTCTGACAAAAATGAAGCCAGAGTAATTAGTCTCAAATGCCCACACTCTATTTTCACACGAATGAACACTGTCCTAGTTAGCTTTAACTATCAATTTGATATGGTCTAGAGTCACCTGAGAATGAAGTTTCAATTAAGGGATTGCTATGCATATTTGGCTATGGATATATTTTTATCATATTGTCTTGATTGCTTATGATCTCCAAACCCACTCTTGGCAGTTCCATTCCCTAGGCAGTTGGAACTGAGATGTACAGTGAGGCTGGCTGAATAATTCTGAGCCTGTCAGCAAGCCAGCAAGCAGCATTCCTCTTTAGTTTGGTGTCAATTTCAAATTTCAAGTTTTTGTATTCAGAATTTATCCTGACTTCCCCAGCTAATAAACTGTAGTTTATAAGCTGATAATTGGATTCTCTAAGTTTCTTTTAGTCAAAGTGTTTGCCACAACAGAATGAAATTAGAGCAGGCATGGAATACTCGCTGGAATTCTCTGTGTGGTACAGTATTTGGGATCCTACATAAAGGTTACATGTATTCCATAAAAAAGAGGGTCTGTGGGCAGGGAAAATGCTCATCATATGCAAATGCCTTGCACTGCACCAGACTAACACCAGCTTTCTACTATTCTTACCACATGTAAAAAGATCTTCTAGTAGGAAGGTTTTCACAAAAATGAGGGTTTAAATATTATTTGTTTTGATAGCATGAAGAAATCAAATGTACTACATGAAGTAGTAAGAGAAACTGTTGTAGCAAACTGAGTCTTCATTCATGTAAAAGAGGGAGTATCGAATATCACCAACAATATTCTCAACATTCACTATGATGAGAAGCTTCTCTGCTTAAGACTGGTATAGTGCTGTTCATAGAAATAAAGTTATTTAGGAATAAGTTTGATGCTAAAGTACCTTATCAGAACGAAAGTAGCAAGTTTGCTCTTAGAATTATAATTTATTCTTTAAATTTATTTGTGTGTGTGTGTGTTGTGCCATGAGTACATATTGCTAAAACAGCCAGAAGAAGGTGTCAGAGCCCCCGAAACTGGAATAAAAACACTAAATTGGAAGCAATAATATATGTTCAAGGGACCTATTAAGGAACCATGCAGACCCTGTTCATGCTGTCTCATAGTGAGTTTATATGAGCTTTGTTCATGCTGATTCAGAAGGCTTTATTTTCTTGGTGCCCTTATACCCACAGGTTGGGAACTTACACTCTGCCAGCTTCCTCTTACCTGGGGTTCCCTGAGGGGAGGAATTGGATGGAGACATTCCATTTATAGCTGAGCGTTCCAAGATCACTCATTCTCTGCATCATAATGTCTGGCTGTGGGTCTCTATTTATTCCCATCTGCTGCAGACTGGTTCTAGTGATTCCTCTTGGTCTCTTTTGCATTTGTTTATTTGTCTTGTCAAACTCCATTGTGATAGTTTTTATTTTATATTAGATTTTTATTTGTTGTATTCTATTATTATACCCCAGAAGCCTCTTCTTTTCTAATGAGAGACAGAAAGATAATGTATCTGGATGGAAGGGGAAGTGATGATGAATTGGGAAGAATAAAGGGAGATGAAACCGTAATCAGGGTATAGTATGTGAGAGAATAATCTATTTTCAATAAGGAAGAAAGCAAAGGGTAGCATAAGTAGATTCATCATGTCCAGTAGCTGCAAATTAAGGATGTACACATCCTTAAATTTCAGTTTCAGTGTCTTGAGATTTAAAGGGTTTCTTATGAATCGCATAATTATTGGCTCCTGCATTTTCATTAGTTTAACACTGTCTATACAACTGAAGATATTAGCATATTTATGTTGATCATATTATTATGAACATACCTTAAATCAAATTAAGACAGTTGCTGAGAGCTGAGAAAAATACTGATGACCATTCAGACATAGCAACATTTATACCATTTCCTTTCTGAGGCTCAGGGACTACAGGTAAGTATGGAGTAGAAATGCTAACTTTGGACATGGTACAGCCTTTGTTGCTATGAACACATGATAGCCATGGTTGCCTACACTGGATGCCTCACAAAACCAAAGCAAAGGTCTTGAACATAAAAAAAGAACATATGGGGCAATGGGACTTGATATTGGTAGGAGAGAAATGTGGTAATATGTTATATATTTTTTCACATGCAGGTTAAGATTAAAGGTATGAGCTACTACTACTTGGTAGTTTGCCTTGAACTCAGAAAAACGCAGAAAGATCTCTGTCTCTGGAGTCATGGGATTAAAGGTCTGGCACCCACCACTGCCAGCCTGGGGGCCTGGAACTCCCTCTGTAACCCAAACTGGTCTCAAACTCAGATCTGCAGGGATTCAAGGCATAGGTCAGCACTCCTGGTCTTTTTCCATGTTTGGATTAAAGGGGTGAGTTACCACTCTCTGATCTGCTTGGACTGACTGTGAGTGGATCTCTTCTCTGATATTCCACACTGGTTTTATTAAACATATATCACATTACCACAAAGAAATAACCTAGAGAGGAGATAAGGATATGAAAGGGAAGTGAACATCTTACCTACAAGTATATGAAATGGTCATGTAAATTATCAATTTTTAAAAATGTTTTTAAGAAAAACTATGAGCAATAGAAAGAAAATTTAGAGGCTGTAAGTGCTTAAAAATCAATATATTATAAAAATAGAAAAACATGTATCTAGACAATGTAATTATCATCAATTATATCTTCATAGTGCTTATTGATATAATAGTTATTGTTATTTACATTATGAAATTTGTAGATGTTCCAAAATTATTTAAAATACAGTATCAGATTTATGAGAGATATTTGCATAGAAAGATAATCAGCAAAATGAAAGATTAACACCAAATTATTGCTAAACTTAGTTTTATAAATGAGCTTGAAACGTACAAATATTAAAAATAAAAAGTCTGTAATTTCATTACATAGAAGGAGATAAAATTTTTCAAGTAGATAGCAATGTGTGGAAAGAGAGAAATTGATGGCATAAAGTTCCTGAACTAAGTGAGCGAAGAGATTCAAGCCACAGTTGCAAGTAATGGTATCCCATAGCTGTAAAGGCTCTTCCACTAACCCTGGGAGGAAGGCTATAAGGATGATTGATGGCACTGATATGCTTGGAGGTGGAAAGCCAGGAAGTCATTATAGTCTCTATTAAGTAGGACTCAAGGTATCTGCTGAGTGTAATGGGGAACTGCCAGGGCAGGATGCTGAAAGAATGTATAGCAATGTTTAAAAATAGCTATTGTGTGGGCTGACAGAGGAAAATGATTATGAGAAGATGGCTAATTGTCCTCGGAGAGATTAAAGATATTGAGAACCATTATAGAGCCATAATAATTAAGACAGTTTGAAAGCTACAGTAATAGACACGTAAAACAGGCGTATATGATCCAGAATATGAAAATAGAATTTCTCCCCTATACATAGATGCCGTCCATGAAGTGAAGGGTCCTGTTTACAGGATCAAGGCTCATACAGTTAATCAGTCAGATATTGACTATTATCCATTGCTTCAAAACTGAAAGTGAATTTATTACAGAGGCATTAAATATTTTAATGAGAAGAAAATTCTTTAGTACATGTAAATGTTAATTTTAGACACAAAATGCCTCTCTTTTAGGTTAACTGGGATGCAACTTATGAAAGGTGTACTTGTGACTGATAACTTAGATGATGTTAGACCAACACATTGATAAAATGATAAAACGTTCTTTAAATAGCCATAGATTGTGAGATACTCTGGCAATTGACGAGACAAAAATACACACTATTTTTCCTAATAAAAGACCACCCTAGATTTCTGCACCATTAATTTTTATAAGGTTATTAGCAATTTATTTTCTATCCTAATTACTTTGGATACTTTAGTCTCTTCCTGAGCTTCATGGAAGTGTAGACTATATTTGCATTTATTTGGGGGTTTATTTATACAATGTATTTTTAGAAATCTTGCTAATGTTTTACAGATACAAGGCATTGCCTTAAAATAGCAGATTCATAAATACACTTCAAATTTTTTAGGTCAATGAGCAGTTTCTGTTCTCTTAAATGAGTAACTAGATAAGAATTAATGAATCAATCTGTAGATTTTCAAAAACATTTAAAGTAGTTACTAGATAGTCTTCAACAGTTTTCAATATGGATGATGAATCTATTCCTAAAGTATGTGAAAATGACATATTTGTCATATTTTTGCCCAAATTTGCTATTGATACTGTCAAATTTTATCCTTCCTTGTTAGTTTTAATGGTATGGTTTGCTCTTTTGATATCAATTTTACTGGAACCACTGTTTACTTGACAGTACATATTAATCTCTATATCCTTTTTTAATGTATTTGATATACATATAAATGGTTTTTTACATTTAGAGAGTTTTTAAATATCACATAAATTATAAATTAATATGATTTAACAGTATATCTAAATTCAAATTCAGAAATTCTCCTGAAAATACTATATTAGATAAATCAAAAGGTAATTTAAAGAACAAGAGAACAAATCTACTTTGCTTATCTGAAAAATTAGAAAAATGAAAAAAACTGATGATATTGCCTTACAAAAACTGGTACTGTGAAAAATAATGAAATTAAGCAGTTTCATTTAAGTGTTTATCTATGCTCAGCTTCACAAGTTATATAATTGAAATTTAAACTTCAAAAATAGAGAAGTCTGTCAAAACTAAGATAATTATGAAAGATTTTAGATTAAAATGTACCATACTATCATATACATCAATTAAATGTAAAAGTTGCCGTAACCACTTTCAAAATGTATTTTCATTATGTGATAAAAAATAGTATTATCCAAGTGTATTAGCATGTTTGTAATTCCAACACTCTGGAAATCTTTAAAGGGGGCTATAAATTAAAGGAAAGATTAGAATACATAAGAAAATAGCTTTAAGAAGTAGTCACACACATATAAGGCAAAATATTCATAGATTTATGAATATTTACATATTCATAAATGTTCATAAATATTCTATGTAAATATTCAATTCACATAGAATATTTTTCTATGTAAATTACCTCACTCTGGATGATTTTATATAGCTAGCTCCATTCACTTATTTCCACATTTAATAATTCCGTTGTTTTACAACTGCATAATATTCCACATTGATTATAGAATGGTATAGCTTGATCTTGAGATACATATATTTTCAGGCTTTTGAGGAATCATACCAATATCTATAGCGACTGTGCCAAATTTCATACCCACAAGCAATGATTGTTTTACTAATCTTGATCATTCTCATCAGGATAAGATCAAATCTCACAGAACTTTTATTTCCCTGATTGCTAGTTACATAGATCATTGTTTTGCATGTTTCTATAAAGCTTCAGATATGTGTATTCCATTTAAAATATTCATAGAGGTTGGGGAGCTAGTAGAGGACGAAGTGGAAGGAGAGGATCTTCAAAGGAATGGGAATAAATTGTTGTGTTATAAAGGGACAAGGAGGAGACTAGAATAGTAGGACTAACTAGGGTTCTGAAGAGAAAACTAGAGGATGAAAGTAATAGTTTAGAACTTTTGAAAAGCTGTATGAAAAGCTACCACTGTAGCAGCTTCCAAAATATATACACCTCTGAATAAAATCTAATTGTAGTTACCACATAATGGAAAAGACAGTATCCCACCTGGACAGCATATGCTACCATATAATACTGATTCCAGTACTATTATGTCTTCCATCTTTTTGAATTGTTGACTAAAGAAGTCCCATATACACCACCAAGCATTAAAAGCTTTCAACGCTAATCACCACACTCTGCAATGTGAAAATTAGACCCCATTGATAACAAAGAAAATATACTTATGTCATTATAGCAGGAGAAATAGAGCTAGTGAACAAATGGAAAATTTAGTCTTATTGGATAGATTTTATATTTCTGGGATGTACTATATATGCTACCAGAAGTCAAAGGTCATCATTGATCTCACCCAGCTATGGACCCAAAAGGTACAAAAGCAAACTGGCTGAAATATATGCCTCCTGGTGCAACAATGGCACTATTTTTATGGAAGTTAACAATGATTTTTTTATTGGATTTAAGACCTGTTCTATGAGATATAATAAAGCCCACAGGTGACAGTATTACTAGGGTTAATAATTTGAACCTATATAGGCCATGTGCCACAGGAGTAGAAAACTATTACTATTATTATGCTAAATGATTATAGCAATAAAATTCCTCCTTATGACATATTGCTATACTCATAGGTCAGTATATTGCTCCATTCTCAACAGAGAAGCTGATTCTTTCATTAAGTGGTAATTATCACAGAGAGCAACAACTGGAAAACATATCAAGAATGAGAGACTTTGGGGTACTCAGTGTTACAAGTGATGTGTCTGTCGCACACCTCCCTTCCAGGCTCGGTGATCCTTGAGAAAAGGAGGTAGACAGATTGTGAGTGAGAGATGATGGATGACTTCGAGAAAAACCATACTTTTCCACACACAATGAAGCTGATTCACAGATAATCTCAATGAGACTGTGACACCACACACAAACCCTGCACTAAAATACACAATTCAGGGCAGGCCTCGTACTCAGGAGTAGGTGGGCAACACAGATTTAATTGTGTGTGTGTGAGTGTGTGAGTGTGTGAGTGTGTGTGTATGTGTGAGAGAGAGAGAGAGGGAGAGGGAGAGAGGGGGAGGGAGGGAGAGAGAGAGAGACAGAGACAGAGACAGAGAGAGAAAGCTATTTGTTTCAAGGAAAAAATAACATAGACTTTGATTGGATGGTCTAGGAGGAGTTGAGACATAGGAAAGAATCTGATCAAAATATATGAGATTCTCAAACTAAAAACTCTTTTTTACAAAATATTTTACCGAATTTCCTTGAAGAATTTTTCCCTCATTTCTGTTGTACCAGGCTTTGTGGACTCACCATGGAGGTCTTACCTTTTTTGGGAGTGGTGATGGGGGTCGAGGTTGTGGAAGAACAAGAGGAGGGATAAGAAGGGGATCTGTGGTTGGTATGTAAAATAAATTTTAAAATAAATAAATAAAAAGTATACTAAATTCTCTTCATACACTATTATTTTTATGTACTGCCATTTGCATAATCACAGTAGCATTTTCCTATAAAAATTTTCTGTACATTTTTATTAACGGTGCAACATATAATAAAATTAAATTGATTTACCATTTTACAGTTCATTGTCTTTTCTTTTGGCCTACAAATTCACTTTTCAATAATTCTCTTTTAATGCTTAGGATTTCATTAAGTATTCTTCTTTAAAGGGACATATGTGTTAAGGCTCAGGAGGGAGGCTTAAGTAACCATGGAGGAAAAGGGGTCTTTTCATGAACACTGTTCCTGATCTATGTATCCTACTCTAGGATGTGAGAATATTCAGGGAAACTTTACCCATTATTGTACCTGTAAAATCTTGTCCTATGAACTTTGAGAGCTCTTTCTGCTCTGGAGATAGCCTACCCTATGTTCTCCAAAAGAATCAGCTAATTCTTCAATCAGATCTCTTGAATCCTAACTCTTCCTTTGTGTGTCCTGAGTATTGTGCCCACAGATTTTATAACACAGCCATGAGTTACATTGGGTTACTTAAGTGAAGTTACCTGGCCATACCTCTGGTTGTGCATGCCTTTCTGTAAACTGTAACTCTCTCTGCCATCACTCTCTGCATAGCCAGTTTCTGTGCATCAGCTCTGTGTCCATCACCCAGAAACCAGGGAGGCAATGCAAGTCACACTTAGCTAGAGAGATCTGACTCCTAGTAACCAACAGAAGCATAGGTTCTCCTTATCTACATTTCTTCACTTGTAGATTAAATAACATTTAGATTTCTTTATCCACCTTAAGCCTAGTCTTTTGAGACAGTGAAATCTATTGTTAGAGTGTGTCTTCTATCCCCTATCTTCTGATTCAATGCAACTAATAATAATATGGATATATTTACAAAGTAGAAAATAACCTATATAGTACTGAAAATGAATGAAAACCATCCACATTCATCAGCATGGAAAATAATATAATATTAGAGAAATTAATGAAGCAGGATTCATTATAAATAATCAAAATACAGGGCCAAGGAATAATATAATCTTTGACAAAACAAATTTTTGAAAATACAACAAAAGCAAATTTAATAACATAAGGTTGCCAGTCAGAAAGTTGTTCAATAAAATTTTTAATGTATTCATTATTTTATGTCTTGTAATTTAATAAGAATGTTGATAAGCACTTTATTTTTCATAATTTATACATATATTGTACAGATTATATATGAAATATGTAGTTCAAATCAAAAAATGGGTAAGAATGTAAAATAAAACGTTGAAATGTCTTTCTTGGTCTGTGTCATAAAGACTTCTGTATTGAACTTTGCTTCACTCTGGTTAAGGACGAGGCTCATATATTCATTGTTTTTGTTCTTACCAACATTGACAACTATACATCACTAATTTAGTTGGTGTGTATTTCCTCTGGTGATCATTTGAGGGACAATTGATATCTACCCCTGCAATGAAGTCTTCTTGAGGTGACAGTGTCTTTTCTCATGGCAATTGATAAAATCATAAGATTTGCACCAATTTTTTAGTCTGTTAAAGTTTTTAAAAATATCTGATTTTAATTTTATGTTTCAGAAAAACTGTAAGATGCTTTTCTTTTAGGTAGAAATTTTTAATTTTTTGAGCTTCATTTTTAATTAGCAGTTTTTTGTTACTTAAACTAAAAAATTTAAATTAAAAAACTGAAGGTTGAGCAGAAGCTTCTAAGAAGAAAGATTATATGATTCATAAGTGTTCAATTTTCCTTTTCATGCATATTTCAGATGTAGTCTGAAGAGTGAGTATACCCCAGGAGCAGTAGATTGTGTCTGTCCAGTTCCAATGACAATTGATGAGTGGATTATTTTTTGAAATAGCCATGAACTGAATTAAAATAAATGGCTCACAACAGTAGGTGTTTCAGAACTGTATATATATGGAGAGAGAAATAGTTAAATACAATAGTAAAAAGAAGTGGAGATCAAATAAATACATTTTGGATTCATTAAATATACGTATTTGTAAACTAACTTTCTCAAATAGAAATGTAACTTAAAGATCAATAAATGTAAAAATATGCAAATTACAAATTATTTAATTAATATGCTCTATGATTATGCCCTTATACACTGTAAATAATTGCCACTGTAAATATTGCCTAAATAAAATACTTATTGGCCAGAAGCTAGGCATACAGGAAGCATAGGTGAGGCAGCCAGACTACAATTCTGGGAAGCAGAAGAAGAGAGCAGAGTCATCTGCCAGGTGGAGAAGAAGGGAGATGAGAATGCTACACTGAGCAAAGGTACCAAGCCACCTGGCTGAACATGAATAAAATCAGTGGTTAGTTTAAGAGTTGGAAAGTAATAAGCCTGAGCGATAGGCCAAATAGTTTGTGATTAATATAAGTCTTTGTGTGATTATATGGGACTGAATGACAGGACAGAAAAACTTCTGACAACATGCATATAATCACTGTAAATTAAATTGAATGAAAATGTCTGTTATATCTCTAAAAGATTAATAAAATTGCAATTTGCCTCAATTCTCTTTTCCATCATATATAACTGATCAAACAAAACAATTGTGACTATTAAATTGATATTGATGTTAATATATTTTGGCCATTGTGAAACATTTTGAAAAACTACATGTCACATTTGAGATATTTACTAGGTACACCTGGTAAGTTTAGAATAAACTTACTTATGAACGAATGTTAAGTAAATTGGATCAAGTAGAATATCACTTTTAAGGTCAACATATAATTTCCAAAGGAAAGCAACATATGGTTTATTAACCTTATGAGATTAATTCATAAGCTATAATTTCACAGAAATTTATATAAACTATCATTAAAGGAATTTTTGCTTGCCATTATTTATATTTAGTTCAATATTCACTTATATATTATAAAATTATATTTGCACAAAATATCAGATTATAACTTATATATTCCCTTTGTTAATCTGAGTCACTAATTGAGAAGTAGATAAGATACAGCCAATTAAGTAATTTGTTAAAATTAGAGATAGTTGATAATAAATCATATTGATAAATATAAATTATCCTTAATTGTGACAAGTAAAATTAACTCTATGCTACTGGTTTTGGTATGATTCTACCAAATTTTTTTCTCTTATTGAAAAGAATTCACAGAATAATGGGGACTAAATACGGTGAAACTGTATGAAATATCCTAAGAGGAATATATATATATATATATGCTTACCAGCTGTGGTTTTTTACTAGCTGTATGACAACAAAACGCCCAAGAATCCACTAATTGTCAAGTCCACAAGGCGTATGTATCTGGCGGAAATTACAAAGAATTAGGTTCTAATGCCACTAAAGGAATAGGGTAGGTATGCACACAGGAGCAAAATATTTCATTCTTCCATGTCTTTTATATAGGTATCACCAGAAAATGTGGCTCAGATTAAAAGTCAATGTTCACACTTTAAAAGTTCCAGATTGAAGGTTGTTCTTGTCACATCAAATAATTTAATTAACAAAAATCCCTTAAATTTGTGCCCAGCCACTTGGGTTTTAGTTTATTTCAAATGTAGCCAAATTGACACCAAGAATAGACACAGCTGAGAGATTATGTTGTTTCACTAATTAAGAAATGAATGTGTCTAAGCAAACCAGTAATGTATTTTCAAGTACAAATACATTTTTACAAAATAAAATCAAGAATTAGATGTGAGTATGTTTATGCTAAACTAAAGGCAGTATCAGAAGTTTTAAGTAGTAAGAAGTGAATTAAAGGCTAGACTTAAATAATGAAGGATCTTATGAAAGTATAAAGCAATAAAAAATAAGACCAATTTAACAACTGTCTTCCCTGTTCAATAGAATAAAGCCAAAATGATTAAATAAATATTTTAGGATGCCTTCACCACAAAATGTTCAAGTAAATGTTACATCCCACCTCGATGTTTTCACCCTTGTTTATTGACCTTTCTTTTAAAGTGATTTGTAAACTTCATAATCAGTATTTCTATTTTATCTTTATCATTGCAAGGTTTATGCCTATCCTGTTGAATAGATTTAGTGTTGCATGGATCTATATATTTGCATGGCATAAATTTAGATTAAGATAATCAATAAGATGGCTAATCCCTAGAGAAGCCTGATTCTTCATCTCTTAATGGTCACTAATTGTCTATAAGCTTTCATCTATTAGTGTGACCTTGTGATATTTTGCAAAACCACATTGGCATTTCAACTGGTATTTTTATTGTTCAGGTCTTGTTTGTACTATCATACTGTTATATATATATGAAACATATATATATATATATATATATATATATATATATGCATCTTCTTTGTCTTATATAGAAGAAAATGTCTCAATAGGATTCCTGAACCTCTACCTCTTTCAATAATTATATTTTTTCTGTGATACTTTCTGATCTTTGGCTGGACACACATTGAATATGTATCAATAAAATCTAGACACCCAAAAGTCAGTTGTTCACTAGATATTTTTTATTTGTGGATTTCTGTAATGATCTCCATCTTCTTCAAAGAAAGTTTTTTATTGGCAAATGAATGCTACTCTTATCTGTGGGCATGGTTGTTTGAAAAAGAATGACCTCCAAATGCTCTTGTATTTGAATGCTTGGGTTCCAGTTAGTGGAACTGTTTAGAAAGAATTAGGACGGAGCATTGGTAGAAAGTGTGTATTGCTGAGGCTGGGCACTGAAGGTTTAAAAGTCCACACCAGGACCAGAATTCACCCTTGCCCAAAAACCTGTGGTTTACAATATAAGATAATAGTTACTGCTCAAGTGCTTTGCTTGCCTGCCTTCCTGCATGCCACACAGCTCCTCACCACATAATGATTGTGAACTAATTCTTCAAAACTGTAACCAAGACACCAAATAATTCTTTTCTTTATAAGCTTTATTGGTTAGAATGTTTCTTCACAACCACAGAAGAGTAACTAAAGCACTAGTCATAAGTATTTGATATACAAGTAAAAAAATAATGGTTTAGGAAAACAAAAGTATTATGCTTTCTAGGTTACATGGCCTCAACAGTTATCAGTAGGTGGCTAGATTTACAGTAACATGCATGAATTCTCTTCCATTTAACTAGTCTTAAATCTACTTAGGCAACTATTGGTGACCCTGAATATATAAAAATTACAATTGCATCCCAAGGGCTATTTTACCATGCAGAATATTGTTGTGGTTCTTAAAGCACTACAGGGTAAAACTGTTGATTGAACTGTTCACTTGGCATTTTGAATGGCACAAAACAGTGAGAGTTAGGACTGATGAGAAGATTTTCTTACCAGAGTGAGCTCAAATCATCCAAGTTCTTTTCCCAAAGTTGTCATGTATTAAGGAAAGCAGACCTTCTAATTCTGGGAGAAAATTAATAACAATGACAAAGGCCTATATTGTTCTGTGGTCTCTCATATTCCCCTGAGCAAGAACTCTAGAGGAAGTTTCTTTTGTCTGATGCTAGGGTTTTAGTTATATAGTTAATGAATTTGGGAGAAGCATCATCACTGCTATTTGTCACTTATATTATATATATATATATATATATATATATATATATATATATATATATATAATTTAGATTATCATAACCTAAATTATTGTTCCCTGTTGATTTTTAAGCATTCTTCATTCTTATAATTTCCCCCATTTCCTCTGTATTACTGTCCCTACCATTTCTATTTCATTCATTTTTCTGTTCTTAGACGTTGAATTCTTGTTAGTTCTCTCTAGAATTTCTTCTCTAACTTGTTCCATATCACTTTTTAAATTTTTTTCTGTTTCTGTGGTTATTTTATGCTATATACTCTTATCTAGAAATTCATAGATATGAACCATAAGTAAGAGATACAATGGGGTGCTTGTCATGAATTTGGCTTCTATAACAGTATAAAGTTTTCTAGTTAAAAATTTAATTTGATTTTTTCTTTAGAGATGGATAGTATCTATTGCATATATGTGTCACATTTTCATTTTCAATTAATGAACTTGAAGTTATTTAGATTGTTTCTATTTTCTAACTATTGTGAATAAAATAGCAATTTACATGAATGAAAAGTTTTCTGTGGAGTACTATTCCCAGTCTTGTGAGCACGTGATGAGGAGTGACACATCTTCAGATATCTATATTTAGTGTTAATCTATTTTTAGCTTTGAGAGGAATAAGTCAACAATATTTAATATTCATAGCAATTAGGAAAATGCTAATTTAAACTATATTGAAATTTCCAGTTACACAAGTCAAAGTGGCTAATGTCATGAGATCAAACAGCTGGTGTGGATGCTGGGAAAGGAAATCCTCATTCAGTGTTGTTGAGATTACAAACTTCTCCAGATACCTTTAACATCAATTTGTAGAAATCGTTCAAGTATCTGTGATAACTTAAAAGTTAGCATATGATGTAATGGGTTTTATTATGCCATTTGATACGTATTTGTGTGTGTTTGTGTGTGTGCATGTGTGTATATTGTTAAATTTGTTTTCATGAATCCACCTCCTTAATTTCCCTCCTTTGACTCACTAATCTATATTTCTTCCAAGCTTACTATTTCTGTCTTTAAGATAGACTTACCCTTAACACTCAGGAAGTAAATAGAATTTACAAAGCTCAGCAAATATCTCACAATCATAGAATCCTTCTGAAGCTAACAACGTCCCTTTTGTGGTTTGTAAACAGCAGTAATTTCTAGAGACTGACTCTCTGACCAGTGTGGCCACCTGAAGCAGTGGAAGTTCTTACAGAGATACAGTTTTCTTATGCTAACAACCATGTTTAGCTGTGATACAGCTTTCTTTGAGGCATTGTGGTCCTGAAGATAAACCCTAATAAAATCACTATTTCATTGACATAGATGTGAGTAGGAATGGTTTTAGTTTATTATGTATGCCCTATCTGAAGTACTTTCTCTTCAAGAAAGTCATGGAACACTGTCCTGCTACCTTTCTATTTTCACTATTTCAGTTGTTTTTCCCACCATAAAATATACCTTACCAGGTTCACTGATATTTGTGGTAGCATATAGTCTTCAAGTGTTAACAGGATTTTGATTCTGTTCAAATTTTTTAATGAGTAAAGTTTGTATTTCTTTTCAATTTGATATAGAAAATAATTAATATTATTTCTTTATTTTTTCTTTTTATGTTTATACACTTCCTCTCAGCATCATGAAGTCCTATTCTAAGAGCTTGGGTAAATATATCATAGCACATAATCATTTTCTCATATTTAATTCTTTATATTGTTTTTATTACCAAGAAGAGCTGTAAAAAAGTGGAGATATATAAAGTATGCACAATTGTTACTGCTGTCAAATACCCTACCATTCAAAGAAAGTTTGTCTTTCTTCAAGTTATGTGTTTTTCTGTTGATAATGGTATTTAGGGACAACACTGAAAACATGTTTACAAATAGAATGCACTGTTAGTATGTGTTTCTGGCCCAGCCTAGCTCTGAGATCTACACCCACAGTCCAAATTAATTACACAAACTCTTATAATAATTACATGCTTTTTTCCCTATGGATCAGGTATATTACTTGCTAGCTTTCATAATTTAATCAATTTATATTCACCTATGCCTTGCCTTGTGGTTCATGGTTTACTTGTGTTCCATTGAAGTTTTTTTTGGATTACAGCTCACAGCATCTTTGTCTGACTACATCCACCTTCCATTTTATCTAAGCTTGAAATTGCTACCTGCTTCTAAGATGCCTTGACATAGGCCAAAACAGTTCCTTTACTATTGAATGGTAATTCACAGTGTACAGGAAGACATTCCACATCACTTCCCTTTTCTGTTAAATCAAAAAGGAATGCTTCAATTTCAACTCAGTAAAATTATATATAACAAAACAGCAATCAAGAATTACAGTTATAACATTTAGCCTATTTGTATTTAGCAAAATTAAAGAAAACGTTCTATTATCAGTCTTCTCCTTGTTGAGTCCAAAGATTTGTTTCTAATTTACTTTCTATAGTAACTAAGTAAAACTATATTTACAACTATCTAATCTTCAACTTTATCAAAGACCACAAGGGGATGTAATATTACCTGAGCACAAAAAAAGTATAGGCAAATAACCTCCAAATTATATAAATAACAGATACATTTATTTGCCTGGACAGTCATCCAAAGATTCTTTGTAACTTTGGAACATTCATCTTCACCCTACAGACCTAGAGTCTCTCTGGAAGACTTTACAATGAAGCAAGAAATTTGAAGGACTGCTCTGCCCATTCTGGTATAGTTTGCCAGTAACTTCTCCTTGTGCCTTGCAGAACATCTAGCAGTTTCCTGTGAAGCAGGAATCTGAACGACCATCTCAGCTTGTTCTGGCAAAGTTTCAGAGGTCACTTTACTATGGTCCTGCCTGTCTAATTAATAAAGCATATTGTCAAGCAGTCAAAGCAAGAACAATCTCTTGCCCAATGGCAAACCTTTGCCACAAAGAAGGTAAATTCCACACAGATTTTTTTCTTGTTCTTCATCATCCTCTTGATGCATATTGGTGATGCCAGGATAAGACATGTCTCACTGTCAAGAAAAGTCTAAATTCTTAAAATACTTTAAATGTCTTATTTTTGGATCTTTGAAGTTCTTGGAGATTACCTATATAATTAAAATATATCTTTGTATATCTAAAAAACTTAACTGACAGGACTATAGGTTTGATTATTATAGATGATCATTAATCTGCATTTTAAAATTACATTACAATTTTTTAGGAATTAAATAAACATAATACCTTAAACCAGAGTAGAAATATACATTCAGTATAACAAAATTAAGCTTAAATTTGTATCAATAAACTAAAATCCGTATCTATGTAAGATATTTGAGATTAATAATTGGTTTTGGGCCAAATAAGATTAAATAATCTTTTTTCATTTTTATATCATATCCCATTACAATAAGATTTTCAGGCTCCAGAGGTCCAGTCCCACAGACCTGCCATCCCAGACTGTTTAGCTGCCTGCCCCTGCTTAGGCCCCAAAATGACTGAGACGCTTATATTAAGTTCATGCTGTTTGGCCTATGGCTCAGGCACATTCCTAGATAGCTCATCTTAACTCAACCCATTTTCATTAATCTGTCTGCCACATGGCCCATGGCTTACCTGTGTTCCTTATATGTTGCTTCTTTAGCCTCTGGCTTGATCTGTCTCTGACTCCACCCTTCTTTTCCTACCTATTCTGATTCCCCACCTACTTCTTCTACAGTGCTCCCAATGGTCAAAACAGCTCCTTTATTTAAAGGTTGATATTCACAGCATACAGAAAAACATTCTCACATCAATCCCCCTTTTTTTATTAGAAAGAGATTGACTACAACCATTAACCATTTATAATAAAAACAAATACTTATAAATGATATTTTGGAATTTGAGTATAGCTTTCCATACTGCTTCCTTCTGAGTGGGACACTGGTAATCTTATAGGGGTCCTGAGGATAAATCATCATAGTCTGCAGCATTGAATTGATATGGCCATCTCTTCTCATCAGAGATTTTTCATGGGGTCTTCCTTGAAAAAAAATGTTAGCCTGGAAAACAATCCACAGGTTATTATTTTCTGTGGAAACAAAAGCAGAACCTCTTTTCCAAAGCAATATATCTTTATACCCAAATTTCAAAGTCAGATAACTTTAAAATATATGTTGATTTAACTAGCAGCCTTTACAATCAAATGTCTTTCATCCATTAGCTCATAAACAGTTAAAAATTAAAATAAAACACAGTAATAGACACAATCCAGACTCTGTGTTATTTCCATCTTTGCACAGCTATTTTATATTTTATACTATTTTTAAATGACTTTTTCTGTCATTTTTACTTTTAATTTTCTCTCCAACACCCACTTACACTTTTAAACACATTAAAAATTGTTTAGAAGTTTTTTTTTCCTTTGTCTGAATCAATCTTTACTATATTTCTCTTACATTTTTCAGACTACACCTTTAGTCTGATAAATCTGGTTATGATTAAAGGCTTCCCTAGGGTGACTGGATGACTTTCCCTAGCTCCTTAGCCTAGCTTCACGGAGAGTTTAGCATTTTAGCAGAGATACTGGCAGAAGCCACACTTACCAAGCTCAGGAATTTTGAGGTCCACACTGCCACCAAGTAGAGCACTGCTCCTTCTGCTTATAAATTTCACTTAAGTATTTGACAGCAGGGCCTTTCAAAGAGCCACTTTTTTTGTTGTTGTTGCTAATGCTAAGCCAGGAAGCATCTATTAAAGACAGGTCTCCTTTGCTTACCACCAGTGTATGGAGCCCTCCCCCAAAAATGCTGCTGCCAAGAACCCTTCACTCTGTTCCCTTTTTGTCTCTAAAAACAGAAACCTTAAACAGCTTGTGCTTTACCAAGGCTCATATGAGACTTTGTGAACCAGCCTTGTTGCAGCTTCACATGCATGCCACACACCTTTTTTTTGTAGCTCAAATCTAGACATCACAGCATTTCTGTATCTAGAGCGATACAATTCAGAAGCTGGTTTTAGCTCCATTTTCGTGCTTTAGAACCCATCAGGGATTTTGTGGCTGTACATGTTCCACATGGGAATGCCATTTGTCCTTTGTATTTCAGGCCCAGCCTAGCTCTGAAGTCTGGACCCATAGTCATAAAGAATCACATAAAGTCATATTAATTACATGCTCTTTGGCCTATGGTTTTGGTAAATTACTTGCTAGCTCTTTCAGCTTAACCCTTTTCTATTAATCAATGTCTCATCACATGGCTCATGGCTTATCTGTGTTTTATTGCATCTTTCCTCTTGGGCAAAAGCTCGCAGATTTTTTGTTTGACTCTGTCCTCCTTTCCCTTTATCTATGCTTAGATTTTCTGCCTGCTTCTAAGATGCCTTAATATAGGCCCAAGCAGTTCCTTTGTTATCCAATGGTAAATTACAACATACAGAAAGATATCTCACATCAATGAACACTGTTGAATAGTCAGTGTTTAAAACCTTTACTAGTTATTTCATTAGTGTTTTATATTTTATATTGCATTCAGAGTGGCTAATAGGAAGACATTACTTTTATATCATATGTTAATGAACTAATGAGCAAATGGAAAACTAATGGTGGAAATTCTTCTACATCAAAGACCCTAGTATTACTAATTATTTTAGTTCATATTATCTTAGAAACAATTACTCCTGTTTATTTTAGAACCAGGAGACTTTCTAAAGTCTCTCTTTTAGACTCAAATGAATTGCATAATTTGACTATATTTTGTTCTAAATATTAATTCTTCAGTTATTGTAAAGAAATATTTTTATACACAGACAGAAAATATAATTTATCCAAAAGTTCAATTATGCTGAATGTATATAAAACCATAATAAAAATATGCCACAATAAATAGTAAAGGATACCAAATGATACTGAGAATATGTGAATCACAAGATTCCCACAAATAATAAGCTACTGTGGGCTCCATAGCTAATTCTCAGACAATTAATACTACTTAGAAGGATATATATATATATGTGTGTGTGTGTGTGTGTGTGTGTGTGTGTGTGTGTGTGTGTGTCCTTAGAAGGATATATATATGTATAAATATATATATGCGCAAGTGTAAATTGGCAAACATATACATTATATGTGTGTCAACTATATCCACATATTACTTTGTTTATATAGAGAACCCTACAAGTATACATATACTTAATGTGATGTAAAAAAATAAGTTGTGGGAACTTTTATTATAATTTGATATTTTGACTGTTTATATATTATCAATTTATGCCAGCAAATTTTGATATTTTTTCTTGAAATAAAATGAGCTATTCTGTTTAAAAGTAAATCCAATCTGGAATTAGTAAGCACAAATCCTTTAAGGTGTTTATGAGATATGCTGATCTCACTATTTCTGAGGCAACTTACAGTGAGCAGCAACAAAGTTATACAGATGCCTGAATGTTAAGTAGGGAGCTGTGCCAATCTAAATTTACTATACCTTATGTCCATCAGCTACTTTGTGGGCAGCCAGGACACATCTCCAGATTCCTGATCCTGAAATCCAAACAACCTTATGAACTATAAGTTGCCAAGGCAGCATGAGAATTAGCTCCTGGGAATAGGGGCAGGTGGCAACCATATCAACCTGGGCATGTTGTTAACTAGTGCATACGTTCAAATAAGTTCTGAATGTGAGCCAAGAATATTCTCTTCTTGCCAACTAACCTCTTGCTATTCTGTTTCCTCACCTGCTTCCTCCCCTGAGAGCTATATAAGCATTCTTCACCAGCTGCCCTGTTGGAGACTGCTTTGTTGTGACACTGAACAAATGCTTCACTGTGAGGCTATATATGTACAATGGGTAGGTTCCCTTACTGTTCCTATGAATTCTAAATGAATAGGTTTTTTTTTTCCTTTGTTTGTTTACTTTGTTTGGAATGTGACATAATATGGTCTAAAAATACTTTAGGGCTAAACTAATTTCTCACAAACATTATTTCATATTTTAAGAATTAGCAGCAAAAAAAAATCAAAGTAATGCAATTGATATCTAAAAGGAATGTGTATTAATAAAGTTTGCAGAGGCAGATTACCTATAATTGTTTATCTTTGTTGTTTTACTTTCTCCTTTTTTTAGGGTCTCAGGATTTTTTTTTTTAAAATTAAATTAACTAAATTAAACTCTCTTCTCATAAATAACCTATGTGCCATAATCTATTTATTTTTAACATGTAGGTTATAGCACAAAATTACCTAGGATCTGAGTAGACAAAAATCAAGCTCAGGACCAGATTTGGATCTTTACTAAATGAACATCTTCACTTTAAACTGGATTAACATCACGATGTCCAATCCATGTTAAACTGCGCTTGGCAACATTTTGTGTCAGTGGCTTTCTAGAACAGGTTGACCCCGGAATGAGTAGAAGAGTACAAAAAAGACGAATGTCTGGGACTTAATGCAGGATTCTGTTTAAACTGCTTTGGAGGGAGAAGTGCCTCATAAATAGTTTTTCTAAGCCCTTCAAATTGTTTTAATTTATATTTGAAAAACAAATCTTCACATAGGTTCCTGAAAAGTACTTTAAACAGCAAGAATTTAAGCACTCATGTTGGAATTCAATTAACACCCAATTACAGCAATAATGTATGAGCCTGGAATGAAACTGTGAGAAAGCTATTTCAGTGAAAGAAAACATCTTTAACAGACAGAAGAAGGATTTTTGTCAACAGCAGTTTTGTTGCTATTTTAGGTAAACACAAAGTATGCTATAACACTTAGATTTTGGCACATCATACTGATGAATTGATATTATTATAACTTATTAAAAACTATAAAGTAATTTTACTTTTAACAAGTCTTTTATAGAGGTGAAACTATTTCTAGGCAATCCTTAATAAGATACTTAAGTTGATTTCATAATGTTTATTTTTTGCTTAGTAGTATTCAAAAGAATACACTAAAGTTATATATAAAAATTGAAATAACTCAGCATCTCAAATGCATCCACATGTTCCCTTAATAATTGAAATAAGCTATGACATGAAAATATTACATTTTATTTATTTTTAGAAGTTATATTAAAATTATAGAAACAAGCCATACATTGATTGTTACAAGTGGCAGAAAGATTATGAACTTGATAAAGAGTAAGATTTGTCAGGTTTATTAGGTAGCTTAGTTCTCACCATTTGACATATATGATGGTAATTCCACACACTGGACGGTGTCTGAGGTGTGGTTAGTGTGTGGCTCCATTACTTCTCTCTTCCAAAAAGCACAACCAACAAAAAGAGAGAAAATAAATAAAGGATGGGAGTGACTAGGGTAGTGAAGTAGTGGTGAGTAACAATAGAAGAAGATGACAATGTGTTAAGAGGGTTGATATATTAATTAGCCTTAGACATAGTTAATTAGTCATTCACAGAAAAAAATAATAAAATAATGATATTCAAAGTTCTATATAGTTAAACTGTGATATGGATATCTAAAACTAAACTATAGTTACAAATACTATGAGTTCTATATAAAAGACATAAAATAGAAGACATCTTTGTTATAGCCATTGTGTCCATTTTTAATGGGCAATTTTCTCTAGTATGTTTTCTTTACTACACAGTTAGATTTTTGTAGAACTTAGTTTTCTTGAAAATTAGAGTTCTGGCAGCTGCTAATGACATCATGAATCAACAAAGGAAACTTTTAGTGACAATAATGACTAGAAACATCAACTGTTAGCACACTGGCGAAACTTCAGCATAACACTAAATCTTCTCAAGATTAATTTAAATCACTTAAAAACATTGTGTTACTTATTGACAACATATCTTGTCTTGTAAATCTTGAAAATCAGGAAATCATTCTGTTTCCCTTCTTTCTTTCTCCTTTTTAAGGGAATAAAATAGCGGGATAGGGTAGCTCATGTCTTACATCCCAGCACTCAGAAAAAAAAGTCAGAAAAATATCTGTTAGATCAAGACCAGCCTATTATATATAGTAATACTTTGTCTCAAAAATAAAATAAAATATCCAACAAAATAATTATCAAAACATAAAATATTATTTATGTTTTGAATATAATTTTTGTATAATGACTGTAATTTTTATAAATAACATTCCTACACATTGTGTTGTGCACTTCATATTAAAACATAAAAAGAAATTCTAAAGCCTTTATATTGCTCAAAGTAGCTCACATTTTTGTGAATCATATAAAATAATCTGGAATATAAAATATTCAGAAAATGTAATTGATAATAATTTTAAATTGCTGCATACAAATGTCTTCAGATTGATTTTTGTTAGATAACACATCATTTTAAGATGAGAATGAATTTTAGTGTTAGATTATCATTCATGAAACTATTGATATACATACTACAGCAGTAGTTATTAATGCTTCAGGACTTCCTCATGATGTGGTGACCCCAAACATAAAATTGTTCATTGTATTTCATAGCTGTACTTTTCCTAGTGTGAGAAAACATAACATAAAAATTTTGATATGCAGGATATCTAATATGTGACTCCCCCATGAAGTAATCACACCCTACAGAATAAAGAACACTGCTCTATATTCTTGATTCATGATTATCTTTAGACTTATACCAAGACTTGTTAGTATTTCTTACTGGTTACATTTTTACTTGATTAAGACAACACTTAATTATAGTTCCAGATAGTATTTGCTGAAAAATTAGTTAACTTAACCTTTTTGTACATTATCCACTTTTATAATTTTCAAAACATAGATTTACTTTTGTTGTCCATTTTAAGTAAGATTATTAATTTTTCACAACTATCATTGAAATTAGCCATATATTTTGTTTGTCAACTAAGTTTTAAAATTATACAATTTTGCTAAATTTTGGTTGCTAATAGTATTATATTCTATATTATAACCTTTTAAATCCAAAATCTAAGCCTTTACAATTATTAAATGTTCCTGTACATCATGAGGAAAGAGAGGTTCTGTGTAAGTGTGTTTGTTTATATGTTCAGGTGAGTTACATCAATATTTGCATTTGTGCATGTACATGTGTTCATGTCTATATGGAAGCCAGAGGTCAATCTCCAGGGTCCCTACTCAGGTCCTAGACAACCTATTCTGATACTGGTTTTAAATTTATCTAAAAGGCCCTGTTCAGGAAAGAATGGCTGGCCAGTCCCAGCATCCCTAGAATAGAGAATATAAATTTGGGCCACCATGCCTATACTTAGAGGTTCATTAAATGGCTGCAAATATAAGATCAACCAAAGTATGCCAGTATTTAAAATATAATATTGTAGTTTGTTAAGATGCCCTGGAATATTAAGGCACTCTGTCAAAGATACAGGTATATTTTAGAAGAAGCCCCCACGAAAAATCTGAAGATAATTTTGTTAGGAATTTTGATGTGAAAACTATCTCAGCTTCATAACAAAAAAGAAAAGCTCTGAGTGTTCAGGGTAGACAGTATTGGTTTGTTATTTGTTTTTTCTTGTTGTTTTTTCCATTTTAGAGGCTTTGGGGTGAATTATGCTTAATTCACATTATTATGTAGTCTAATATTATTTTACATTCACATGATTGTTATTAATTTCATTCTAAATGATGCCTGGTGTTTTGATTGATAAAAACAAAATAGAACATTTTGTTGATTCATTTACTTCTCCCTTTTCTGTGTAGGAAACCTTGAAAGAGCAATTAGACCTTCTTAGATATTTGCAAATTGAGAAGTTGGTGAATCTGAGAGTGAGCCTGGGAAGCAGGTCAATGTTATATTTGATGTGCTTGTGAAATGAGAAACATTGCATAGATTCTTCAATTTGCTACTTCATTGGCTTTTGCCCAATTACAAGGAAATAATTGTGCTATCAGCAAATAGTCTTAAAAGAATGAGAAACAGTAACAATGTCTGGGAATTTTAATGGTCTTTTAATTAAAGCTCTTTATGACTTAGAATCACTTCCTTATTTCTTTCTAAATTAAGAAACAAGTCAAAAGTTAAATAAATGTATTCTCATAAACATTACTTATATTGATACATTCAGATAAAAATGGGTTTCATGAATATAATGCACAAAAGAGTCGAAATATTATGTACTTCACTATAAATACCTTTGAAGATTCAATACTAATTTAATTCACATATGATTATCCAACTATAAAAATTTCTTTAATTTTTTATTCATAAAGTCATTTTTTAAATCATGTATCCCCCTGCTCCCCTTCTTTTCCTCTTCCAAATCCCTCCCAGTCAGCCTTCAGCCTCCCCTGTCTCCAACCTCCCATTCCCTCCACCAAATGGGCAAGAAGCCCCAAGGTGGGTCAGCTCAGCACGATACATCCACTCCAGGCAAGTCTGATTTCCTCATCCCAATATCAAGACTGGGTTAGGGTTACTCTGCAGGGACTGGGCTCCAAACTGCCAGCCCAGGTATAGGAACACAGTCTGATAACACTCCTTAAGGCTCCATATACTACATACCCTTAGAGGTTTTCCCGATGGTTCCCGAGTGGCTCTTCTTGATTCAGTGAGCTCCACAGCCGCTCCAGTCAGCCACCACTGTGGGAATTTTCCTCATAATCCCTATCCCCTTCTCATACAGACTCATCTCCCCCACCCCCCCACTCTCCAGCAGGACAGGAAGCTTGGCCCTGTGCTCAGCCATGGATCTCTGCTTCCACCTTCATTCATTATTGGATGTAGGTTCTGTGATGACACTTAGGGTGGTTACTCATTTGCTTCTAGGGGAAGTCCTCTTTAGATACCCCCTCCACCACTGGTTGGAGACCTAGCCAAGGACATCCTGAGAGTTCTTGGAGGTTTCCCTTAGCACTCTGTCTCTTTCAAATCCCACATTGGCTTCTTCTATCAAGATACTCATCTCTTTTTTTTCTCTCCCTCTTTGCTGCTCCTCTCACTCAACTACCTCCTTCTCTCATGAATTGTTCATGGTGAATATAGTATTTGTAAAGATAAGGACTCAATTTTGTTTTGTGTTTATAACTTACTCTCAGTATAACATGAACCCAATTTTGATGCCATCCGTGAGATTTAATTATCTTTAATTATGTAATCCCTGAGCCCCTGAGCCCCAGACTTTACTAACAAGGGTGGGCAGACAACAGAAAATGAACTTAATGAGGGAAAGAAAGAGGATGAGGAAGAGTATGATAGAGAGGAATGGGAGCAGGAAGAGAAATCTCATGGTAGTTGAGTGAAGAGAGTAGAGGTGGGTACAGTTGGAGTTGAATGAGGAGAGATTAGGATCAAAATACATTGTGTGAAAAACTCAAAAAATTAAATAAATATCATTCAAAATGAACCTTAAAATTCAATTTTTATTTCTCTCATTGACAATCTATCACAAAAGTAAGCCCTGACTTATAGGAAAAGATTACTGAGAAAATATCAAAGCTTTCATTTTTTTTCTTTTCTTTTTTTAAAAGTTTTTGGGGGGTTAATTTTATTTTTGATTATATGAATGGGGAGATCTGTGCAGAGGAGTGCAGTTGCATTGATCTCCTACAACTGAAGTTATATGCAGTTGTAAGCCACCTGATGTGGGTGCTGGCAGCTCAGTTTGGGTTCTCTGCAGGAGCAGTGGGTACTCCTAACTGCTGAGCCTTCGAGCATGCTACCTTCAGTATTTTTATGAATATATGAGCAATATATATATATATATATACTTATCTGGTGACCCAAGAGGTCAGGCAAGGGTATCAAATCTCATGGAACTATAATGAGGGATGGTTTCTAGCCACACTGAAACACCGAGAATTTAACCTGGGTGTTCTGCAAGAACATCAAATACTCTTAACCACTAAACCATCTCTCCTGCCATTAGCTTAACTACATTTAAGTGTTTAGTTTAGTTTAGTAGTAAGTACATTCCCAATTTCCATAATGTTTTGGCTCACATACCTGAAAAGTGATCCATTCTCCCATCTTTTCTAGATACTTACAAACACCACTCTACTTTGTGTATATGAATTTGACTGCCCAGAGACCATATATGCATGAATACATATTTGTCATAGTAACTAAATGGAACCTGGTATTCCAGACTGGATCCTTGCAGAAGAAAGAACATTAGCATAAAGAGTGCTAATAACTGTTACAGGTATGGTTTGGCCAAGAGTGCTGTACCAACACTGATTTCTTTGCTTTTTATAACATGATTATATAAATTAGATGAAGGGTATGGTAGTTAATATTGGATCTAAAAGAGTGGTACTCAACTTGTGGGTCAGAATCCTCCTTGAGGGGTTCCCATATCAGATACCTTGCAGATATTTATATTTTTATTCATTACAGTATCAAAATTACAGTTATGAAAATGCAATAAATATCATGACAAACAAAGAGAATGGGTTTATTCTGGCTCACACTTGGAGGGAAGTTTTGGCAGCAGGAATTTAAGTCATTTTGACACACTTTTCCTGCAGCAAGGAAACAGAGAATGATGAGTGTTGTGCTCAACAGATTTTCTTCTTTGTGTTTTATCCAGAATACCACTCCACAGTATGGTGCTGCCCGCATTCAGGGTGGGTTATTCTATTTCACTTGTTACAATCTAGATTCTCTCTTACAGACATACACAGAGGTTAGATAATCATTCAAAAGCCTGCCTAGTGGCTTCTCTCCTAGATGATTCTAGAGTGGTGGTTGTCAATCTTCCTATTGTTGTGACAGTTTAATACAGTTCCTTGTGTTGTGGAGCCCCATACTTATAAAATTATTACATTGCTACTTTTCTCTTTTTATTGGTTTTTCTCTCATACATTACATCCCAACTACAACCTTCTGTCTTTTGCTTCTTGTCTGTGCATATTTTACCTCATCTCTCTCTCAGATACACTACTCTTGCATTTCCCTTCATAAAAGAGCAGTCCTCGCAGAAATGTCTACTAAACAGTACAGAATAAGATGCAATAAGATGAGCACAAACCCTGATATCAAATCTACATGAGGAAACCCTTTAGGATAAACGTGGGTTCTAAGAGCAGACAAAAGGGTCAGAGACAATCCACTGTCACTGTTAGAAGTCCAACACATACTGAAGCTAAACAACCACAAGATATATATATATATATGTGGTTGTAGAAGTCCTAGGTCAGTCCCATGCAGGATCTGTGATTATCACTTCAGTTTCTGTGAGCCCATCTCAGCTATTTAGTTGATGTTTGTGGGCCATGTTATATTGGTGTCCTCAACACCTCCAGTCCCCAAAGGACTTTCCTCTTGCATGTGGTTCCTGTGCTCTGCCTGAAGTATGGCTGTGGTATTGCAATGAGGTTTCTTTGCGCCAGGCAACCAGAGCCCCAGATCCCTTAGCCACCTGCTGCTGATCAGGCCCCCAAAATGACTCAGATGCTTATATTAAATTCATGCTGTTTAGCCTATGGCTCAGGCACATTGCTAGCTTGCTCTTTCATCTTAGCTCAATTCATTCTCATTAATCTGTTCTGCCACGTGGCCTGTGACTCCTCTGTGTTCCTTACATGCTTCTTCTTGGGTGGCTGGCTCAGTTTGTCCCTGACTCTGCCCTGCTTCTTCTACCTATGATTTTCCTGTCCTACATCTTCTGTGGTACCTGTCATGGGTCAAAACAGCTCCTTTATCTAAAGATTGATAATTACAGCATATAGAAAGACTTCCCACATCACCTCCCCCTTTCTGTCTAATCAAAAAGGAAGGTTTCAATTTTAACATAGCAAATTTACATATAATAGCCATCAGGCAAGAATTACAGTTACAATACCTAGTCTATTTGTATTTAGCAAAATTAAAGAAATGCTACCGAGCCTTCTGTGAAAGTTCAGGAACCAGCCTGGTTGCAGCTTACACAGCCTGCTGCCAGTATGCCGGAGCCATTTTGAATGTGGCTGGATGCCAAGCTTTCTCCGTACAATAACCCGCTTCAGATATACAATTTGGAAGCTGCTTTGTCTCAGTTACTGTGATCTAGAACTCTTTCTAATATTTCTCTGGCTTTAAATGGGTGTTTGGCCCATGTTGGGATGCCATCTGTTGCAGTGAGGTTTCTTTGCCCGGGGCAGTCAGAGATCCAGATCCACAGAACTGCAGCCTCAGACCCCTTAGCAGCCTGCAGCTGATCAGGACCCCAAATGACTAAGATACTTATCGTAAATTCATGTTGTTTGCCCTATGGCTCAGGCACATTGCTAGCTTGCTCTTTCATTTTAATTCAACACGTGGCCTGTGGCTCACCTGTGTTCCTTACATGCTTCTTCTTGGGTGGCTGGCTCAGTCTGTCTGACTCCACCCTGCTTCTCCTACCTATATTGTGATTTCCCCTCCTACCTTTTCTATGGTGCCTGTCATGGGTCAAAACAGCTCCTTTATTTAAATATTGATATTTATAGCATACAGAAAGACATTCCCACATCACTGTGCATCTCTGCATTTGTTCCCATCAGCTACTGAAGAAAGCCTTTCTGATGATGATTGGATTAAGTACCAAAATATGAGTACAGCAGTATGACATTAGAGATAATTTCATTTACTTTTCTTTAGAAAACATTGATTATAAGCTTGATAATATTTTTCATAAATTGAAAAGCTAATGCTCTATATAAATCAGAAATTATTGCCCAATTTTATGACCTGCTAGGTAATAAGTGAAATTTTGGTATATTTTAAACTCAATATTATTTTATAGACATATTCACAAGGATGTTCTAATCAATATTTCGTGGCTTGGCAGAATGCATAAAGACTTAAGAGTCTATAAAATCAAGCACAAAGAAGGTCAGTAGAGAAATAAATGATAATAACTAACAAAGAAGAGACCTGCTCTTTTGTGAAGGGAAATGCAAGAATAGTGTATCTGGGAGAGAGATGAGGTAAAAGACGTACAGACAAGAAGGAAAAGAGAGAGAGAGAGAAGGTTGTAGTCAGGATGTATTATATGAGAAAAGAATAAATAAAATGTTATAGTAATTAATTTTCAGTAAATGTTGATTTTAAAATTTTATAAATTAAATTTACTTTTATACACTAAAGAGATATCGGAAATTACAATTACTGACTTTATTTTCAAAATTATTTCTTACATATTAAAGCTGAAAGAGGGCACAATCTAGGAAAATTAATGAATGTAGCATTGTGGAATTCAGAAAAGTAATACTTAAACAATGTGAATATATCACTCTATTGTGGGGAAATGTTTCATTCAGAATTAAATTATTTCATCTACTGTAGACAAAAGATCTGAAAGAAGACATTACATAGGATCAAACTCCTACAGACTGAAAAAGTAAAAATCTAAAAAGTCACAGGAAGTTCCCCATATTTCTAAGACTCACAGTGCCCTCACAAAGATATCTAAACAGTAACTAAGACCTGCTATGGAAAAATGAATCTCCAATCTGACTTATGGTTTTCTTGTGTGGATAACTCCACCAATGCAGTTTTCCTAAGTTGTCACACATGGTGTAATACCTTTCTTTGCGTTATTCCTGTATATTTCAGCAAGTCCCCATTCATATTTCTACAAGCTCAATGTACAATTTATTTGCCAACGTGGTCTTTGATGGACATATTTCTTTAGTCTATTATTCCATTATGAGGTAAATATTCTTTTATTAATATATCTCCAGAAAAAGTCATATAACAGTGTCACAAGTACTGGATTAAAAAACCAGAATAAGAGCTAAATTGTATTATATTCTTTTGACCTGTGTATATAGACCCATGCATATAGCAAAAATTATTAGTTAACTTTCAAAATAAAATGCATGTTTGTTCTCTATGCAGTGGTCCCTTTTAACATTCCTGATTTCTTTTTACTCCAAGTTATATGTCTCTGTAGGAAGACCTGAAACTAGTAACCATTAATAAGAGAGAATATAAAGTATTTGTGTTGCTTGTCAGAGTTATCACACTTAATACAATATTTTATAGTTCTTTCAATTTGCTATCAGACTTCACATTTTTTTTTATTTTTTAGAATTTTATGATTTATTCAATGATGTTTAAAATTAAAATGTCCTTCTGTAATTTGCTTCTATTCACTTTCTGTCATTCACATATACTTTCATGCATGTGTATTATACTCCTTTCTGATTTTTGGCCTCTTTTTTCCCTGTGGAATTCAATTGGTGTTGCTTACATGCAAATGAATTCAAGGATGACCACTTGGTTTTGTGTAGTCAATTGATGGCTCATTCTGGCAGGAACTAGTTCATCATTTCTCATTCCTAAGTTTATTGTGATTATTAGTATGTGAAGCACTGTGAAATTTGTTTCCCTTACACCTTAGTGAGTATACTGATTATGCCCTCTTTAAGACTTATTTCAAGTGCAATATTATTAGAAAATTAAGGGTGAAAATTTGCTGTTGTTTCTAGGGACAAAATTCTCAGTTTTCCTGGTACTTTGTGCTTCACATTATTCTAAACTCTCTTTCATGATGTTCCCTGAACCTGAGGCACAGGAGTTATACCATAGATGTAGCTACTAAAGCTGAGGACTGTATGGTTAACTGTACCTTACATTTTCATGTGTTGTAGTGTTCTACAATGGTTTTTGCCCACTGAAGAACGAAGCTTCTTTGGTGATGTAGGTAGTTGTACTTGACTTGAATATACAGATAAGTATTTATAATGCTGTTAGCAATTATGCTGGTTTCATAAATTGCTGCCAGCAACTATTTGACTAGATTTCCAACCAGGTATATTTTTTACCTGTTGAGAGGACCTTAAGTCTAATTAGACAGCTGTTGGATATGGCTAAGATAAGTGCAACTATTGTAACTTGCAAATTCTTTTGCAATGCTGGAAATTCTTGCAGCTAGTAGACATAATAACTTGGAAGGACAATTGCTTACCCCTCTAACTGTTTGTATACCACCTTCTGAGAGTATGAAATAGAAACTTTGAAAAAGTGATGTTCAGATTATATCCAGCTCAAATCCTCTGATTCCTGTGGCAGTTGCACATAGTAGCTTCAGTAACAAAGTCTTAACTTCAATCCCTCGGAGGCAACCAATAGTAATAGCAATGTTTGGGGCATTTCTTGGGCAACCCTGAGCAAAATGTTGAAATGGGGTTTCTCATACCTGATAACGGTTTTTTTTATTAGATAGTCTAAGGATCTTTCCAGAAGCACTGTCAACCCTAGTGAGCAACACTTAAAACTACATATGTGTATACACACACACACACACACACACACACACATTATATATAATTTGTGTTAAATAAAATAATAATTATTTTTTATATTTGATTGAAACATCCTTGTCTTATATTCACCACCCTTCTGTTTTTTTTCCACCATCCTCAAATAAACCCCTACTTTCTGCTTCTCTGAAGAAGTTGGAGGTATTAGAGAGAGGAAACACCACAGTCAGATCTTACCCAGCTGTCTTCCAGCTTCTTCAGCCTCGATTCTCTTGGAATGGCTTCCTTTCTGTGTTTCTATCCTGTCTTAAGTACCCTTTTAGTAATTAAGGCATGGCCCCACCACTGCCTGCTTCGGAGCCTGGAATTCCTTCTATAATCTATTATAAAGGGTAATACATACCATTTTTAGGAATTTTAAGTCCTTGGAACTGGCTAAAAAATGATAAAATTATATTTTGTTTTGGGCTACCTGTGAATATTGTTGCAACACCCAGAGAAAAGATATAAAAAGACTGTCTATAGAATTTAAAGATCAGGAAAAATGAATCAATTACTACAAAAATAATATTATATCAGAACTATTATATATTATGAACACCTATTATTATATTTTATTAAGATAAAAAATCATTTAAAAGTTAGTTCCAACATATGCAACTTCCGTGGATTCAATAATGCTTCTCTTAGAGAATTTGGGATATTAAAAAAAATAATAGATAGGTAATGCCTCCTATTGAATATTTATCAGGGAGCCTCCTAAGCCACAGAACAATATAAACTATTGCCTTTTATCTTAGTTTTTCACCAAAATTTAATTCAAATGTCCTACACCTGAAAATACCACATACTTTTGTCACAGACTACATAGAAATCAAATTGACATGTGCTGAGACTTTAATAATACTTATAAGGATACATGGCACATAGTGGCCACATGGTAAACCCAACATGGCACCAGGAGAGATGAGAATTCCTGGAATGTATCCCACACCTGTAAACCCAACATGGCATCCACAGAATACCATGTACTGAGGACACACCCTAGGCATAGCTAAGTTTATTGTACCAACTCACTCTCTTAAAAGGAGCCAATGAAAGTTTCTCTCCCCCCCCCCCTTTCTCTATCTCTTCTGCTTCTCTCCCTCTTATCCGCTTGGCAACTCCTCTTAATAAACTCCCATGTGGCATCTGGTAGTGTGTGTGTGTCTGATCTCATGTGTGAAACCAACGTTATTAGATCATGATAAATCTACCAAGGAAGAAAAGCTATCAACAGTCTTACTTTGTTACAAACTTTGATTCTTGTAATAACAATCTATCTGGCAAGACATTTCAACTGATACAATAGTAGCATGACTATGTGTTTAAGCAACGAGTTTCTGGTTAGATTTGAGGATCAATTTCTGAGGACAGAAACTAAGGCTGATACTATGAACCTGGCTAAGGGCCAGTGAGTTGAGTCCCCAGGAAAGCGATAGGCAGTAGAAACAAATCTACTACTAAATTCTGAATTGTCAATTAAGGGAGAAATAGGCTTATCACTCTGGAAATGCAAGAAAAAGGATTGTGGTACTTCGGTCATTTTGATGATCATTCATTTGAAATCAGATTTGATTTTTCTGATGGTCCATCTGGAAAACCTGACTAAAACTAAGAAATGAATATAAAATACTGTGTGTATCTGTAGTTTAAAAAAATCACATTACTTTTTATTATGTTATAACTTGGTCTTTTTTCCTAGTCAATACTGAATATCAAATCGCCAAAAGAAATAGGCAATGATCATATGCATGAACATCATTATCACTTCCATATACCTTGTGAACACCTGACAGACAGAAAAAGTGTTTCATGGTCTTGAGAGTTCTTTTTAGATAATATTAAATAAAACCCCCTGGACACTATTGTTATAATTATAGTATATAGAGTATAAACATAAAATTCAATATAATCCATATCAACAAATTAGATAATAAAATCATGAAGTAGATGTTTCCTCTAATTTCGCTATAGTACCATAGTGTATTTGTGTAACTGATATGACTACATAAGGTTAACATTATCATCATAAATATAATTAGAATCAAGCATGTATGGAGAATAAAATTCAGTATGGCCTTTAATATACAGAGAGAATTGTTAATTAACCAGTTGGAGGTAGCTGTTCTGTTCTCAGGAAAAATGATGATGATGCCATTGTTTTCATTGCCATCAACTTCCTACCCACTTGACCTCATTCACCTTTCTGCACATGCTAGTGATAAATGACAGAAGAACATCTGGACATCTTGCCTTCCCAAAGTCTCCAGAGTTCTTCTTGCTGCTCTGGGCTTTATCTTTATTTAACCTTTTTAACTTTAATGATGAAAGATTGTTTCTCCATCAGCAATTCTTTACCCTAGTGAACTTTTGTCATTAACTCTCAGTTTAAACACTTAGGGTTCAAGCAGCAGGAGTTTGCAAATCTATGTAATTATTTCATTTGCTTTCTTCACCACATATCTAGTAATAGTGCTCTGTTTACCTAAAGTATGAGGATGTTGAATCAAATTCTATTAATGTTTAAAATACTCTATTGATGTGACTTTGGCAACATAGGTAGGTAAATTAACTCTTAATACCTCAGTAATTGTTTATTGACATTACAAAGTTAAATATTTCATCTTCTAAAAGTACAGACTTGAATGATCTCACAAACTGAAAGAAACAAAACCTCTTATAAGCTGTTCAAAAAAAGCTACCAATGTTCTGAATTGTTGACATGAAGTTTTAAGAGGACAAATTTAAAAAAAAAAATAGAGCTTTACTGACTCAGGAACCATAAGACATATATTTGATACATTTCCACAAACCAAAACAAAGCAAAATTTGAAAGGTGTGGCATGAGTAATTTGACAAATCCCATTCAGAGATTCTGTAAGTTTGTTAGGTATTCCTCACTATGAAAGTACGAAACACTGGATTTTCTAGCCAAAAAATTTCTGTTAGTATACATTTAAAGAAATGAAAGATGGTAAAAGAAAGAAAATTCCCAGAAAATGGAAAAATTATTTTACCTTGTTATAAGTAATTGAAGTTGTATTTATTCTAGATTCATCTACAATAAAAACACTGTGAGCATGTATACTCTTTTGGTGAAATCATCTTTAATCACCAATGTTAAGTACTTCTGAAAAAATAATGATTTCTTTACTCATAACTCACAAGTCATAGACAATTTAGCACTCTAACGTAAGAGTTATAATCTTTATGGATTAATGTCAGCTCAAATTATTACCTTTTCTGTAAACAATAGATACTTTCAAATACATGCACATTAACAAGTGTAATGAGAAAAATCTCATTGTAATTTGAACAATACTAATTATAATGCTGGAAAAAACATCCTCACTTATGGGAGGGAGGTAATGACATCATAGAAAGGCCATTTAGATTAAAATTATGAAAGAGAATAGTTAAATGCACTCCACCAGGAAAAAGTTACCTCAGTATCTTTCTCTATGATACTTTCTTAATTCCAGATTATTTCTATCTTCATGTCCCAGAACAGAACCACTGATTCTTTACTTACAGGCACACATTTTAATCCTTGCAATACCTGGCATTTAATTTCTAGAATATTGTTCAATTACATTATTTATCTTGCTCTGGGATATAATTTATTGAGTCAAAATGATGGATAAGCGCTGATATTTGGGCTCTTGTGATTACTGGGAAGGCCATGATAGGACCATCTTTAGAAATGACTGGCCTGATTATTTGTGCTATAACCCTGGGTGAAGAAACTTCTGATTTAGGCTACAAGAGGAAGACTGTTTTCTACAACCTTAAAACAAACATAGCTTTTAAAGAAAAAGAAACAAAATCTTTCAGTTGTTTATTCAAAGTAAAACCCATATTTTTTTAACCACATTTGACTTTTTGTTAAATAACTCAAAACCACTTAAACATTTATTTTAAATTTTAGAAAAAAAAATATTCAAGTATTTCAATTTAAATAGCACTTAGGAACATGGACTGGAAATTTAAAATTTAATTTGTAAAATTTCAGGACAATATACTATAATATTATGTGGACTAAGGGGCTATTATCAGATAGGGTATGGTTGTATTTCAAATTTACATTAACAATCATAAGGAGTATTTCATAACATTTAGAAGCTTTTCAGGAGAGTCAAGGAAGAACTATGCACTTCTAAAACACATATATATCAGTCTTATGACTGATTTTAACCCGATAGCAAAAATAATATAATGGTAATTTAAAAGACATGGAACTTAGTGATATGAAAACATTATTTTTAATTTTAAATAGTAACAAGATCCTTTTTGTGTAAAAATAATATTAATAAGATTGTTTCATCTCAGATTTCATGTGATATTTTCAGTTATTTGTGGTAGGATCCATTATAAACCCCATACAATAAGGAATGCTGCAGTATAATTTGGAATAAAATGAGTAAAACACCAAAACAAGACCCATTAAACAAGATGACATCCAAGGCTAAAGTGCTAAAGCAAATGGAAAATATTGCATTAAAAGTAGCATTAAATGGCATTGGAGCTAACGTAAAAAGAACAAAGTAGAGCGCAAGATATAATATATTCTTATTCTGTTTTATAAAAAAAAATCAGGAACACATTAAATGTGTGCATATTTCATCCTGAAGCTAGAGAAGAATAGAACATTACTTTTAAAAATATGCATTAAAAATAGAGTAAGTTAATAAGAGGCCATTTTAGTAATAGAAGTTAAAAAATGACAATTACATTTGCTATTCTGGTTGATAAATATCAAAAATAAATAGAATTTAAAAAAATGTCTTTACAAGTGCCTAGATAGTTTTAATGCGAAAATGCCAATACCATAGATTTATATGTATTTTATGTATCTACTAAACAGTTCAGGAATTAGAAATTGAATTTTTAATAATGTTTTCCTAACAAATTATGTTAATTTCCTATATTAAAATAAAATAATTTAAAATTTATCTAAAAATGAATTGATTTCTCTAAACAAAGTTTAAAAACCATGCTTGACAAGTGCTAAAACTCACAAAAAATATTCCCTTAAAAACCATTAAATATACAGTAAAATACTTCCTTCATTGGTTAAAATAATATTCTCTAAAAGTACAAAAAATAGAATAGATATGTCATAAGAATATTTGGAAGAAAGAGGATTATAATTAACAGTAGGAATGCAAAACCCAAGATGATAGCTTTTATTCATTTTTTAAAAATTTTGAGACAGGGTAGCAGTGTCTCTGTAGCCCATGCTGGTCTTAAAATAATGTCAATCATCTCACCACAAATCCAAACTCCTGATTGGATTAGGCATGAGTCATTATACCCAGCTCCAAGATCATATTCTTAAATCAGTACTATTTATTTATTCTATTTTTATTGGTAATTATTATTCTGTAAACTTCATATGTTTCTGTTTTATCACTGATCTAAATTTAGAATTCATAAATTAGTATGTGTGATCATATTTAATTAAAATACCTATTTTAAAATAATTATGTTAATGTAATATTTCATACAGCACTGCTTATCTATCTGTAATAATTTGGGTCCAATTGTATACATGTATAAGCAATTTGTTCTAAATACAAATTAATGTAGTATATTTAAGAATTTTGAATTATTCTATTAGTTCTATTGATAAGAGAAAACATAGAATGCTAATTTTAGTTAAATATGTAATATTATAATGTTTAAGCATTGAAAGGTAGGAGATGAAGATAGATATATTATTTTAATATTTTTTTCTTCTTGGTTATTTTTTGCATTGAAAAGAAATTTTTTTCATACAATATATTCTGATCATGGTTTACCTTCCTATTCTCATCTTAATTCCTCCCTGTCTCTCCTCCATCTGAATTCACACATTTTCAATCTCTGCTTTAAAAACACAGACCTATGAGGAATGATTAAATAAAATGCAACACAATAATAATCAAAATAACCAAAGGCCTTATAATCCTCAAAAAACTGCTAAATTTGGGGACTTGAGAAATCATTTAGTGTTTAATAATCTCATTGCTCTTATAAAGGATCTGGCTGCAGTATGCCAACACTAAAAATGTCACATTATTGTATGTAAATTTATCTGTATATAGACATAATAGAATTCATGTGGTGTATATACATAAAAACAAGCTGAAGAATCTACATTAAAATATGTAAAAATAAGTTTAAAAATATTACCAAAAGCAATCACAAAAGTAGATCCTGGAGAAAACTTCAGTACCAATTTAATCTGAGAGACAGGCTGGACTGCCTAATAGGACTATTGGTAATTCTTCCTGCAATTTGTATCAATACTTGATGAGGTAAACTCTAACAGTACTGTGAAAACAAGAATTAGGACTGAATATGCGTAGATTGGGATCTGTGATTTCATACTCCCTAGAGTCCCCAGGGTGTGGTGATAAAGCTCACATTGAGTACATTTCCCTAGATTGCGGTCAATTTATTTCAGTAATGATTTTTTAACAAAGTAAGTATACCTAACTATGTAAAATAATATGTTTCTATGAAAGAGAATAAAAAATAAGAACAAGAAAACCAAGATACTACTGTGTTCATAAATAATTTGCACTTGAGAAATTCAGTCAAATCTTTTAGAAAACAGAGAAAGAAGTCTGCCTGTTATTTCTTGAGGAGGAGAAATGAAATATGCATAACCTTTATTTTTTCCCTGAACATCTAAACGAAAGCTCTCTATGAAGGAAAGACAGTCACAATATATACATTGCAAACAATCAGTAAATGAGTTACTAGGGAAAATAGAAATTATAGTGGTGAAAATAGACCAAATTTTAGCAGTTATTCGAAGGAATAATTCATATATACTGATGTTAACTAAACATATGTAATCTGTGTAAGTTGTTACATAAACTATTTTTAAAATAAATGTGACATATATAAATTTCTTAACTAGATTTATTATTTTATGTACATTATCACAAATGTCATTAGAGACAACGTTTATTACCCTGAATCATTACTGTTATAGAAAATACTTAAATAAATGTGTCTTGCAACAATCCCTTTTGTGCACATTATAGCTGATATTAATTATACAATTTCACTAACAATTCTATTTATATGCATTAAAACATGTTATGAATATTTTAGCAGAATAAGAATTCATGTATATGTATTTTATATTCAACATTCTATCTCATTGTTTAATTAATTTATCAACAAAGTTCCTCACTGAATCTAGTGGGTGACATAAGGCTTGTGGGGAGACACATAACTAAATTAACAATAGGAATAAATTTTTTAAGTATTAATAAATATATGAGAAATAGTCATTATAATTAGAAAAGTTAAAATTAAAACACCAGTAAGGTAATTTTTATCCATTTCATAGCTATAATTCTAATGACAGAAAATAAGTGTTGGGGGAAATATGAAGTTGGAAATAGTGATGGAATGCATCATGTATATAGATACTTTTTTGAAATCTTCTTAGCATTTAATAAAAAAGTAAAATAAATTTTCCATATTACTTATCAATTTTACTTTAGTTATATTTCTTGGGGGCAATGGCAATAAAACAATAATTACAAAATGAACATGTACCCAAACAAATGTAATCACTATAAAATACAATGTGTATAAATTTCATTTGAGTTTTATTTATGATATTATAACTGTCTAAAAAATGTCCACACATTTCACAATTTCTATAATCATAAATAAACAGCTAACATAATACAAATTGCCTATGCCATGAATGGTCCTTTTTCCCTATAAGTATATGTTGAAATGTTAGCCAAAGGACCCATGAATGTATCTTTATTTCAATGTAGAAAATTTTGAAACATGGTTAAATTATAGTGAGGATATTAAGGACTGGGAAAGAATTGAGGATCGTTTGAAGAACAGAGATATTCAGGACAAGGTGAAGTGCTTTCCAGAAGAAATGAGGATGAGATACTGTGGGACCAGGAAAGTCACAGCTCCAGTGACACTACTGCAATGTAGGCAGAAAAACTTCTAGCTCTCATAAATGTGAGATAATGCATTTTTATTTTTTAAGTTACTCTCTGTCTCCCCATATATATTCCTAAGATGCTAATAACAAGTATAAGTGAATGAATTCAATCACAACAAAGGCAAATATGGAAAATCACAAAGATAAACTCTATATAATTTTACTAATATAAATATATTTTACTAGAAAAACCCATTAATACAAACATGTGAGTAGTTGCCTGCAGCTTGAGAGCAGAAGGGATGAGAAATAATTTGGTAATAATAGGTGTAAGGTTTCTCATTGGAATGACAAAAATGATCAACAATCAGGTAATGGTGAAGGATTTACAACTGCAAAAATACTAGAGCTTAAGAAAATATACCTTTTAAATGGTACTATTGATGTGCATAAATCAAATCTTACAAAATAAGACTTTAGCAGGCATGTAATAAAATTGTGTATGATGACCCTTCCCATCCTCAAGATGTGCTGTGATCATCAGTTTGCTCAACTTTACAAGGGGGGAAATAGGATGCAGGTCAAGTTTCCATGCAAGAAAACAGCCAATATTGACTGTAGACTTGTCTACTCAAGAGGCGGAAGAAGTTGAACTGAAAGATGAGAAAAAATCTGGTCCCAGAAGACTGACTTCTAAAGCCAAAATAGCCACAATGGGTAGGGTCTATGAGGATGCTAAGAATCCAATACCAAAACATACCAAAGATCTTTGAAGTCACTAGTCTGCACCCTTATAGAAGCCTTACTACTTCAGTGGACTCAGCAGTACAAGCTCTGAGCAATAATGGAAAGCTTCTCTGTGTCACCTGTATGGACATGACAGTGATGTTGGAAAACAGAGGCAAAACATGCTACATCAAAGATGACTGAGGGCCCTCAAGAGCCAAGACTACCACTAGGATTCCTGGAGGATCATACTTATGCAGCCTGGGCCTTCATTATACAAGAGTTTGTGTATATTTTCATAGGCCAAGGCAAATTCCAGCCCTCAGTGAGAAAGCAAGTGATACTGTTTCAGAGTGTGTGCTGTTGAGACTTCCACCTGATGTGTATTGGAAATGCTTTGTGAGATCCTGGTGCGCAAAACAAATTCTCTGTGGCCTCTGATCCTTTTATGAACTTTGAGTAAAAGCACTATGGGCAATGACCTCCAATTTTGTAGCTCCCCATTGGCAGAGTCCATATATTAAGTGGAACTTATGAGTTATGTTATATAACTGTAATTCTTGCTTGATAACTGTTTTGTTATATATAAATTTACTATGTTAAAATTGAAGCCTTTCTTTTTGATTAGACAAAGAGGGAAGTGATAGGAGAGTCTTTTTATATGCTGTGAATATGTTTTCCCATCATTGCTTATTAATAAGCTGTTTTGGCTTATGGTAAGGCAGCCTAGAGCCAGGCAGGAACTCTAAGTAGAAATACAGAAAGGGCAGAGCAGGGTGAATCAACCCAGCTGCCCAAGAAGAAATATGTGATGATCCAACTGAACAAAAGCCTATTCTTTAGGGACGTGGTATTTTTATGAAATCTCATGATACAACTGTATTAGTAAGCCACCAGCCACATGGTGATACATAAATTAATAGAAATAGGTTAAGTTGTAAGAGCTAGTTAGTAAATAGACTGAGTCATAGGCCAAAACTCCAGCTACAAATGGTGGCTCAACTTGTGAAGCAATTTCCACATAAGGCCCAAGAAAGCTGAAAAACATTCTAAAGGCACAGAAAAGGAGCCACAGTTTGCTTCCTAGTCTCACAATCTCATGCCAGCAGCATCACAATGAGTGACACATCTGTAAGTAGCTGGCTGTGAGATGAATCTGGCCACAAGCCTACATGAGCTAAGTAGAATGGCTAATTTTCAGTCTCTCCGACAGGCAAGGATACATAGAAAATTTTTCCAGCCAGTCATTGAGGCTTAAGCTATTACCAGAAGTTCTAGAAGCATGCTATGCTACATAACAGATTTATGGTTTTGCTCAGACAGATTAAAAAAGCTAAAAGATATATAGTAAAACAGATTTAGATTTAAAAAGAAAGAAAAAAATCTCTGGACAAGTTACAATGACTTTAAAAATATACTTAGGCTTAGAGAGAAAAAAATGGCAGAAAAAGTCATTTTAAAAATATAGGAAAAGCCACATAAAGACAAAAAATATACAGAGAATCTAGATTATGTATATTATTATATTGCCTTTAAGTTTTTGACTGTTAATGAGCTAACTGTAGGAATACATTTGAGTGTAAAGGCTGCTAAGTTAAACCAATATATATATATATATATTTTAAAGGTATCTTGATTTCAAAATTTGGGTCTAAGGGCATGTCACCTTGGAAAAGAGGCTATTCTTTTATTTCAGTAAAAGATTAGAACCTGTAGATTGATTCTTGGTTAATATGATGTGATCATCCAAGACTCCCTAAAGGCGAATAGCTGAGACTATGCAGCCTTATAGACTACTGCAGCTAAGTTTTAGCCAAAATACAGTTGTCTCAAGATCCCCAAAAGAATGCCAGTGCTATATGAAAGGCTAAACCCAAATTCCAAATCATATTTTATAAATGGCTGTTTTCGTTACATGGTAAATGGTCATAGAAAATCTCTTTATAAAAAGGATATAATATAAAAATGATAAAAAGTATATTATTGAATTTATTGTAATCCATAAAACAACTGTTAATATCAATATTTTATATTGATATGTATTTCCCTTTATTGATATAAATATAAGATTAATTTTGTTATACTATATGTATGTTTCTACTTATGATTTAAACACTATGTTTATGCAACTCATTTATACTAGTAATATAGCAATAAAAATATAGATTAATAGTCAAACTTCTGGTCATTTTAAGTTTTGTAGGTATACAAAGTTGTATTTTAGATAAGTAATCTTTAGATACTTCAAAGATATACAGAATATGGCATTTAAAATACTTTAAGAACTTAAACTTTTCTTGACAGTGAGACACATCTGCTCCTAACAGTACCAATTACTACAAAGAGAATGATGGGCATTCTATAATTACTACAAATTCTTTATGGAGTTTGTATTTGGGAAACAACTGCTCTTGCCTGGACTACTTGACAGTATGTTGTATAAACTTGGCAATGACCACTGAACTTGGCCAAATCAAGTCAAGATGGTTCTTCATGTTCCTGTTTTGCAGAAGAGACTGCCATACAATCTCAGGGCACAGGGAAAAGCAACTGACAAGCATTTCCAGAATGGACAAGATAATCCTTAAAATTTTCTGTTTCACTAAAAATCTGTCACAGACTCTAGGTATGTAGGCTAAAGATGGATGCCCCAGTGTAGCAGAGAAATGTTGAGTGGCTGTCCTGGAAGTCAGCTGTCTTATTTCTTGCCATTTTTTTCGAAGATTAAAGCTTGCACTTCCTATTTACACTAGTAATATTATATTCTTCTGAGCTCTTTGATGGAGTTGAAGACTAGGTAGTTATAATTATAGTTTTATTAGTTATAATAACAAGTAAATTAGATATAAAGCTTTAGACCCACAAATATTGAATAGATTAAAAGTATTTCCTTAATTTTGCTAAATACAATATATGCTAGATATTATAGCTACTATTGCTGCTTAATAATTCTTTTCTTATATATAATTTTACTGTGTTAAAGCTGATACCTTTCTTTTTGATGAGACAATGTCTTGGAGACAGTGACTCTTCCACACCTGCAAGAAGATACAAGGGAACCAGATCATCAGTCCAGAAACTTAGTGAACATCCTTCCTTCTTTCTTTCCTTCCTTCCTCCCTCCTTCCTTTCAACTCTCTTTTTCAATCTCTCTCTCTCTCTCTCTCTCTCTCTCTCTCTCTCTCTCTCTCTCTCTCTCTCTCTCTCTCTCTCTCTCTCTCTCTCTGGGGTGGTAGATAAGAATCTACTGTATTATGTCAGGCATTTGTTCTGAAGTTGGTGGTAGCACTGTTTGGTTGATTTAGGAGTTGTGACTACTCTGGATGATGAGTGTCATTTGGGCAGGTTTTTAGATTTTTAAGGACTATCTATTCATAGTTCACTTTCTATGCTTTCTGCTTGCAATTTAAGATGTGAATTTTGGGCTTAATACTCCAGCTGGCATTCTTGCCTGTTTCTAGGTTTCCAAGCTGTGATTGTGATAGAATTTATCCCTCTGGAACTATAAACCCAAATACATTTCCCATCTGTCTATAAGCTGTGGTCATGGTGTTCTGTCAAAGCAATATAAAAATAACGAATATACTTTCCTATTCCTGTAATAATGGAAGGAAGATAAATTATACACATCTCTCTTTGTGATTTGCTGGATGAAGGAAGCTCAGGCTGAATGCTAACTTCATATCTCTTAAAATGACAACCACAGTTTTCATTGGCAAAGGTTGAAACACTTAGAAGCCAAACCTGAAACCACCTGGGTCCCAGTCCTGTGCCAAACCAGAGGGCAATGCAAAAAGTGTCAACCTACAGGAGAGGTGAAGTTTCCTGCAAGAATAAAAAGGAAGGTGCTGAGTATCAGGCCAAGAGTGTAGTACTCAAGAGTGTTTCTCATAAATAGTTCAAAGAGGAAGTTGCCCTCACTGGGATTAATGTTGCTACTCTCAGAGCTCTGAGGAATCTTCGGTCTCTGTCAAAGCTCCCTTAAAAACTGTCCAGAGGCCCAAAGGATCTACCTGGGTGGACCACAGTGGCAATCATGGACATATGTGGACTGAACTAATTAAGAGATGTCACTCCAAAACAAAACAAATGATCATCATGTGCTCCTATGTGTTCAAGCTAAAACTCATTTTGTTTTAAACCTACAGCTCTCTTATTTAGGTTAATTGCACAATATTCCAGCTTTCATTAGAGCCCAGGATAATATCTTTCAGACTTCTACAAGAGTTAGTTATTACTTTTGTCAATGTGTATACTGAGCTGAGGTTTGATCAAAGAAAAGTGCTTCTTCTCTAACTGTCTTACATGAACTGTGTGAATACTGATATACTTGTGTTCCTCAATAAGAAAGAGAAGCTTAATTGTCTTAGTTCCCGTTATACCTAAAGGACTCTCTCATCTGTAAATACAACTGCATCTCACATGATGAATTTCAGTTTGTTTGTTTTGTTAGTTTGATTTTGTATTGTTTTTCTTCCTTCCAGGTAGAAGTCCCTGAAGCCATCTTGTCCTACTTAATTAAAATGGACTTCCCAGACTGGGAAAATGGTTTGACAGTTACAAATGTTTGTTGCTATTACAGAAAACTCAACTTTGTATCTTCTTTTAGGCCACACTCAAACTACAAAATATCTGTCATGCCATTCTCGTCTCTATTGGCATCTGCAAACTTGGTTCTCTCTAATGAATATAAAAACACATTATATTTAATTTTAAAAAATGTAAAGTGAAAGATTTGTTTTGCTCTCCAATTTTCATAAAGTGCCAGCATTCTGTTGTTTTTCAGTGTGCTTTTGCTATGACACAGCTTCTTCCCAAACTCCATTTTAGATTTCCTGAGCAAGATTAGAATTCCCTTGTAAACACAAATACATTTATATCTGAATAATCAGCTCTTTTTCTTTTTATAATTAAAGACTTTATTTCATTTACATCTTTACTCATTACCAACAAGATGAAGCTGACCAGCTGTGGCTCCTGTTCTGAGAACTCTCACAGCAGCTTAGAAGCTGTTTTCTAATTAAACGTAAACCCTGACATTGATGGGATTGATATTTACATGTAGGTTACAGTCATTGAATCTGTGGAGGAAACTTTTAAAAAATTAATCTACCACATTGAGTTCATGGAAAAGAAACTTTTCTGCATCAAATAAGTGGCTATTTTTAGAATAAATATAAATTGTCAAAGAAAGCTCTATCAACTATAAGATAAGTAAAGGGAAACATGATCATGGAAATTTGGGGAGTGATATTAACTCTGAACTGAGAGTACTTCAGATCCTCTGCAGTGGCCTTCAATTCTCTACTTTGATATTTAACTACAAATCCACCAGTTGGTTCAGAATGAATATTGGAATTTCTTTACAGTTTTTGGAGACATCTAAAATACTATATTTTGCATTTATAACCATCGTTGTTTGGTTAGTCTTTCTTCAACAGGGGCATACATTACTGGAATGATTCTATGATATGACATTTGAGTTGTGTATGACATTTTTAACTCATATTTAGACTGAAGTAGAAATAGATATCAAAAAAGGGTTACTTATAGATATACTCATACATATATTTGTTACATTGGCTTAGAGTACACTGTAACCAATTCCACTGTTAAGAAAACCAAATACCAGTATATTTGCTTGTAGTACTAATCATTTTTAAAAAACACTAGCAAGACAAGAATTTTGTATTATTTCAGGGAAGATTAGCTTTTCTATAGGTAATTTTCATTGTAAATTAGACTGGAGTTTGAATCCTAGAGAGTATGTCTCTCAGTGTTTCCTCATTGTGTTTCTAAAGAGGTATAAATAAAGAAGGAAGATCCACTCAGAATGAATAATGGGATCATATTATGGTCGATGGTCATTGAATGAAGATATATAAATAAGAAAATAAATTGAGTAGCACTAAAATATGCTCCATGCTTTTTGACTTTTGATAAAATGAGTCCAGTTGCCATAGTCCCTGCTTTAAGAATCTTTGTCACATTGGGTTGTTTCAAAAAACTGTGATTAACAAAAGCCATTTCTCCCTTAAGCCATTTTTATCTGCTTGTTTCATTATTGTTTTGTTGTTTCTTTGGTAAGTGTTTGGTCACAACAACAAAAAAATGTTGTTTATGCAAACCTAGGGTACCTTACAGTGCCTGAAAGAAAGCTAATGTTGTAATGATATAAGGCATGATGATGCTGTTTGTCAGAACAGAAAGCCAATGAAGTGGTTATTTGGAGCAATTATAGTAACAAAGTCAAGGAATAAATGCTGCTTATACACAAATGTAATCCCATCTATAATAATACCATACAAAATTTTAGTAAGTTACATTAAAATAATTTGATAAAAGAATAAAAAAATAATTTGAACATAATAAATATGTGCAGAAAAATTCTGAATTATTTTAAATTTCAAAGAGTAACATAATGGAAAAATGGTGTAACTTAAGATAAATCCCATAGAGAAACCTGGCATGAATACATCATCAGAATGTTCCAAGTTTATATATCTAATACGCTGGAAGAAATTGTGAGGTTTATTTCTATACATTGTTTTCTTTAAATAATAGCTCTCTCTGAGAATACAGAAATATCCAATCAATTTCAAATAGAAATGTACTTATTTCTTTCCAAAAAAATGTAAAGTAGGTTAAAAAAAGTTCATGCTCCATGAAATAATAAACAAAATGTAAAATTCTCAGGGAGACCTTAGAAAAAATAACACACATCAAAACTATATAAAAAAAGACTTAAGTCAATAATATATATCAATTTTATTTTATTGGTTGAGACTAATTTACCATCTGCATGTTTGGAAACAGTAACTATTTGAAAGTTTTATAGTAACTATTGTATTACTTCTGTGATATGTTTGTGAATCACATACCATCCAGTCACATAAAGGTTATGAGATTTTACAATTGTTCATTTACTGGCATTGCAAATGTAGTAACTACTGTGAAGTTCCTTCTTGAATACAAAACAAAGACAACTCATTATTTGAATGGGAGGGATGGTGAAAATCCATATGTTTAGTTCTGGATTCCTTAGTACAAAATATGTCAATCTGTAAATAACAGGATGTTATAATACAGTTTTTGTCTCCGGGCAGCTAGAGGTCTAGACTCAAAGACTTGTCATCTTAGACTGCTTAACTGCCCACTGTTGATTAGGCCCCCCAAATGACTTAAACACTTATATTACTTTTATGGTGTTTGGCCTATGGCTCAGGCACACTGTTAGCTAGCTTTTTTAGTTTACTTTAGCTTATTTTTATTAAGCTGTCTGTCACATGGCCTATGGCTCACTTGTGTTATATATATATATATATATTTTAGGGGGAGTTGCCTGGCTTGGTCTGTCTTTGACTTTGTGTTTTTATTGTAGTTTATTTTGATCTTTTATTTATTTTTTTTATGGTGTCTGTCATGAGCCAAAACAGCTCTTTTATTTAAAGATTGATATTTAAAGCATACAGAAAGACATTTTATACCATCTTTTTTGTTTAATTAAAAGAAAGATATTAATTTTAACAGCAAAATTATATATAACAAAAGAGATATTAAGCAAGAATTATAGTTATAATATATAGTCCATTTGTATTTAACAAAATTAAAGAAAATATATTATCATCTATCTTATTGTGATTCTAAATTTTTATAATTAATATACTTCAAAATAACTAAGAAAAACTATATAACTATCTAACCTTTAACTATATCAAAGACTGTAGAAGAATATATTTATTTAAGTAAACTGTAATTACAAGCAACTTTAAAATCTAGAAATGACAGAAATGACACTTAGCTGCTTAGACGGCCCCTCAAAGTTTCTTTGTAAAGTTGGGGCATCTATCTTTAGCCTATAAGCCCAGAGTCTCTTTTTATTTTAGTAAAGCAGGGAATCTGTTCTGTCTATTTTGGTATAGTTTATCAGTTGCTTTTTTTTTTTTTTTTGAGTCTTGAAGAATGTCTGACAGGTTTCTTTGAAAAGCAAAAACTTGAAGGACTATCTCAGCTTGTTTTGCCAAAGTTTAGAGGTCACATTTTTATGGAATCTGTATGTCTAGTTTAAACAGCATACTCTCAAGCAGTCAATACAAGAACAGGTTTTAGCCACTTAGAAAGTAAACTCCATATGGAGTTTTTTTCAAAGCTTTTTTTTTTTTTTTTTTAATTAGATTAATGCAGCCGGGAAGAGAATAGTCTCACTGTACAAAGAAGCCTGTTCTTAAATTATTTAAATGTCATATTTTTTAGGTCTTAGAAGTATTTGAAGATTATTTATTTAATTTAAATATATCTTTGTATACTTAAAAATCTAACATGAATGTTTAAATTATACATTATAATTTTAAATTAGTTATATAAACATCATACATTAAACAAGAGTAGAAAAATATATACAGCATAACAAAATTGATCTTAAATTTGTATCAATAAACCAAAATCTATACCAATTTAAATTATTTTGACATTAACATCTGGTCAAATTTACTTTTTTGATCTAAGTAAATTTAATTATCTAATTTTTTAAAATTACTCATATACCTTATCTCTTTTTATGAAGAGATTAATTATGATTATTAACTATTTATAATGAAAACAAACATTTATGAACAATATTTTGGGAATTTTGGTGTAGTTTTTCATTGTTATTTTTTGTTGATTAAGGGGCACTGGCAATTTTATAGATTTTTGAGACTGGATCATCTTAGTCTGTAGCCTTGAAATTGATGTGATCATCTCTTTTTACTAGAGAATTTTAGGTAGTCTTGGTTGATGAAACTATAAAAGCCTGAAAGTAATTTCTAGGTTTTTATCTTAAAGTATCTTTAAAATATATATTTTTGTTTAACTTAGCAACCTTTGTAACTTATTGTCTTTTTGGAGTTAGCTCATTAACAATTAAAAATTAAAAGATAACACACTAACAATAATCAAGATTTTGTGTTTTTTTCTTATTTTTATGTGGCTTATTATATTTTTATTATTTTATTTTATGAACTTTTTATCTTTTTCTTCTTTGAAGCCTATGTATCTATTGCACACATTGTAACTTGTTTATAGTTTTATTTTTATCTGAATCTGTTTTATTGTGAATCTTTAATCATTTTTTAAACAGAAGAGCTTTTAAAATATACTCTCTTAAAGAGCCATATAGTTTTTGCAAATAAAGCTGAATTAGTAAGTTTTCTTAAAGGGGCCGCATCTCTGCTATTAAGAAACAGTTTTGATTTTGTTGTTGTGGTTGTTTAATATAAATGTAAACCTTAAATAAATCACATACTACTGAGTTTTTTGTGAGACTTTGGGGACAGGCCTGGTTGTAGCTTATGCTCCCTACCACCAGTCCGCCGGCTCCATTTTGAATGTGGTCCAAATACTATGTTATCTCTGTAAAATGGCCCAAATCAGATACACAGTTTGAAATCTGGTATTGGCTCTGTTTTTGCTCTAGAACCCTTTTTAAGCTTTTTAGGCTTTATGTGGATGTTTGGCCCACCCAGGGATGCCATCTGTTATAATAACAGAACACTATTTTTTTTTAATTTTCTCTAATTGAATAATAAGAAACAAGTAATAAACAATCACTTTAGTAAATATTGCTTTAGATATGTTTTTAAAGTTAAAAGGCATTGTTAATAACTAGAATTAACTATGGTTTTGTAAATATAGTTTTTTAACTCATTTTGTTTCACAAATCAATAAATAAAAGAAAAAATATCAATAATTTTCAGATAAACATATTATATTTTTAACAGAAAGTCCTAAGACTATATACTTTGAATTTATGAGGTTATCCAACAAGATTTATAGCCATGTTATATTGTTATTATTTTTTAATATCAGTTTAAATTAGTTATTTCATTAACAAGTAAGAATAAATTATATGAACATTATAATTGTTCACTCTAACAATGTATTTTTCAGTCTAAATGAAGCATTCAGATATAAAAATTGGGACACAGTGTAAAACTAATGACATACTGAAATGTATTCATCAGTGTGTCAAACTTGGAGAAATTATATTTTTCTTTTTCTGTTAATCTTTTTCCTTTGTAAATAACTAAAAATCTTCTCTTGTTTGATAGTTTTGTCCTCTCTGGAAATATATATCCAACATTTCTAATATTTTTAAACTGTTGCTAAATGCTTGCTAAATCACTGATGGTAAATGAGAATGGCTGTTGCTTTGTGACATCATTCATGTGGGATGTGAATATGTGTTGCTATCATGTTGATAAATGAGGCTGCTCTGGGCTGTGGAGAGTCTGGATAGAGCCAGGCAAAAATCTAATCAGAGATACAGAAGAAAGGCAGAGTCAGAACAGATGCCAGACGGCTGACCAAGGAGCAACTTGCCAGCAGAGCAATAATTCCACTGCCACATTGCAGTACATAGATTAATAGAAATTGGTTAATTTAAGATATAATAACTAGCTAGTAATAAAACTGAGCCATCTGCCAAACATTTATAAGTAATGTTAAGCCACTGAGTAATTATTTTTAAAGTGGCTTTATGACTGACCAGGACAAAAAAGGCTTTGTCTACAGTCTGTTACAATATAGTAAATTCACCCACCTTCTCTAATATCTCTCTGTAGATAGAGCATGCATTTTAATGTTTGATCTCATTACTGCATTTCAGATAATCTTTGTGTAGTTGGGGCTATTCCTTAATACATATGACTCCAACAGTAAGTTCAAAATGAAATACAACAAATTCATCTATATAAAGTATGTATTAATTGTATTCCCTGAAAATTTCCATGGCACAGACAGTTAAAATTGTAAGATATTTCTTAATTAATTTATCTACGAAAATCTAAGACTTGTTATGTAATGTATTTGTAGCCACTTTACTTAATCCTCAAAGGATAAATAGACCCATCAATAATTCTTACCTTATAAATCATTTTAAATAACTTTATAGTTTTACATTTATATGCCCACAAACACTGTCCCTGAAGCTTTAGTTTATTTTTCCATTGCAAATATGTTCAAATTTGTATCTCCAGCCAATTTATTGCTATGCTGAACCCTGTAAATCTCCACAATAAAATACATCCATTCAAAAAGAAATGTGTCCAAACCCAGCATGTCTATCAACATCAATAATTAAATCATCCTTTTAGCCTAGAATACATCATTTTCTTTAGCTTTATCTCATTATATGCTTCTACATTTTTTTCCTTCTTCACACTTGAAGTATATGTAACTTTCAATATTATTCACATAATATCCCAATTTCATCATTCTTCACCATTTCATCATTAAGTGACTAAAAGCTACAACTCAGTGAGCCAGTTTCATTGCCATTATGTTCTCTCCATGGCATTTCTTTTATCTTGGTACATATGAACAGTCTTTCTTTCCTTCACTATTATAATAACATTTCCACTGATCTTCACTTAATTACTCATACTGCAATGAAATTGGTCATGGTAAATATGAACTTACCTGTTTTTTTAATGATAATGTCAGACACCTAATTGCACTAAATAAATTTTAGAATATGTGACATTTATATAGCATTATATTCATTTCTCTTGTATCTTATACCTAATTTGAATCTACTCACCTTCAGTAACATTTCTGTTTTCATTGAGATAATATTCACACTGTTGTTTCTATACATTAATGATTTATGATCATTATCTATTTGCTCCCAGTATTTTTGACTAGCTCAAAACTTATTCTTCCAATGTCATCATGGTTTCCCTTATACCTAATGTCTCATTTTATTTCTCCATCTAGAGTAGATGCTTTTCCTATATATTTATATGATTGATTTAAGATAAAAAGAAAGATTTTTAACTACCTTTTACATTAACCATCATTCTCCTTAAAATTCAGTTTGTTAGATTATTTAATTTTAGTATAATTTTGTAGCTATTCTCTGATTTGACATTCTATAAGCATGCTCTTATTATTAAACTGATACAATATATTGACTCTCTATAAAAATACACACATATGAAAATCTTTTCTTATACATATGGACAAATAGATGTATGTGTAGGAATATTTATTTTTATATGTATATGTATATATTACATATATAACACACACATATGTAAATTACTGCTTCTAATGGCCTGTTACGTGGAACTACACTCTTATACACTGTAAATATCGGTTTAATAAAATGCTTATTGGCCAGAAGCTAGGCATATGGGAAATATAGATGGGTTGACCAGAAGAGGAGAACTCGGGAAAGAGGATGATAAGAGATGCCAGCCAGATGCAGAGGAAGGAAGATGAGAATGCTGCTCTGAGCAGAGGTACTAAGCCACATGGCTATACATAAAGAATTGTAGGTTAACTTAAAGTGTAAGAGTTATCAAGTAGTAAGTCTGAGCCATAGACTGAACAGCTTGTAGTTAATACAAGCCTCTGTGTGTTTATTTGGGTCTAAGTGGCTGTGGGACCAGTCGGGAAAGACATAGAAACTTCTGACTACAGCCCTGCCATACTTATTCAAACATAAATAGCACTATGCTATTAAGAGTAGACAATATTAATGTACTGCATATGATCAATAATCCTGAAAAATCATACTTTCCTTTTGCACTTCTTATTGATAAGTGAAAAGTATAACACAATATAAATCTTATCTTTTAAAACATCAACTTAAACATAAAATAATAGGTAATTTTTATTTATTGCATTTATCTGTAGGTCATATGTTATTATTAAGTGTGTCTGTATTCTGCTTTGTTAGATAACATAAATTTTCTAAACATTTTTGGTGCTACAACAATTCATTTCAAGAAATGTTTAAGATAAAGTTTTAAAATATTTTAAAATAAGTAAGAATAAATATATATCAGAGAATTTTTTAAAGAAATGTTAATGCTTGATTTCCCACATACTACTTGAGAAGAAAAGTAATATGAATGTTATCCAGCCAAGAACTCTGAGAACTACATTGACTGAAAGGCTTGCAATGACAAACTGATGTGACAGGAATTTGGATGTCATGGGAATAACCACTTCCTTGTTATATTCAAGGCTCACTTCACAAGGTGAAACTCATATCTGGTACTATTACCAGACTAAGAGTCTGTGCTTTCATATAGCGTAAGTCCTTGAGGAGAATCTACTATTAACATTCTGCAAAATAGACAGAATTAATCAAACTCCTAATAACATATTGGATACATAGATTAGTATACTTTCAAACCTCAACTCTCATCTGAAGAAATACTTTTTGAAATAGATGGTGATTAACACAAACTCACAATTAATGAAGCTTCACATTATAAGAGGCTTCAAAATGCTCAGTACTAAGGGGGATATCAATAACATACCCTCTTGACTCAAGGCTCAGTAATCACTTCAGAAGAGGTTAGATAAATTTTAACAGCAGCTGAGGATGTCCACAACAATGTGGCTGAGTACAGTAGGGCATTTACACATACAAATTCACAGCAGTGGTAGCAGGGAGCACAGGACCTGTGCAAGCTCAAGTCAGACAAAATTCCAGCATGGATAGGGAGGCAGCAATTAATTTCCACCTCTAACTGGAGTGATACTGGGAATTGATATCTGCTGAGAATATAGCTGAAAGTTTACCTGTATCTGCATACAAATGAATGCACAGAAGATTGTATTAATAACATTGTGGTCTATGACTCTGGCTTCATACTAGCTAGCCGTTGCATTCTAAGCACATTTATACTCATCTATGTTCTGCAAGATGTTCTGTGCCCCATTACATCTTTCTCCCCAGGTGGTTGTTTGAAGCATCTGCCCTGATTCTGCCTTTCTTCCTCCCTCTCCTAAGTTTCTTACTGGGCTATAAGCTCTTTTACCATAGGCCAAACATGTTCTTTATTAATCAACAGAAGCAACACAAATTCACAGTGTACAGAAAGATACCTCACATTAATTCTCCTTTTTTGTCTAATCAAAAGAAAGCCACCCTTGAACTTTAGCTGCATGGCTGGAAAGAGGCAGTGATTCTTTACCTGCATATGTGACCAGATATAAAATGAGAGATGGGGTTCTGGAGTCCTTCTTTGGCATGTTGAAGAGCTGATGGCCAAAGCAACTCCTCCTGGACATGACAGAGAACTATTCTAGCTGTTTACTTTGTCTTGTATTCATGAGCACATCTCCCCAATTTATATCTTAATAAATCCATATTATTATCCATTAGACAGACTCACATGGTTTAATCTAACAAGATAGAGGTAGTATTTTATGTTTATGGTCTTTAGTAGATTAACTAACAATATTTAAAGATCACACACACAAAAGTATTCCAGCATACATTGTACTTGGTAGGTTTAAACATATAAGTGCAGACATAAAGTTGGGTAGGCAGGAAAAGTGGGTGGATCTTGAAAAAGGAGATTCTGGTATGATTCTTCAGTGGAAAAGATAAAATAATGAAAAAAATTTAAAAAATAATTAATAGTGAGTTACTACAGAGAAATGATATTTGCTAATTGTACATCTGGATATAGGAAACAAAACAGAATAAATATACTATGTGTAGAGATGTTTCTCCCCACTGTATCCTTTCACAGAACCCAGTTATTTTTCTATAAAATGCATTGGAAACACTTTAAAAGAAAGTGAGGTGAAGCATCTTCATTGGCACATAGTAAATGTTTAGCTTTCTAAATACAAGTAGGTTGATTATAAGAAATGTATGTTAATATGATTCATCATGTTCCATCAATATATATCATAAAAGCAAAGCCACAGTGGATGAATGGAAGGAGTCATGGTTGTCGATTAATAGGAAAGACATAAACTATTTGGAGAAGTGAAGTTTGGTGACACAAAATTTCAAACTAAGTGGAGAGATATTGTAAAAGCTGTTAAAATTCTACCCAAGATAAGTTGTCACTTTATCTAACCAGGAAAAGTGACCCCAATACAAAAAGCTGAGAGTCAGGAAGTTCCAGTCTGATTACTAAGACAGAGATGGCCCAGCCATTAAAACCTAGGCTCAGAACAACAACAACAACAAAATAGCTTTAAAGAAACGGAGCTCAGCATTTTACAAGAGAAGATTTCAACTTGATGTTGAAAGACCATTATTATTGTCAATTGACAAAAAATAGAGTTCACAGCAGTTACTATCCTGAAAGGCTGAGAAAGGAAAGAAGATGGGAAGGATTAAAAAGAAAAAGTATTGTTTCTAGACAAAGAATGATAGCATTGAGTTGTGCCCTGTGACCTCATAAAACTTTCTGGTTTTACTTGTAGGTTAATTCTCAGTGCAGGCTGAAAGCCAGATGTTACCATCTAGATGAGAGGTGGTCAGACACTGCCACTGGACTTGTAGAAAAGCTAGCATTATACACTAATGGGAAGTATATTCATAAATGTTTTCTATGGCTAAAGAAATAATTCTTCACTATGAGTATGGGAGTTCCTGCCAGCTGTAGTCCTTCCAAGAATGAGAAATTATGAATATAACAGTTTGTTATGATAGTTTCACAGAGACCTACACCAGAGGTTAACTTCCTAAAGGTATCTTTTCATAAAATTATCAGTAATACCACTGTGTGTAAATAATATCCTAAGGTTTTAGGTTGGTCATTTAATATTCCAGGTAGGCTTAGGACTAGTACAAAACTTTGGATGTGTTAAGGAGGTTTGGCATAGGTTATAGTCTGGTAATGTTTTATGAAGAACTTTTGTGAGAGTAAGTATAGATAGAAGGCTCTTTCAATGAATAATAATAATTTTTAAAAAAGTACTTTTCTAACTCATACCACTCCGGATAGGCATACACATAAGATCATTCACAGGTCAGGAAATTGGTTCTAACCACAGTTTACAAAGCTTTTTTTTCTTTGTCCTGATTCACTTTGGATTCTTATGTTGACAATTGTCCAACTTTTTTTTTAAGTAATGAATTTAGTTTCTCTTGGTCAAGCTTACAAATTTACTTCTTATACCTGTCTCCCTATGCCCACCTATATCCAATTATATTTCCCTATATCCATATATTTCTCCTATTTCCACCTATAGTCACTGATGTTTGGGCTGTGTCCATTCAACAAAAACAATAATCAAGATGTACACACAACACATAGTAACTAATATGGAAAGATACCAGCTAGCAGGCAAACATCATCCACACTCTTAATCTGTTAGCTAGAAACCCCATAATATGTTAGCTACAAAACACAGAGTGTCTGTGTTTCCAAACTTCCATATTCTAAAATATTTTTACACTGAAGTATTAATTTTTGTGTGTATGTTGGAGGGGGCATACCACAGTGCACTTGTATATGTTAGAAGACAATGTGAGAGTAAGTTGTCTCCTTCCACCTAAACCCATTGTGCCATCTCACAAGAACCAGACATAAAATTTAACAAGAGCAGCAAATTAAAAAAAAATTAATATCTTAGAGTTCAAGAGCTTCCAATTGCTCGGGTCAGCCTTCTCTGTAGGCTCCCCCTCGTGATCCTGACTCCTTTGCTCATATACCCTTTCTTCTCTCTTTCTTTGGTTGGACTGGGAGCTCAACCTGGTGCTTAGCTATGGGTCTCTGCTCTGTCTCCATCCACGGCTGGATGAAGGTTCTATAATGATAGTTAGGGTGGTAATTCGTTAAATTATAGCAGAAGAGGAATGGGGTGGGAGAAGACTGAGGGAGATATGGGATGAGGGAAGGGAGGGGATGCAGTGGTAGATATGGAAAAAAACTTTTGAAATAAAAAAAGAAACAAAACAAAAAACAAAAAATCATTAATATTGAGCTTTACAATATTAAACATTTAATGACATATTAAGAATATTATACACAAATTATAGTACTAACTTATAGGTAAATTTATAGTTTATTGTTCATTTCAAGAAACATTACTAAAATAGAGTACAGTATTCATATATCAATTAGATGTTAAGAATACCACTACTCTAACAAATTTCTGAGCATTTACAAATTTCATAAATAGAGAACATTAGCATTTTCGGTATGAATATAAACAGAATAAGTTACTTTAAGTCTAAAACTTCAGAACAAATTCTCTAAGGTATTGTAATGCATTTTTTCAAGTTTTATGTAATATTACTCAATCAAACAGTATTCCGAGCTTAGAGATGTTAAATGATGCCACAGTTGCCATGAAAACTAAAAGTTCACTGAATAACTTGTTTCTATGTCCTTTTCATCAAAAATTACTGTAATCATATAGTTATTGCAAATTTTAACAACTTTTCTCTACAAAGAAACAGCATTAAAACATGAATACTTTTAAAACTATAGAGAAAACAAAATTATGATGTCAGAAATGGTACTATGTTCTTTACTATATTGAGAATGAAATTAGAATTTGGGATAGAAATTTGCGAAGGATCTTATGTAATCTTAGATAACCTCAAGTTAATTGTGTAGTTGAGAATGACCTTGAACTCTAGATCTACCTACTTCTCTCTTCCGAGGGCTGGGATATTCATTAAATTTTATGAAAAACATAAAAGGAAAATTATTAAGCTTACACAAAGAGTAAACCCTCAACTAGTAAAATTCCTGAAATTTCCAGACATTTTTGTATTGGAATGGTGATAACATGAGAAGAGTCAACCCTGAAAAGATATGTACCCAGATTGCTTTATTTGAACTCTGCAGGTACTGTTTATATATTTAGAAAAGTATATGCATAACTATGTATAATATGTTATACATTATTATATATGTATTATTTATGTGTATACTATATATTATTAATTTTTATTTGTATATGTATAACAATAATTAAAAGGGAGTCTATGAATTTAAATGAAAGCAAGGGATGGGAAAAATATGAAAGGGGTGTTTAGAAGGTAATTTTATTCTGATTTTGATACATAATACAATGCATTCTTTATTCTCCTTATTATCAAGATTTATTAAAAAATTTATTCATAATTTAAATACAATTTTATTGACCTCAACATTTTCTAAATGTAATGTTATTAAGCTGAATATATAAGTTTTATTATGCATACTTTTTATTAGAAAACAGAGACATATATTACCTGTTGATTCTTATTTTCTGTCTTCTAAATGTGCCATCCCTCATAAATACATTAAAATGTTTTTAATATATTAATATTATTGCTATACAAACATGCTAGTTAGCTGCATATTATAACATAAATCTTAACCCATAATGAAGAAAAGCATAAACAAAATAGTTTGCATGATTAAATACCAGATAATCTAATTTTTACAATACTGTAGAGTAAAAGGACAACAAAGCCAAACAACTTTGAATTAACATACCTTTTTACCACACTTGTCTTCCATGACATCATATGGTTCCTTAATATCTCAACTTAAAGCAAAGAGATTCAGAAAATGTAATAGTTCATTGCATTAAGAATTTCATGAAAGATTCATACCTACCAGCTGTACCTGAAGAGAACATATTTTATCTTATTGATGCTAAGCTTTGTTTACAAACTGAAGAAAATGAAAATGAACATTTAACATCATTGGTTGTAGAGTAGGATAATTTTATCATTCAATAATCATCTGAATGCTATTTTTTTAAAAATGTCCATTCATTTAATTAAATGAACTCTGACTTGAATGTTCTTCCAGACATGTTATTATATTTAATTCCAGAATTGTTTCATTGCTATGGGTTTCATTCATTGTTTTTGTTATTTGATTTGTTTTGGAAAATACAATGGTTCAATAAGAATATGTGGTGTTTATGAAGCCTTTATTAACTGGTAAACATATCAATGTATTTAAAACAAAAAGGTTACATAATTCATATTTAAAATTATAAAACAAACACATTATTTTAGTTGCCATTATGAATTGTACACAATCAGTTTCACTATTTTCCAAATAATGCCCATATTTAGGTGTTTCTCATTTAAGAAATATTATTTTGCTAAATATTGATAATAAATATTTAATAAAGATCTTTAGAAATCTCACCAATTTGATAAAAATGGGGACAAAATTGATTTTGTTTAATTATTTAATTAAATTGCTATAGCTACATACTCACTCATATGCATCATCCTTTATTGATAGGATATCTGGATTGTTGTCATATTTTGACAATTAGTAATTTCTTTGGCTCTTACATCTGAAGTTTTCAGGGTTTTATAGATTCCTCGCTGTTTTATATATTAATTAATTGGCTCATTAAAAAATTCTATTCAAGCAAGAGAAGAAATAAAATTCTGTATACAACATCTGAAAATTAATTGTATTTAGATGTATAGCTTGTGACTTTAAGTTAACATATTTGACTACTAATAACTTTTTAAATTAACAATACAAAAATTGCAAAGAATCGAATTTTAGTATCGTCATTTGAGTTCTCTTAGTAATGTTCCAATTTCAAGGAAGTAATAAATATTAATTAGTTGAGATACAAAAAATAAAATTATTGCTCAAATAACTTTTCTATTTTAAGCTACCCATGCATACTGGCCAGTGATGATATATAAAATATTTCCTAACAGTGATGTAATTGTTTTGTTCTTGGTTTTGTCTGTTTTCCAAAGAGGGAGAGAAGATATGGAGATATGGGTATAGAGAGGTGTGTAGCATTTGGAGTACATGAGTCAGGAGAAACCATGATCAGTATACAGTATATGAAAAAGAACTGAATTTTCAATTGAAAAGGAAAAGAAATTTCAAGTTTTTAATCTTCACAGCAAATACCTGCACTTGCTGAAATATCTTATTAACTTTCTTTTACATGTATTGTTGTATTAACAGTGTTCTTCTTTGTACCTAGTACAATAGACAACTGTATGTTCTTATCAAGGTATGTACAATTTGAATATTCATGAGATAATGTGTTCATTTTATTTAAAATATGCATTTACATTGTTCTGATTCATTCTAAACTGATTGATTATCTTCTCTGATGCATGTAATAATTACTGCTTTAAAACTATTTTGCTACTTAATTTTTCTTCAACTGCTGTCTACAAACATATTCACGAAATGAAGTAAAATGTAAATCTTGGAGAAGATTTTACTACACAGTATTTTTATGGTATATCTATATATTCAGTAATAAGCTACTCAATATACTGCATTTGACAAAGCACATAAATTCTAGGTAACAGGAGTTAAACAAAAGGGAGAAATCTTCCAATTTAGTTTCCAGATGTGTGTTTTTTTTTTTTTTTTGTTGTTGTTGTTGTTTTTGTTTTGTTTTGGTTTGGTTGTATTTTAAACATTGATTTGCCTTTGCTCATCCACTAGAAAACAAAGAATATTGAATCTGTGTGAATCTATCTTGTATCCTTCACCTTCTGTGATATTGTGTGCCATTGATATATTCAAGATTCACTTGACCATACCATAGTTACACGATTATTCAAGTTTTCTTGACTATCCTCTCTTCTCTCTCTCTCTCTCTCTCTCTCTCTCTCTCTCTCTCTCTCTCTCTCTCTCTCTCTCTCTCTCTCTCTCTCTCTCTCTCCCTGTGCATGGTGATTCACACCTCTGTTCTTAGCAATGAATGAGGATTGTGAGTTTCTAGACAAGATTGGCCTGTATGGAGAGACTTGGATCTCAGACAAACATAAATTACAACTTTACCATCCCCCCAAATAACTGTGACAAATAAACACACACACACACACACACACACACACACACACACACACACACACAAACCCCCAAAAAATGTAAAACTTAGCATTTCTAACTAGAATAAGGTGGTATATTATCTTTTGATTTGATTTTTTTGATAAATTAACTTGTTACAAAAAAAGTTTAAAGTCAGTCCAGGCTGTACATGGTTATTTTAAAAACAAAGCAAAGCTAAGTGTATTTCATTGAACAAGAACATGTAAGTCTTACCTACACACACTATCAAAGCACGTTTTTGAAAAATAAGCATGTTTGTAAATCTTGTTTATGGAACTTTTTGGGATTTATAGCTTACGTTTTCTGTGCCCTCATAGTTTTTCTTATATTTTATGGCCTGTTTCAAGCTCACATGAAGGTCACAGCCTAGCTAATTGTAGGAATCAAGCATGAAAATAAACAAGGAACTTACCATAGATTGAAGATCTATTAAGTCAAATATGTTTTCATAGTCCTACCTTTTGAGACACCAGGGTATAGTCACAAAGTCTACTCTGGAGTGTTGGCAGTTACCTGTAGTAACAGATTTCCTGGAACTGAGGCTCATTTCTTCCCACTGCATGGAACTTCATAGATCAGAGGCCTGAGAGATAAAAAAGTCACATTTGAAGCGCAGTATGTTTATGAAGAGATATAATTTATCTAGCATTTAAATGAAGTAAAGCATCTGTGCATTTTATGTCTGATTCATTGTGAATTTCAAGGTGATGTTTGTTTTTTTTTTTCTTTTTTTTCTTAAAGTTAATAGGAATATCTAATGGCTTAACACTAATAACATTGCTTTTACTAATATTTCCTTTCACAATCCAAAAAAGTATAGTTACTTATTTTTTATTTTATTTTTCTTGTTGGCAGTTTGATATTTGAACCTTACAGTGGAACATTCAAAAACTCTCCATCACTATAGGGCTATACACAGTCTAGGTAAGTATTATTTTATGTTATTGCTTTGCTTTTCACTGTTATTTTTATCTTTCTTTATGCTAAGTAGGAACCTAAGATTTAATATTAAGTCTGGCATCTTTTCAAGTCCTTATGACACCTACAATTTTCTAGTAAATAAGATTTGGTGCTGTAGTATATTACATTTGCATGCCTTTGTTAGAAGGAAGAAAAGAAAGAAGACTTAGAGCAGTGACATAGAATACAGTCCTTTTAAATGACCTGGAAGCTGCTTTATCATGAAGAGAAGTTTGTAATTTCAAAAGGAGGTGTGACCACAATAACCTTACCTTTCTACCTATACCTATGTGACCAGAAAGGGCAATCAATCAGACTTGAAGGATTCGATATCACAAATTCTGGATCCTAGATCCTACTTGTATTTTTCTGTAATACTAAGTCTAAGAGTTACATATATGAAAATTGTACCTCCTACTGTGTTGAGAGTTAAAATTAACCATTATCACCTATAATTTACTCTTCTTACTTTCAACTAATAGCTGTATTTCTACAACAGAATTTAGAATTTCAACATAACTGAATCATATGGAATTTGATTATGCCAAAGTTACCTGTCCTCTACCTCCACATAATCTCTCTTTGTTCCATTATGCTCATTATCCTAGTTTAGTTTAGTCTTCAAAGCTCCATTTCTATGCCAATTTTCCTTCACATAGCTCATATTCTTTTTATTTCTACTTTACATCATCACTTGCTTATAAAAATAATTAATGTATTGGATTTTTCATAATGCTGGCATCTCATTTCTTTCAAGGAATTCCTCAGAGACCAATAGAAACAACTGAGTATGAAAGAAAAGCTATGCAATTTAACAAACACAGAGTTCTTTTCTTGCCTCAGGCTAATGATGTGACCTTTCACTGGAAGATCAAATACTATTAAACTTCTTTACTACAGTACTATCTGTATGAAAATGAAGGCTCTGCCTTATTAAACTAAATAATGTTTAAAAGCCTCCCCGTTTCCAATTTGTATTATTCAGTCTCATCCTGCAAAAGTCAATGGCTTGGATGATGATAGTGATAACTAGTAAGTCACCTTCTATAGTACAGGGATATGAAACATGGCTTAGAAATAGTAAAAATGCATGTAGTCTATGAGGTTGTTCACAATAGTGAACCAGAGTGTCCACTAAAATTTGCCTAACAAAGACTTGTTAAACTGCTAGAGTAATGGAAAAAAGAAAAAAAAAAACAGAAGTTGCAGAAATAAAATATGAACTATTGAATTTAAGTATGAAACCAGTAATTTGATCATGGGTAAATCAGGGTTGTAAGGAGGGCTTGCTTTTTGATCCATTTACTTAAGCAAGTACAACTTACTTTGAAAGAGTAAAGGATAATATTTCTCACTTCATAATCTTCCAAAATAATTCTACAAGAAGTAGTATAGGTCATGCCATTAAATAAAATGAATGTTACTAAAATTATTCCCAGCATTGTTCTCAGTTACAAATGTTTTTTTTTTCTCTAGTTTCTTCTATAGATCTATCTCAGCTAACATAAATATTATAAATGGGGCATATATCAACCCTCAAACACTAAAAGAAATGTACTTTTCTTGAGTCATCTATTAAGTATACAATTGAAATAATAAATGATTCTAAAACTATCACACAATTTATTAAGTTTTGATCATGACTTTCAAAGCACTGAGAAATGAGAAAATATTATACAAAAATTGACATAGAAATAGACACTTGATGGAATGAAATAAAAGTACTCGTTCACTGAAAAATTCACTTACTCATTTATTTATTTTATCTAATTATAAATTAATCTGATATTTATTGTAAATATGATTATTATACAATTGCCTCAATAAAAATGGTAGTGAGGTGATATGAAGTATGAAGCAGCAAATGACATCATAATGAATACACTCTAAAATCAGTAACACATTTCCAAAAGTTTAATAAAGAAGATGACATTTTAATAATCATTCTTAAAAATGAAGTTTCAAGTGTGCTGTGAAAGATAGGGAAAACATTTAGGAAGAAGAAATATTAGATAAGAAACATAAAAACACTGGTGTGGAGTAAGGGATTAGGTGTGTAAGACTTCATTAGGAAAGGGAAATAGAATAGTTATGGAAAATAGAATATATAAATATAAAATATATATTGGGAAGCATGTGTTAATTGGAAAAGAATATTGGGACAGACAATTAAAATTAAGGAACATCTGAAGGAAAATATGGAAATCTAATATAGTAGAAACTCCCTAATATATTTATATATATATAAAGACCATCTAACAAAAATACCTAATAATCGGGGAGACTGAGACCCAACTGACCATATATTGTTGGCAAATGAAACTTTGAGACCTGGAATTGGGGTACACCTAAATGAGCTGTTGGCCAAAGATTTAAAACCTACTTCAGGAACCAAAAACCTACTTTCAACCAAAAACTGGAGACTAGATAGTCCAGGGGTCTAGGATAAGACCAAATATTACTGTTCTTAAAACCAAACAAACAAAAACAACAAAACATAAAGAAAAATATACTAATAAAATAACTCCTGAAGACATTCATTTGCATTCATAGATCACTGATTTTCTCAGGTATCAGTAAGACAAGTTTCTTTCTCTAGAAGATAAAAATTAAGTTACCAAATAAAGGAAAATAAGCAGAATTAGCAGACAAACAAAACAAACTAAAAAACCACAGAGAACCACAATAAGACTTTATGTAGACAATTAGAGACTTTGGAACTGAGACCGCTGTTATCAGTTTCCTCCCCTTAGGGCATAAGGATCCCTGCAGAAAAGGAAGGGAAAGACTGTAAGAGCCACAGAGAGTGGGGAATACTAAGAAAACTAGTCTTTCTAAATCAACATAATCAAAGCATATATGAACTCATCTAGACTGAAGCAACATGTACATGGCCTGCAGAGGTCTGCACCAGGTCTTCTGCACTTAAATTATGGTTTCCAGTTTTGTTGGAGGCCGCTGGCTCCAGCTCCTCAAGGTGGCGCTATTATCTGGTGCTGGCCAACCCGCCTGAGTCAATAGTCGCGAGACTGGTTTCTCAGCCTCTTCCGTGGCGTCATGTGGGATACTGGACTGCAACCTATAGGAAGATGATACGTCTAAAGCGGGGGCCATTTGGTCGACTTAAAACCGGGTGCTTCCTACCTCGTGGTCCCTTTTCGCTTTCTCTTTCCCCGCCGGGCCCTGCCCCACGCAGCCCCCATCTCCCTCGCTCTCTCTCTCCTCTCTCTGCCCTCCCCTCCATTTTCCGTAAGCTAAATGCTCTCCCCCAAGATCCATTAAAGCTGTACTGCAGAAGGATCCTAAGTGTGTACTGCGTCTTTCCTTGCTGGCGAGGAGTGGGCGCGGGACATATTGGTGCCGAAAACCCGGGATTTAAACATCGTTTGCACCGCCCTCGGAGACGAGGTGGATTCAGAACTGCGGACAGGTTGCTCGGAGAGGTATGTCTGAACTGGACTTTAATTTGGGATTTTTGCCGCTCTGGAAAGGGTTTCTTGAGGCCCTGGTGCTTGACTTAATAGTGTTGTTGCTTGGGGTTGTCTATTGCCTCTACCGGTCTGTGAGATCCTCCCAGTCTTTGGCACAGCCTACCCTAAAGAACTTTGTAGAAGACAAGGCCTGTAAAGATCTGATAGCTAAAGGGCGAGGCGTGATAGGAAGAGTTCAGGACAGCATGTCAGAAACCGAGCGCAGTGTGAGGTTAGGCGCGCGCCGTAATACAAAGAAAAAGGACCCGGTAAATATGGGAAAATTGAAAAACCAGAAACTACTTCATAAGGGAAAAGGACCCCCCGATAAAGTAATTATGGGGGAGTTAGGAATACTCGATAAGGAAAAAGAACCCCCCGGTACGATAAAAAATTTGGGGGAGCGAGAGAACCAGAAACTAAAGCCTGGTCCCCTCACTTTGTACCCTGTACGGGAACTCGAAAATTTAAATTTAAAGTTTGGCTCCTCGTGGTATGAAGAAAGACAGGGCCTAGGGCGGTTGAGACAAAGACAAACCACGCCCAAGATTCATAGACAAAGACAGGGCCTGAGTTTTGCTTAGGTGCCACTGAGGCAGCACGACCCATACCTTAAAAAACAGAGGTGCCGGTATGGGTTCCTCAGTGGCCACTGACCTCTGACAAGCTTAAGACAGTGATTGAGCCTGTTACAGAACAGCTTGCTAAAAGACATATTTTTAAGCCCTCCACTTCTCCATAGAATATATTAATTGGCTTAGACCTTTTTTTTAAAAATTCCCACTGCAGATTTAAAGCCTTTGTTTGATGTTTCCTAGAAAAATTGATAATCATTATCCTAAACATCCTTTGTTACAGTTTGTGGCTTATCACCCTGTGATATATCCACGTGTTACTTCCTCAGTGCCTTTAAAAGATGGCTTAATTGTATATACAGATGGCTCAGGAAATGGAAGGGGTGCTTACATTATAAATTCACAGACATTTTTTAAAGATTTTGGTCAAAAATCACCCCAGATAGTTGAATGTCTAATTGTGTTAGAAGTTTTACAAAAGTTTGATTGTCCGCTTAATATTGTGTCTGATTCCCATTATGTGGTAAATGCCCTTCAGTTACTTGAAACGGCCGGTGTTATTAATCCTTCTAGTACAGTGTCTGCCCTGTTTTGTACCATACAAGACTGTTTGCTGCAACGACGTGAGCCCTTTTACATTACCCATATACGGGCACATTCGGGACTCCCAGGTCCTATGAGCAAAGGAAATAATTTGGCTGACCAAGCTACATGCCTGGTCGCTGCTGCCTTTGCTAATCCGTTGCAAGCTGCAAAAGATTTTCATACAAAATTTCATGTTACAGCAGAGACTTTACGCAAGTGTTTCTCACTTACTAGACAACAAGCTCGCGAAATCGTGACACAGTGTCAAAACTGCTGTCAATTCCTCCCTGCTAAAACTGTTGGGGTTAACCCAAGAGGCATTTCACCATTACAAATATGGCAGATGGATGTGACACATGTTCCATCCTTTGGAAAGCTTCAATTTGTACATGTTTCTATTGATACATGTTCAGGTATTATTCATGCCACACCACTTACAGGAGAAAAGACCATACATGTTATTCAACATTGCTTAGAGGCATGGAGCGCCTGGGGCAAACCAGCTTACCTCAAGACTGATAATGGGCCAGCTTACAGCTCCCAAAAATTCGCCCAATTTTGTGCACAGATGCAAGTAACACACCTTACCGGGTTACCATACAACCCTCAAGGACAAGGCATTATTGAACGTGCACATCGGACCGTAAAATCCTATTTATTAAAACAGAGAGGGGGAATACAATTGCCCCCAACACCAAGAGTGTCAATTGCCTTGGTGTTGTTTACCATAAATTTTTTAAATATTGATGATAAATATCAAAATGCTGCTGAGCGACATTGCTCAGAACCACAACGGCCAAAAGAGCTAGTAAAATGGAAAGATATTTTAGAAAATAAATGGAAAGGCCCGGATCCTATTTTAATAAGATCCCGGGGAGCTGTCTGTGTTTTTCCACAGGATGAAAAAAATCCAGTTTGGATCCCAGAGCGCCTCACCAGGAAAATATTGCAAGAAAAAGAGCCTTCGCCTTCTCCAGTTGATGTGTTTGGTGACAGCGGTAGAAGATAATGCCCACCTTCCCTCTGTCAATGCCGGTGATGTATAAAGATTTAGACATAGCTTTAAAAAAAAATAGAAGTTTGGGGTTAAAGGGAAGTTTATATTTTAGTTAAAAAGAGTTCAGATATATTACTAAAAAAATTTTCTCGGCAGCCTGACAAAAGAAACAGAGTTTGATAAAACCAAAATTGGCTCCCTTTTGCTCAGGCAGGCCAGATAAAAATTCAATTTTACCATATAACAATTGCCAATCCAGAAATATAGGTTGGGCCATGCCTAAAATATTTTCATTTTCTCCCAATTTAACCACCAGTTATTTAGATTGTTAGCAATGCTTCAAAAATTATAGATAAATTGATATACAAACTTAATAATTGCCTTTATGCCTTATGCTGAGATGCTCAGCTTTATTTCTTTGCAGCAGCGGCCCACATGCCACGATTTGTGCCCATACCACCGTGGTTCCCCAGTAGCTCGCAGCTATTTAGACAAAAAAGAGATTTTAGAATCTCTGCTGTTATTATAGAGATCGTTGTCACAGCTGCCATGGGGGCCTCAGTGACTGCCTCAGCTGGTGCACTTTCAAAAATAGTGCAGACTGCACAGGCGGTTAACAAATTGTCCACCCCAATAAATGGCACAGTTGAGGTGTGAGCAATAACTTGCTGGCTTATGCATAACCTCTATTCAATATAAAAACTTTACAAAGACAACTAATCTTTCGAAAAGCCTCTCTCAATTTTCTTACAGAATTGGTCGTCTAAGTTTGAACAGACCCTTCATGACCTGCAGGTGGCAATCGTCCAGGCCAATTCCATTCGGCTAGACCTGTCGCTGACCAGAGAGCTTACTCCATAAATTCCCTCAGGCTTCCCCTACTCCAGAAAGTGGGTGGGGGTGGATATGTTTGACCTAGCCTTTTGCAGAGGACTAGTCATTCTTCTCTAGACGGTTTGCAGGTTCAGAATCCAAAGTCAGAGAAGCAAAACAGTTTCGACTCAAGCCTTAATGGCTCTAGACTCAGAAACCTCGATAAAGGTATGGCTAACTATGCTAAAGCAATAGAGATATTGTGGCTTAGACAGCTCCTACACACCTAAGACAGCCTTGTCTATTGCACTAGGTGGAGCGTTCAGCCCGTTTCCTAAGAGGTATGCTGAGCCAAGGGCATCGCACAGGACATACCCATGTCCTGGGAGACATATTGTCCTGCATAAGGGTGTCTGTCTTAATTCCCTTCCCAGCAAAAGGCAGAGGACAGGCTGGGGACATCTCGATCTGTCAAGAGATTAGAGATGACCCCCACGCAAGTCCACAATTTATTCTGGGGGACAATCACTGTCTCCACCCTCTTACAGGACTCTCTCTTTGCTTAGAATTAAGAAGGGTGAGATGTTGGAGGCCGCTGGCTCCAGCTCCTCAAGGTGGCGCTATTATCTGGTGCTGGCCAACCCGCCTGAGTCAGTAGAGAACGCATGCGTGCTCTCGCGAGACTGGTTTCTCAGCCTCTTCCGTGGCGTCATGTGGGATACTGGACTGCAACCTATAGGAAGATGATACGTCTAAAGCGGGGGCCGTTTGGTCGACATAAAACCGGGTGCTTCCTACCTCGTGGTCCCTTTTCGCTTTCTCTTTCTCCGCCGGGCCCTGCCCCGCGCGGCCCCCATCTCCCTCGCTCTCTTTCTCCTCTCTCTGCCCTCCCCTCCATTTTCCGTAAGCTAAATGCTCTCCCCCAAGATCCATTAAAGCTGTACTGCAGAAGGATCCTAAGTGTGTGCTGCGTCTTTCCTTGCTGGCGAGGAGTGGGCGCGGGACACAGTTTAGTGATTTTTTTTTTTTTTTGGACTTTATGAGTGTATGAAGGGGTGAGTCTTCGACTCTTGTGACTTTTCTTGATCTCTTTCCCTTATGCGTTTTTTTTTTCCAATTCCAATGTGTTTGTTTTTGTTTTAATATATTATATCATGTTTTTGGTGGTATAATCAATAAAAATAGCCTAAAATATCAGAGGACAGAGCCAAGTTTTGAAAGTCCTGGAGTGGTGACCCATGTCTTTAATCCCAGCATTTGGGAGGCAGCAATCCTCTAGATATCTGTGAGTTCAAGGCCAAACTGAGCTAGGCTCTGATGATGAGTGAGGAAGTAAAATAGCTAGGCAGGGAAAAAAATATAAGGCAGGAAAAAGTAGCTTTTTTTTTTCCTGTTGCCTTGCTTGTCTAATCAGTCTGAGAACTCCTGGAGACAGGACTTAGCTACCCTATTTGACCTGAGGAGTTGACTGGGTGAGATTTGGCTGTGATTTGTTCCCTGTCTCTCTGATATTTAACTTTTTCCCAATATCTGGTTTCTGGTTTTATTACAATACTAAATAATATTTGTGCGATCTCACTTTATATTATACTACTGTATTATATAAATATCTTATTATATTCTTGTAGATGCCTGTTTGTTTTCTAAAAATATAAGATAGAAAGAAAGTGGAACCAGATGGGAAGGGATGTAGGCAGGACATAACAGGAGAAGAGATAGAGAAAACTTAATTAAGGATTTGTTATTTGAGAAAAATTTTATATTTAATAAAAAGCAAAAAGAGGAATGAATAATCATCAATCATTGCAGCTGCAAGTAAATAGCATTCGGTAGTAGCTTTCTTTGGCTCTACTACAGCTCAGTGTCTACCTAATGTATAAAATAATACAAACCTTGTATGTGATTATTTGGTTAGTATTCTGTCACATGTCTTAGGTTTAGGGCTGCACAGGATGGAAAGCAATCTTTTAATTTAATTTATCATAATAAAGTAACTTAAAAAGGAAGTTCAGATGGTCCAGAGCTGACTAAGAGTTGAGTGGCACTGAAACCCCCAGACCAAGCAGAGACCTTGTTCTCTAAAGGCTGGTCCTGGGACACAACTCTTAGCAACACAACTATACTCTGCTCAGCCCTAAACCACAGAAAGCTAGAAGAGTCCCACCAAATACAATCATCAACAAAAAGAGCTTGAGGGACATCACATGGACCAAACCTCACCCATATCACAAACTGCATCATCACACACAAATAACTGGAGACCACTAAGCCTCCTGGTCCACAGCTGACTAAGAGTCAACTAAGAGTCCACTAAGAATGATCACTGTGACAACTGGAGACACACAGCTCCTTAGCCCACAACTGACTAAGAGCCAACCAATGCTTACTAAGTGTGAACTGTGGAGGCAATGGGCAGACACCAGTGCAAGGATACATATAACAATATAAAGAACAACAAGACACCACCAGAAGAAGCTGATGGCTCTACAACATCAAGACCTGAGCATAGCAATGAAGAGGAAAACAGAAGGAACAGATCTTAAAAACAACTTTATAAAGATAATGGAAGCTTTAAAAGAGGTTATAAAAAAAATCTTCCTTAAATAAATATAAGAAAATACAAACAAAAAATTGGAAGAGATTAACAAATCCTTGAAAAAAAATAAAGAAAACTAAGAAAAAGAAAACAAACAGGTGAAAGAAACATTCCAGGAATCAAAAACTGAGATAGAAACAATAAAGGAGGTGTAAATTGAGGCAAAGCTGGAAATATAAAACATAATGAAATAAATCAAAACTACAAATGCAAGTATAACCAACAGAATGAAAGAAATAGAAAAGAGAATCTCTGTAGTGGAGGAATTTTTAAATATATATGTCAGTTAAAGAAAACACTAAAACCAAACAAGATATAACACAAAATGTCCAGGAAATCTGGGACACCATCAGAAGACCAAACCTGAGAAGAATTGGAATCCAAGGGGAAGAATACCATCTCAAAGGCACAGAAACTATGTATTCAACAAAATCATAGAAGAAAACTTTCCCAACTTAAAGAAAGAAATGACTATAAAGGTATAATAAACTTACATGACACCAAATAGACTAGAGCCCAACTCCCAAAAAAGTCTCCTTGCCACACAGTAATCAAGCTTCTAAACCTACAGAACAAAGAAAAAATGCTAAGAGCTGCAAAGGAAAAAGGTCAAATTACCTATAAAGGGAGACCCATCAGAATAACACCCAATTATTCAATAGAAACAATGAAAACAAGAAAGTCCTGGTCAGGTGTTTTATAGACACTAAAAAAGCATGGCTGCCAACCCAGAATACTATACCCAGCAAAACTATCAATCACCATAGATGGAGTAAACAAGATATTTCATGACAAAATTAGATTGAAACAATACCTATCTACAAATCCTCTACTACAGAAAGCACTAGAGGAAACATGATACACCCATGAAACCACAAACAAATTAATAATCACCCAGAATAAAAACTCAAAGAAGGTAAATTCACACATGCTACCACAAAAATAACAGGAAATAGCAGTCATTGGTTATTAATATCCCTTAATATCAACAGACTCAATTTACCTTTAAAAAGTCATACCCTCACATGATGGATACAAAAACAGAAACCATCTTTCTACTGCATACAAGAAACAAACCTCAGCTTCAAAGACAGACACAACTAGGAGTAAAGAGTTAGAAAAAGACGTTTTAAACAAATGGTCCTAGAAAACAAGCTGGTACAGCCATCCTAGTATGTAACAAACTAGTCAACAAGAAAGTCAATAAGATAGATACATGCTTATCCAAACTAACCAAAAAGTACAGAGATAGCATTCAAATTAACAGTTCAGAAAGAAAAGAAGACATAATAATAGACAGGAAATGTAGAGAAAAATATCAGGTCATACTTTGAAAATCTATATTCCACTAAAATGGAATACCTAAAAGCAATGAAAAGTTTTCTGGAAAGATACCAGTTATCAAAATTAATCAAGACCAGATAAATGACCTAAACAGACCTATTATCCCAAAGGAAACTGAAGCTTTAATAAAAATCTCCCATGCAAAAAATCTCAAGGCCAGATTTTTGACAAAAAGGCCAAAAGTATTCATTGGAAAAAAGAGAATATGTTCAACAATGGTGTTGGCATAAGTGGATGGTAGTATGGAGAATAATGTAAATAGATCCAAACCTATCACCCTGCACAAAACTGAAATCCAAGTGGATAAAGACCTCAACATAAACCCAGATATACTCAACTTGATAGAAAGGAAGGTGAGAAATTCCCTCCAATGCATTGGCACAGGTGACCACTTCCTAAATATAACACTAGTAGCACAGACACTAAGACCAAAAACCAATAAGTGGGACCTCCTTAAAGTTTGAAGCTTTTGTAAGGCAAAGGACACAATCAATAAGACAAAACAACAGCCTATAGAATGAGAAAAGATCTTCGCCAACTCTATATCTGACAGATGACTGGTCTCTAAAATATATAAAGAACTCAAGAAACTAGAGCCCCAAAACCTAAATAACCCAATTAAAATGGGACTCAGAGTGAAAAAGGGAATCTCAACAGAATAATTAGAAAAGGCTAAAAGTTTTGTATTTCTGGCCTGTACTTTCTAGCCTAGCCTCATGTCCCAGATCTGCTGATCCACAGTCCCAGAAAAACGGAGACACTTGTGTTAATTTTATGCTGATTGATATAGGGCCCAAGCATGTACCTTGCTAACTCTTTACCCTTAAACTAACCCATGATTCTTATCCTGTTCAGCCATGTAGCTTGATACCATTTCTCAGAACAGCATAGTTGTTTCCTGCATCTGTTAGCTTCTCTGGCATTTCTGTAACATCTATGCTCTTTTCTTACTGTTCCCAGAGTTTTCTTAGTCTGGTAGCCCAGCCCATACTTCCTGTCTGCCTCCAGCCAATCAGCATTTTTATTAAACCTGTAGGCAGAACAATTATTTATAATGTAATATAATCCCACTACATAAAAGGCAGTTAAAAAATTGCTCAACATCTTTAGCCATCAGAGAAATGCAAATAAAAACAACTTTGAAATGCCACCTTACACCTAGCCAAATGGCTAAGATCAAAAACACAGATGAAAGCCTATGCTGGAGAGGATGCAGAACTCCATTTTTGGTGGGAGTGTATACTTTTATAGCCACTCTGGAATACATTATGGCGATTCCTCAGTTAACTGGGACTCAATCTCCCCAAGGATCCAGCAATACCACTAGTGGGGGCATATACCCAAAGGATGCACATTTGTATCCGAAAGGCTCAACTATGCTCATAGCAGCATTTTTCATAATAGCAAGAACCTGGAAACAACCTAGATGCCCCTCAACCTAAGAATGGATTACCAAACTGTGATACAAAATAGGGTACTACTACACATTAAAAAAGTCATCCTAAAATTTGCAGACAAATGAATGGATTTAAAGAATATCCTTCTGAGTGAAGTATCACAAAAAGATAGGCATGGGATATACTTACTCATAACTGGATTTTAGACAAAAAGCAAATAACCAAGCTGAAAACTACAACCCTTGAACATCTTGGGATTAGAATTAATTTAAGAGAGTCATCCAGAGATTTCCCTAGGAAGAAAAAATAGAGATCTCCTTAGCAAAGTGGGATCAAATTGGATTGCAACCAAGAAGAGGTGGGAAAAATTATGAGAGAAGATGGTTGAGTGTGAGGACAACAAATGGGGAGAAATAAAAAAAAAAGATGAATATCTTGATAGAGGAAGTCAATGTTGAGAAACATCCAAGAACTCACAGGATGTCCCTGGCCAAGTCTCCAAACGATCATGTGGGGGTGCCTAAACAGGAATTCCCCTATAATAAAATGAATAACAACCCTAAGTGCTATCATACAAATAGAGATGGAGGCAGATATCCATGGCTGAGTATCAGGCCAAGATCCTGGTCCATTTGAGAGTAGGGGAGGAGAGTGTGTATGGGAAATGGGGTAGGGATTATGAGGAAAATTCCCACAGTGATGGCTGGCTGGAGCTCTGGTGAACTCACTGAATCAAGAATAGCCACTGGGAAACCATCAGGAAAAGGAGCTAGGCTCTCCAAGGGAAGGCAACTGTCGATTGGCATGGACAGTATGTAGAATCTTGAGGGGTGGGATCAGACTGTGTCCCTGTGCATGGGCTGGTACATTGGAGCCCATTAGCTGTAGAGGAGTGCCTAACCCAATCCTGATATTGGGATGAGGAACTCTGACATGCCTGGTGGGATGTGTCATACTGAGCTTTGGGGGGAGGGGATCATAGGATGGAGAGTGGGGGGCTGAAGGCTGACTGGGAGGGTTTGGGAGAAGGAAAAGGAAGGTGAGCATGGGGATACATAGAAAAAAGACATATATACATATATTTATACCATATATTTATATATACCTTAAGCAGCACTAAAGAAAAAAATTAAGGAAAGAAAGGAAGTACGGCCTATAACTGTCCTCATGTTCATCAAGAAATTTACTTTTTAAACTTTATTTCTATTTTCTTGTTAACTCTTGGCTAGAATCATTCTCAGCTGTATAGATATATTCTCAGGTCTTAAATAAGTGGATTACTGTCTCCTTAAAGGCAGACCAAAGGCTTTTACTTCTGTCAATAAATATCTGTATTCAAGATAGGCCACACTTACTTTTCAATATATTTCTCATTAGAATAGACACTTCAGGGCAATCTCTTTGTAGATTAGCTTAGAGTCAATTGATTAATTTTCTAGTTATACAAACAATACCCTATCATGTACACAGGTATTATTGGCATAGAAAAGCAGGTTGTTACAGAAGCCATGGCAGGAAAAAAATCTTGGAGAACACAGTGTGCTACAATGGAGGTAGAAGAAAAAAAAAAAAAAAAAAAAAAAAAAAAACAAAGAGTAGTGGTCAGCAGCAAATTTTTTTTTTTAATAAAACTTAACTGATTATTTTAGAAACTTTTGGGCAAATCATTTATTCCACAGCAATTTTTTGAGCTTTATATTGTGTGAAAACACATATTAACAAATACTCTAAGGAAAGAAGAGAGGGCATTTCACACAGCTAATAGTAGTTCATAATGGTTGGTACTTGTAGTTCTAACAATTCAGGCTGAGACAGGAATATTGCCAAAAGTACAAGAATATTCTGGGGCAGTATGATAAATTTAAGTACGTTTATACAATGAAAGTCCATCTCTGAAGAACAAAAAGCGAAAAAAAAAAAAAAAGATAACCTACATCAAAAGGAGATTTCTACATTTAATCAAAACCTAAAAGATAATTGATAATCTTTATAATAGTCTACATTAAGAGTTTCAATGAGCGAAACATTTTTTCTCAATACAAAAGTTAAAATTAAATGATTAATGAACATCTCTTTTGGTTCTATTTTCCCTTTGAATTTCTTATTGATACCTTCTTTTGTCAAATAGTGCTGAAAAAAACACAAGAGTCCAGATCTTGAGGACTATTTGCCCATCATAATCTCTAGATACTGTCTCAATGACTTAAAATGCAAGTATGGAATGTGGCAGAGGATCCAGGTAAACATTTAAACAAAAAAGAAACACAAAACAACCCTTAACTATTTTATTCAGTGTCTCAGTCTAGAGAACACTTCTCACACAGTTGTTTATTTTTCCCATCTTCAAACATCAATACATTTCCGTTTTTGGATTTTTAAAATCTGTATCAGTGACTATTTGAATTCAAGTGTTAACATTCATTCACACCAAGATCTTCCTTCTTCTTTTTATTCTTCATATAGTCATTAAGGTGCACAAATGAATCCTTTGAGATAAATATTAATTTAATAATGTTTTTCTTTAGAGAGACATAGAGACAGACAAGTTTCAATTTAGCTAATACTATCTAAGTAGATGAGAAAAATCAGTATTCATTTCTAGAATCAGGGAAATAAGTATAATAAAGCAGTAACAAAATAATACAAGCATAGATATCTCCTCAGAAAAGTAATATATGGATGGGTATTGTATTAATAGGCTCCAAAGTTATTTTACAAACAAGATGTAGAACAAAATTCTAATTCATACTAATTAAAAAAAAATTAATTAGGTACTCATACTTAAAAACTTCAATCTTTTCAGCATGCGCTATGTTGAATTAGAACCTGGCAATTTTTCTAAAATATACTCATTTTCTTTTCCCACATCAGAAGTAAATTTCAGCAGTAGATAAACTAGCAAAAGTTACAATTAACACTTGTTCACTTATAAGGTTTCTTTATACTCATAAGGATAATCAGTCTATTATTTGTTTCCCCATCTTTATTTATATCTGGAGCATCAAAATACTTCACTATAGATGTTTATACTTTTGCTGTGAACATTGAATAAAAATGGATATTTGTACTTCAGATGAAGAAATTCTTCACATAAGTCTCAGTATTAATCCTTAGGAAATAAACTTAGAGCTTAATTCTCAGAACTTGCATAGAATAAGGTTTATTGGTTAGAGAGAAATTATTTTATAGAATTGTAGTAATAAAATTTTCAGACATCAAGCCAACAGTATATGAAGTCAAAATGTACTGAAATAAGTAAGAGTTTATCTGTAATAAAAACTTAAGTAAGATAATAGGTAAACATTCCTTTACATATTGTATTTACCTACACTCACATACTCATATAGCTAAACTGCATGACTATCTTTAAAAATACACATGTATTAGATTTCTATAGATTTTACTTTTTCTTTCTCTTTTTCATTCTGAAAGGATCTTCTACTTCTGTTTCTGTAATGACTTCTCCCTTGTGAAAGCTGAATAAAAATTTGATGATAATATAATAAAATATGTTATATTTGATAATAATTTTAAAATTACTAAAACAAAACACTGAAATAAGATCTCCAAATATGAATTCATAGGCTTTTTAGGAAGCAAATGTTTTGATCTATCGTTATTAATGGTTATTTTGCATATATAATTTTTACATATGCATTATGAGTTAATAACTTAAGAACATCAATAAATTTAGTTGCACAATTAATTAGCAACTACAAATAGTTTAGACTAGCCATCACATTCCTCACTGTGGTAAGACATTTGTCCTTGATTTTGTAGTGAAATAGTTCTCAAAACATGCAATTTTTTCAAGAAATGTAATGATGTCGGTGAATCAATTCTTTGAAATTTTTATGTAACACTGTTATTAAAAATAAGAACAAAGTGATAAAGTCAGATAAGACAATCAATATCATTTTGCCCGTCAATTACATGTTCCCCTATAATAAAATGATATAAACTGGTTGTATAATGAATATGAGTTTGTCTCATGGATATGAGGCTTGAGAAATGTAAGTACCAGGAAATATTTGAATACCATTTTTAATATCATAAAATGATAAAATATTCTATTTTAAGGGAACAGGGGACAGAAAAAAAGGGAGTGAGTTCAAGTTTTATTAAACTTTACATTTCTAATAATTAATCTATCCAATGTCAATGGCATTAATGCAATCAAGTTCTAATGTATATAATTATCTCATTACCAGCTACATCTTAAATAAATTAAATTTTTAAAAGGTTGAAATGTTTGTGACTGATCTCTAAAACATATAGAGAACTCAAGAAACTAGAGATCAAAAACCCAAAGACCTCAATTGAAAAAAAAAAATGCTGTACAGAGCTAAATAGGAATTCTCGACAGAAGAAATCAAACAGCTGAAAGAAGATGGACAATGATTCAGGCCCCTCAGGGTAAGACGCTTTGTGACCTATAGGAAGCCTAGATATCAAAAAATATTTAATGTATATAATATTACTTCTATCGTATCTAGGTAAACTTGGAAATTCAAGTACACACTTTAACTCTGTGCCAAGGAACAGAATTAAAAATGAAGTGAATGTTAGAAATAAAAAGGTGAGGGTATTTTGTTGGCCTTAAAGTTGAGCATCTCTGTAGAGTATGCTTCTCAGATAAAGCTACTTCTTGGTTATGCCTCCTGGCCATTATTATAGACTTTGGCCATCTTTCCCTCACCCTGGATGTTTTATTTTCTAGCACACACAGATGTGTGAACACACATTCAATGAAGGAATGCTAAGACCTTAGCATAGCAAGCTTAGCTTTGACAGGCTGTCCTCTATTCCCTCTTCCTTACTAAAAATGTACTTTTAGATTACATTCCGAAAGCTAGACACCAAGGTCTATTCCCTTATTTGACTGTTTTCATTCTCCTGAACCTATAAGGGTCCAGTATTGAGGTAAAACAATTAAAAGCCCCCTTCTCTCTACCGTAATTAACCTGTCCAATCAAAATCAAACACTCCATATCCACAAGCATTTTCCATTTTATATTTTTATAAGTTGCCTTTTGCCTACGACCTCCACTGTCTCTTCTTCACCCAGAGGAATTTCTTTCTCTGTCCAAGACAATTATCTCTTTCCCTTATCCTTACTCATCTTCTCTCCCTTATCCTCTTTCACTTTTTCTTCATCTTCTAGCTCCTGTCTTTGTCTTTTTTATCTGTCCTCTGTCTCTTTGTGCCAAATGAATCACTTTTGTGCTAAGAATTTGGTGTATGGTGATATGTCTGGCACTAATCCCAGGGTGTGAACCTTCATTTCTTACAACGTACATCCACGTATAGTAAATGAAGGAGTAAATTTCTGACTCAAGTAATTAACTCCACAGATTTCAGCTTTTCCAATTAAAGCCTTGTTTTCTAGCTGAAAGCTTACAATTATAATTTAACAGAAAGATTCTCCTCCTTTATATTAAGCTAATTGTTCCCTTTTTTGCTGGGTAGATTGTATATGACATTAGATACTCTGAATGCATATTTTCCAATCATCTCAAATGGCAGCTTTTCTTCATGTGTTACCATATAAAAAATGAGAAAAAAAAAGGTATTTCTGATCAAAGGCACCGTGAAACCTGCATAAAGTAAACCGATTAAATTCACAAGTAGATGAAGGATTGATTAGAAAGAACACAAGTTTTGACTATGGTAATTTTAATGTAAAATAAAACATATAAAGTAATTTAAAATAATTGATATAATTTGAATATGCCTCAGAATCTAGCCAACAACCAAAAAGAATACGTAATGATAAAATGATGTTTCCTGCATTAAGATGGTGAGCATCTGCTTTAACATCTGTTTCTCTTCTAATACAGTTTTCAGTCATTTTCCCATGATTCATCTTTTATTAAGTTAGTGTAGGTTAAAGCAGACCTTACTGCCTCTCCAAACACATTGACCTGTTTAATTTTATATATAAGAACTTACTTAATGTAAGTTTTTCATACATAATGTGGCACATTTACAAGCATGTCATAAAACATTTGCCACTAATTGTTTTTGCACAAATTACATATAAATTAAAAAATAATCAAAAGTTACTCAAGCAACATGATCATGTCTCATATAAAACCAGGTGACCATAATGGCAATGGATACAACATGTGACTGGTAACAGTCTAGAATGACTGAATAAAAACCATTTAAGTTTTTTAATCAATGAAAAACACAATAAAAAGATAATGTTTTTATGTAAAGGAAGTCAAAAATTAATGAGAGAGAAACATTTTTCTTGGAAATACATTGTGGGAATAAAAGCCTCATAATAAACAGAAGGGAATTTATTTCATCAAAAATCAGAGCTAAGAAAATTCTAGCTCTAGAAAAGATGTTTTACTAAATAGTCAGATTGTCCAACTACCTTCTACATATTTGTTTACATCTGGAGATTTGTCTCTCCCAACCTTGGTCAGAGAAATTGTTATTGCAGAAGGTGGTGGTTAGAACAGAGATACATAACTTCTTAAAATTCAGAGAATAGGTGATTATGAACTCTTGAGTTGGAGATGGATATCTGTATCAACACCTTGATCCAACATGGCTAAGGGGACATAACAGGAGAGTGAGCAGAAAGAATATTAAAAGTAAACAAAAATGAAAAGTGTTGTTAACATGTTTTTCTCTAGATATGACATGGAAGTTACATGATCTCACAGCAACTGTGGTTACTTTCAGAAACTGCCTAGGATTATGATAATTGAAATCCCAACACAAATACAGGAGAGTTTCCCAAACACCACTCCTAGTTGCAAAGCTATTGACAATTGCTGACATAGAGTCATTTAAATTTGGAGAATGGCCACAACCATGTCCAAATAGGCAACACTAATTGGACTCAGTTGGCAAAAATAAAAAGAAATAAAATTGTGATGGAGAGATGCTAGAAAATACCTCACTCCTCCATAGAGGAGTTAAGTAGATAGGAGGGATGTAGGTCTGATCAAGATACATTAGATATTTGTAGAAAATTAGGACACAGGATTTGAACTGAATCTAAATTAATATGTAAAGTACCAAGGGTTAGAAGCAATTAATAGTTCCTTCTTCACTGTTTACAAAATGAAACAATGACCAGCATGGCGTACCATATATAAAGGTGCAATAAGTGGTACTAACATTTGGTGGTAACTAACAACTAACTATCTAATTGGAATTAAGGCCCACTCAACATGAAGTATCAGAAAACTATTTAATTCATAAGATAAAGAACCTTTTAGAAGAATATACTACCACACTTTTCTAGAACATGATAATGCCTTATTACAGTCTAAATCTTGTTCTTTTACTCATAGATAAGTTATTTACCACCCCCAATATAAGATTTTCTCTTTACAGAAACTTTAGGACACTATCACAGAAACATCACACCTGAACAAAATGTACAGATCAACAAGTCCTGAGGAACCTGCCTCAATAAATTACAGCTCTTGGCTTTGTGGTTCAGGATACATTCAAGAAGATGAGGTTAAAAGGTTGTGGTAGATAGACTAGTAAGAAGTCCCGTATGAAATAATATTTGATATAAATAGAAGAAAAAGCAATATATGTGTAATGGGAATACCAATAGACATGTCAACATGGAAGGGTCCCACAACTAGACATATATACATATGTTCATGTGTCAGCTGATAAAATCCAAAGATGCTTATCCAGGGTCCCAGCTCCTGAAGGGGGAGTGGCCAACCCCATTCATAAGGGGCTGCTGGGATTTTGGGAAGCCCCATTCTTTTTCTCTCATTTTATTTTATTTTATTTTATTTTATTTTATTTTATTTTATTTTATTTTATTTTATTTTATTTTATTTTATTTTACTTTATTTTAGTTTACTTTACTTTTTACTTTACTTTACTTTATTTTATTTTATTTTATTTTATTTTATTTTATTTTATTTTATTTTATTTTATTTTATTTTATTTTATTTTATTTTATTTTATTTTATTTTATTTTATTTTTTGCTCCCTGACCAGGAATCCAATCTGGGCTGTGATGGGCTTATTCCCTGAACAGGAATCAAACCCGGGCTGTGATGGTGAGAGCACAGAATCTTAACCACAAGACCAAGCTAGAAGTCATTCTCTCTCTCTCTCTCTCTCTCTCTCTCTCTCTCTCTCTATATATATATATATATATATATATATATATATATATATATATATATATATATATATATATATATATATATATATATATTTAACTTTTATCTTTGTTCCTGACTGGGAATTGAACCTGGGCCATGATAGTGAGAGGACAGAATCTTAACCAATAGACAAAACCAGCTGCCTATTGCAGACCCCAGCCAGGAGAGGAAAGCACAAGTCTCTGCAGAGTGAGTGCCATCTGTAACAGTGAGGTTTCTTGGTCCCAGGCACCCAGAGGTCCAGATCCACAGACCTGCAGTCAGCCCTAGATCCCTTAGCTGCTCGCTGCTACTCAGGCCCCCAAAATGATTCAAACGCTTGTATCAACTTCATGCTGTTTGGCCTATGGCTTAGGCACATTGCTAGCTTGCTCTTACATCTTAACTCAACCCATTCTAATTAAGCTGTCTGCCACGTGGCCCATGGCTCACCTGTGTTCCTTACATATTTCTCCTTTGGGCTTCCGGCTCAGTCTGTCTGACTCTGCCCTGCTAATCCTACCTATGTGGTGATTTCCCCTCCTACATTTTCTATGGTGCCTGTCATGAGCCAAAACAGCTCCTTTATTTAAAGATTGATATTCACAGCACACAAAAAGATATTCCCATATCACCTCCCCCTTTCTGTCTAATCAAAAATGAAGGTATCAATTTTAATATAACAAAATTACATGTAACAAAATAGCCATCAAGCAAGAATTACAGTTAAAATATTTAGTCTATTTGTATTTAGCAAAATTAAAGAAAATACTCTATCATCTACTTTATCCTTATGAATCTAAAATTTCATATCTAATATACCTTAAAATAACTAAGAAAAACTATACCTGTAACTATTTAATCTTCAACTACATCAAAGACCTCAGAAGGATATATTTACCCAAGTAAGCTGGAAGTACAAGTAACTTCCAAAATCTAGAAATGACAGAGATGACACCTATTTGCCTGGACAGTCACCCAAAGTTTCTTTATAAAGTTGGGGCATCCATCTTCAGCCTACAGACCTAGAGTCTCTTTTCATTCAGTGAAGCAGGAAATCTGCTCTGTCCATTCATCAGTCACTTCTCCTCGAATCCTGAAGAATGCCTGACAGTTTTCTCTGCAAAGCAGGCACCTGAATGACCATCTCGGCTTGTTTTGCCAAAGTTCATAGGTCACCTTCCTATGGAACCTGCATGTCCAGTTTAAACAGCGTACTGTCAAGTAATCAATATAGGAAAGGTTCTTGTCCTATGGCTAACCAATGCCACAAAGAAACTAATCTCCATATTGAGTTTCTTTGATGCCCATTTTTCTCTTGAAGTAAATTGGTGCTGCCAGGAGGAGACTTGTCTTACTGTCCAGAAAAGTCTAAGTTCTTAAAATATTTTAAATTCCATATACTGTAGGTCTTAGAAGTATTTGAAGATTAACTACATAATTGTAATTTATATTTGTATACCTAAAAATCTAACTAACATGCATTTCTTAATTATACATTACAATTTAAAATCAGTTACATAAACATCATATTTTAAACAAGAGTAGAAAAATACATATAGCATGAAAGAATTGACCTTAAATTTGTATCAATAAACCAAAATCCATACCAATGTAAAACATTTTGATATTAACACCAATTTCCTGATCTAAGTAAATTCAATAATCTATTTTTTTAAAGCACTCATATACCATATTCCCTTTTTCTTCTTAGAAAGAGATTAACTATGACCATTAACCATTTATAATGAAAATAAACATTTAGAAACAATATTTTGGGAATTTGGGTGTAGTTTTTCATTACTATTTTCTGTTGATTATGGGGCATTGAAAATCTCAAGGGGTTCTTGAGACTGGATCACAGCCTGTAGCCCCGAAGCTGATACGGCCATCTCTTTTCCCATCAGAGAATTTTTCAGGGGGTCTTGGTTGATGAAACCATATTTGCATGGAAGCAATCCACAGGTTCTCATCTTCTGTGGAAACAAAAGCAGAACTCTTCCAAAGCAATAAATCCTTAGACACAAATTTTGAAATCAAAATACCTTTAAAATATATATTCTTGTTTAACTTAGTAGCCTTTGCATTTGCAATCCATTGTCTTCCTGAAGTTAGCTCATTAACAGTCAAAAAATTAAAAGAAACACAATAACAACCAAAATCCAGATTTTGTGTCTATTTTCCATCTTTACATAGCTTGTTATATTTTTACTACTCTATTTCTCTTTTTAAAAATACGTTATCTTCTTTCTTTTGTCTCTGAAGCCTATGCACATTTTAAACATATTGTAACCCATTTACAAGTCTTTTTTTCATCTGAATCTGTTTTATTGTGAATCCTTAATCATCTTTCAAGCAGAAGAGCTTTAAAAATACACTCTCTTAAAGAGCTGCATAGTTTTTGCAGATAGGGCTGAATCAGTAAGTTCTCTTAAAGGGACTGCGTCTCTATTAGTGGCCAGCAAACACAGCAGCAAACAGACCCAAGAAAATGCTGCTACTAAGAAACTGTCTTTGTTTCCTTTTTGTTCAAAATAAACAGAAACCTTAAATCAATCACATGCTACTGAGTCTTCTGTGAGATTTCAGGACCTGGCCTGATTGCAGCTTACACTGCCTGCCACCAGTCTGCTGGCACCATTTTGAATATGACCCAGATGCCACACTTTCTTTGTACAGTGACCTGCTTCATATACATGATTTGGAAGCTGCTTTGGCTCAGTTTCTGTTCTAAAACCCTTTTTAAACTTTCTCAGGCTTTAAGTGGATATTCAACCCATGTTGGGATGCCATCCGTTGTAATGTGATTTCTTGGTTGAGGCCCTGTAATTGAAATGAGTCCACTTTAAATCTTTTCGCGAGGATCCATTGAAAGGCTTCTGACTTGGTCTAGTGGTTAAGATTCTGTGCTCTCACCATCACAGCCTGGGTTCAATTCCCGGTCAGGGCCAAAAATATAAAAAGAGAGATAAAGAACAGAATGGGACTTCCCAAGATCCCAGCAGCCCCTTATGAATGGGATTGGCTACTCCCCTTTCAGGAGCCTGGGAACCTGGATAAGTGTCTTCAGATCTTATCAGCTGACACCTGAACCCCACCACCTCTATCTATCTATCTATCTATCTATCTATCTATCTATCTATCTATCTATCTATCTATCTATCTATATTATAATTATACTTCTTGGGGAAAGAGAATTAGCTTCTCACAGGAATGAGTGGTCAGTCCTAATTGATATAAACATAAATAAGGAAAATGGACTAAATTGATTATGCTTTTATATTAATATTATCTATGTATAATATATGACAATAATAATAAAGTAAATCAGACTATGTACTTGAGAGTAGGGTGGGCATAAAAAGGGTTGGAGGTATGCTACCTTGAAAGAGGTAGAGAAAGAAAAGAGAGAAGATAAAATAATGTAACTCTATTTTAAATAAAAATGAATATTTTAAAAGAACAATAGAAAAATTCTATTCTACAAAAGACTGTTTCAGTAATATATATTTTCCACAATAATGATATCCTTGTTTTAGTATGTGAAGGAATTTGTAGTAGATATGGATGTTGAACATATGCAGGCTGTCAAACTTCCCAAAAGAAATTTCATCAAATTTTGAAAATTATTACTAGTTGTTGCTGATAATATTATTTCTTATTGTTTAATGATAACTTCACAGTCTTCAATGAGTTACAGACTGCATAATGACCTGAGTTTTACCTGTAATGCCAACACAAGATATAGTCTCATTAATATAAATTTAATCACAATGCCATCCAATATAACTAGTATGCTAGCTAGCTAATCTAGCATTTTTATTGAGTCAGGAGACACAAAAAAATATTGGAGAAATGAATAGCACAAACAGATCAGCTCTTCAAATTTAGAGTGGATGTATTATATGTCATACTTACATTAAAATTAACACTATAAAAATAAATTCTAAAGGATCTAATCACCTGAATTCCAATGAATGTGCACAGTACAATTTTGCCATTGTTTGCTTCAAATATTCAGATAAACATGTATAATATATAAAGAAAACATTGAGTATGTTTCCTCACTGCTCTAATGCAAGTAATCATCAGGCAAAAATAGGCTGCTATCTGAATTCAAGCCTAGTTTGTCTATATGGTGAGTTCTAGACCAGCCATAGCTAAGTAGTGAGAGCCTATCTCAAAAACAAAGAGAAGAAAAGAAAAATAGACAGTAGCTCATATAAATATATGTACAAGGGTTATCATACATGATCTTTCAGTATAACAGTCAATAATGATTTGAAATTATAAAATATGAAAAAGACAATGTAAACCATGAAAATAAAGCAGATAAAAATCATTTAAGGTAGATTTTAGGAAACAATGTATAATAATGTTTCTGGCCTGTCTGGCCCATGATCCAAACTGCAGACCTGCAGTCCCACAGAAACACACAGAAGCTTACACTAATTGCATGCTGTTTGGCCTATGGCTCAAGCACATTGTTAGCTAGCTCTTGCATCTTAACTCAACACATTTCTTCTAATCTCTCCTGCCACATGGTTCATGGCTTATCAATTTCTTTACATCTTTCTTCTTGCACAGCTGGATTGCATCTTTTTTTACTCTGTCCTCTTTTCCCTTTATATATGCTCAAATGTCCAACCTTCATCTAAGATGCCTGCCATAAACCCAAATAGTCCCTTTATTAATGAATTACATTCACAGCATACACAAAAGCATCCCACATAACTTCCTCCTTTCTGTCTAATCAAAAGGAAGATTTAAATTTAAACATAGAAAAATTACATATAAGAAAATAGCTATCAATCAAAATTATAGTTATAATATCTAGTCTATTTGTATTTAAAAAATTTTTAAAAAAATTTATCATCTGCTTTATCTTTGTGAGTCCAAAGCTTCATATCTAATATACCTTTTTAAATAGCTAAGGAAAACTATAGTTATAATTATCTAATCTTCAACTACATCAAAGACCTCTGAAGGATATAATATTTCCCAAGTAAAAAGGAAGTGCAAGCAACTTACAAAGTCTTAAAATGATAGAGATGACATCTGGATGCTTAAACAGTTACCCAAAATACCTTTGTAAGAGTGAGGAATCTATCTTCAGCCTACCGGCCTACAGTCTCCAGTGTGCCTTTCAGTAAAGGAGAAAATTTGAAGGACTGCTCTGTCCATTCTGGTATAGTTCATCAGTTACTTCTCCTTGTGTCCCGAAGAATGTTTAACAGTTTTCTCTGAAAGACAGGAACCCGAAGGACCATTTTTGCTTGTTCTGCCAAAGTTCATAGTCACGTTTATATGAGTCCTGCATTTCCAGTTTATACAGCATACTGTCAGGCAGCCAGTGCAAGAACAGTTTCTTGTCCAATGGCTAACCTTTGTCACAAAGAAAATAAACCCTATATGGAGTTTTTTTTAATGCCCGCCATTCTCTTGGAAGTAGATTGTGCTGCCAGGAGCAAACTTGTCTAACTGTCTGAAAAAGTATAATTTCTTAAAATATTTTAAATGCCATATTCTATAGTTCTTTGAAGTGTTTGAAGATTACGTTATCGAATTGAAATATGTATTTGTATACCTACAAAACCTAACTAACATGACTATAAGTTTGGTTATCATAGAAGACTATTAATCTGCTTTTCTTAATTACACATTACAATTTTAAAGAAATTGCACAAATATACTCTTAAACAAGAGTATAGATATACATACCATATAACAAAATTGACTTTAAATTTGTATCAATAAGTCAAAATCCATATCAATGTAACATATTTTGATATTAATAGTTGTTTTTTGGATGAAAGTAGATTCAATAATTTATCTTTTAAAATCATTCCAATATCATATCTCCATGTTTTTTAAAAGAGATTAACTATGACCGTTAATCATTTAAAATGAAAACAAACATTTAGAAAATTATTTGGAAAATTTGGGCATAACTTTTGATTACTACTTCCTGCTGATTGAGGGGTGTAGGCAATTTAAGGGGTCCTGGGGCTGAATAATTTTAGTTGTCAGCCTTGAAGCTGATGTGACCATCTCCTCTCATCAGAGATATTTTTTAGGGGGTCTTCCTTGATCAAACCATATTAGCCTGGAAGCAATTAGCCTGGAAGCAATCAACAGGTTCTCATCTTCTGTGGAAACAAAAGCATAGCTTCATTTCCAAAGCAATATATCCTTAGACACAAAATTTCAAAGTCAATATACCTTATATATATATATATATATATATATATATATATATATATATATATATATATATATATATATATGTGGCGGGATTAAGGTGTCAGGTGATAAGGTCAGAAGACACTTCCGGGACCCTGGAGGGGGTGTGGCCAAGCCCATTGATAAGTGGCTGCTGGGACACGAGGAGCGCTCTTCCTGGTTCCTGGCTGCTGGCTGCTGGACAGACAGAATCGGAATCCATCGTGCTTCCATCGTGCTTTCATCGCTCCTCCATCGCTTGGATCCACCAGTCCTTGTTCAGGTGCCACCATAAGCTGTTACTAATATTGTGAGTGTTAATTTATATTCTAATAAATATTAATTTTGGACTGGCGCCTTGAAAGTAAAACTCCATCTACATCTGGCGCCCAATGTCCTCGGCCCTGTGCCCTAAACTGTAAGAAGCCAGGGGACATACAGACTGTTCACTTGGGCTTAAAGCTCCCTCTTGCTAGCCGGGCACGGTTTCCAGCCAGCTGATCCAGTGTGTAGGCGGGGGTTTTCGGCTCATTGCCTGGGGGCGAGATTTCAGCGCAAGACGCGAGATCAACTCAGTGTGCAGACGCTAGACTTCAGTTCAGTGCGCAGACGCGAGACTTCAGTTCAGTGCGCAGACGCGAGACTTCAGTTCAGTGCGCAGACGCGAGACTTCAGATCAGTGCGCAGACGCAAGACTTCCGTTCAGTGCGCAGGACCGGTTTTCAACTCACCAGCCTACTACAGCATTTGGCTCTGCTTTCAGCCCCCTGCAGCATTCGGTTTTCAGCCCGCAGCTTTCTGCTGCTGAGAGTCTTTGCATCTACCATACAGTGGGTAGGAAATTGAACGAAACTGTGACACCTGTATACTAAACAGCGTAATTACATCTGAATTGACACAATGGCTGACTATTATTCTTTTGAAGAGTTTAGGTCATATTTTGCCATGGTGGTTGATAAATTTTTAAATGAATATCTTGAAGGATTCAATACCCCAGTCCTATTATTTTTTGGGTTATTTCTCTATTTTATTTTTCAAAATAAGAGGATGATGACAGAGTTGTCAAATGGAAACCAACAATTATTGTCCAGATTATGTATTATGGAACTATCGAACTCTACAGTGGCAGATGAGGTTAAACAGGTGCAAAATGTAAATCGACAGTTACTGTCCAAGGTATGTGATGTGGAACTGTCAAGCACTAAAATGGCAAAAAGGATGGATACTCTGGAAATTGGTTACAACAAGCTTTCAGATAAGGCTTCCTCTGTAGATAAGGATAACACTGTACAAGAGAAATATAGGCTCTATGTAAATTATGAAAACAAGAAACTTGTTGACTACATTAATGATGAGAACAAGAAAATCATTAATTATGTTAATGATGGGGATCGAAAAATTGCTGACTCAGTGAGGTCTTTGAAAGGACTGCTTCATCAGGACACTCAAGCTCTAGAAAAATCAATAGTATCTAAACTTCAAGAATGGAAACCAGTAGTATCCAAAATCCAGGAATGGGAACCTGTAGTATCCAAAATCCAGGAATGGGAACCCGTAATATCCAAAATTCAAGAATGGGAAGATCGCATTGCAATACTGGAAAAGGGTAGTGATGCATCTTATGCTCAGAACAGTTCAGGTCAACCCCCAATGGGATATTATGGTACTGGAGGTACTCTACCCAAAGTGGTAAACATAACAGGGCTACCCCCTTCCACACCACTATTGTTCCCAGCTGCTATTCAGGCAAAGATAACACCTGATGGATCCTCAGAATATGTAGAGTATAGCTATGAGCCAGTACATATGAGAGACATCAAGGATTTTAAAGAGGCAATATCAATGCACGGTATACACTCTACTTATGTGAAGCAGCTTCTAAATTCATGGTCAGCACAAAACCGGATTCTACCAACTGATTGGATGCAGCTAACAGCTGCTGTCTTGGACCAAAGTCAGAATTTACAGTGGAGAGGCTGGTTTAGAGAGGAGGCCAAGACCTTGGAACAACAAGGAAAAATTAGGGGTTTCTTTGCTTCTCAGGACCAAATCCTTGGTGAAGGCATGTTTGCTGATGTGAGGACTCAATCTACTTATGATGAGCATACTTTATTGCTATGCCGTACTGCTGCACTGAATGCTTGGGAAAAGATTTTGGACCCAGGTCAAAAAATTGAGCATTATACTAAGGTCAAACAAGGCTTAAAATAGCCTTATACCGACTTTATACAGAGGCTCACCACAGCTGTTCATAGAGCAATATCAGATACAGAAGTTAGGAAGCAATTAATACTTTCTCTGGCCTTTGATAATGCTAATACAGAATGTAGAAGAATACTAATGCCTTTAAAGATCAGAGCTGCACCAATAGAAGAATGGATTCAATATGTAATAAATGCTGAATGTCTCCATGGAAATGAGGAGAATTGGGTAGGCCAAGCTGTTGCTAATGTTAGGGTGAGGAACCAAGACATCACTTGCTTCAACTGTGGTAAACAAGGCCATATAAGACGGGACTGTGCACAAGGTACTCTTGGAAAAAATACCCGATCTAGGTTTAATTCGAGCAGAAGGCCATTGCCTTCTGGATTATGCAGAAGGTGTGGCAAGGGACGGCATTGGACCAATGAATGTAGATCTACCAGGGATAAAGAAAGCAACCCTCTACCATCGGGAAATGCCTTTCGGGGCTTCCCCAGGGAAGCCCCCAAAAATCAGACTCCAAATTCAAGGATGGTGAGATCATATCCGGTCATAGGAGAAGATCAGCATTCTCAGGACGAATAGAGCATCCAAAACCTGATCTAGAAAACCATATGCTATTAGATAATAATATAAATTCAAAAGAAAACTCAGAAATTCCAAAAAGAATCACAAAACGAATATTCTGGCAGACTTCAATAAATGAACAAAGACCAAAATTGGGTATACGGATAGATAATATTTATATCCAGGGTTTAGTCGACACAGGGGCTGATGTTTCGATCATAACCCCCCAACATAACCCCCCAATCATGGCACCCCAGATGGCCTTTACAGGGAGTAGATATCCAGTTTCTGGGTATTGGAACAATATCGCAAGTAAAACAGAGTGTGAGATGGCTTGAATGCATAGGACCAGAAGGTCAGAAAGGATGGTTGAAGCCATATATGGCTGATATAGCAGTGAATCTGTGGGGTCGCGACCTTCTAATGCAATGGAATACCCAGATTAATATCCCTCCTCATTCTGATATCAACCGGAGACTCAATTATGTTTCCAGAAATGACGCTCTAAGGTACTACAGAAAAAATTCGCCAGCCATTCAGGTTGTAAAAAAGAATTGCCCAATAACCACAGAACCTCAAAGGACACTCACAGCATTGCCTTTGAAATGGTTAACAGAAAAGCCTATTTGGGTTCAACAATGGCCTTTGACAAGAGAAAAACTTCAGGCTTTGGAACAGTTGGTACAGGAGCAGTTACAGGCTCAGCATATCGAAGAATCAACCAGTCCATGGAATTCTCCTGTTTTTGTTGTCAAGAAAAAATCTGGAAAATGGAGGATGGTAACGGATTTAAGAGCAATTAATAAGGTGATTCAACCTATGGGCCCCTTACAATCTGGTATTCCCCTGCCTTCTCTGCTACCTAAAGGATGGCCTATTGCAGTTATTGATTTGAAGGATTGTTTTTTACCATACCTTTACAGGAACAGGACAAAGAGAAATTTGCTTTTACAGTGCCTACTCTTAATAATTCAGGGCCAGCTAAGAGGTACCAATGGAGAGTCCTTCCCCAAGGAATGTTGAATAGTCCCACCTTATGCCAATATTTTGTACAACAACCACTAGAAATACTGCGCAAGCGCTTTCCTCAATCTATCATTTACCATTATATGGATGATATTTTGCTGGCAGACCCAAACCCAAAGACATTAGAAACATTGTTTGAAGAACTAAAGAAAATATTGCCTGATTGGGGACTACAAATTGCTCCAGAAAAAGTACAGAGGGGAGATTCTATCAATTATTTAGGATATAAAATAGGTTTACAAAAAATTAGGCCACAAAAGGTAAAATTAAATAGAGATAAATTGAAGACTCTTAACGATTTTCAAAAGTTACTAGGAGATATCACTCATATACGGCCCATGATTGGTATAAAAAACTATGAGCTAGTTAATTTGTTCAAGACTTTGGACGGTGACAAGGATTTAAATAGTCCAAGAGAATTAACTGATGAGGCTGAGAAAGAATTAGAGTTGGTGGAAAAGAAACTTCAAGAAGCACATGTGGATCGTGTGGATCCAGACCTGGATTGCATACTTGTTATTTTACCCTCTAGACAATCTCCAACAGGAATATTAATGCAAAGAGAAAGCATTATATTAGAATGGATATTTCTGCCACATAGACCAAGCAAGAAGATGAAGACATATATCGAAAAAATTGCTGATCTGATTTTTAAAGGTAAATTAAGACTTCGCCAATTGACTGGAAAGGACCCTGCAGAAATTGTTGTGCCTTTGACTAATGACGAAATTGAACAATTATGGGCAGACAGTGAACCTTGGCAAAAAGCTTGTAGTGACTTTTTAGGAGAGATTAATAATAAATATCCTCAAAACAAGAGAATTCAATTTATAAAGGAAACTAATTGGATCTTTCCTCATGTGGTACAGGATAAACCCATTTCTGGAGCCCTCACCTTCTATACTGATGCGAACAATTTAGGAAAGGCTGGCTACAAGTCTGAAGACTTAATTAAGGTGGCTCAGAGCCCTTATAACTCTGTTCAGAAGTCAGAACTATATGCAATTATTATGGTGTTGTTGGATTTCACAGAGCCTCTCAATGTAATTACTGATTCTCAATATGCAGAAAGAGTTGTTTTACATATTGAAACTGCTGACTTCATTCCTGATGATTCAGAATTGACCTTACTATTCATACAACTACAGGATATCATCAGAGGTAGGATACATCCTATGTACATAACACATATCAGGGCGCACACGGGTCTCCCAGGCCCTCTAGCGCAGGGTAATGATGAAATAGATCGGTTGCTGATAGGAAACGTGCTAGAGGCCACAGAATTTCATGAGAAACATCATGTCAACAGCAAAGGATTAAAAAAGAGTTTTTCCATCACTTGGAATGAAGCAAACGAAATAGTAAGGAATTGCAACACTTGCTCTTTCTATAACCAACCGTCTTTACCTGCTGGAAGTAATCCTAAAGGTACACAGAGAAATGAGATCTGGCAAATGGATGTGTTTCACTTCCCAGAATTTGGAAAGATGAAATATGTACATCATACTATCGATACTTACTCTGGAATGCAATGGGCAACTGCTCTGAGTTCTGAAAATGCTGATGCTGTACTAACTCACCTTTTGGAAGCCATGGCCATAATGGGAATTCCCACTCAGATTAAGACTGACAATGCTCCAGCTTATGTTTCCCGAAAAATGAAGATAATTTTTGGATACTATAATATAAAGCATATTACGGGGATACCACACAATCCCACAGGACAGGCAGTTGTGGAGAGATCTCACCGCACGTTGAAAGAGATGCTTTATAAACAGAAGAAAGAAATGAGAAAACCCAGGGAGAGATTACACAGTGCCTTATTGACTTTAAATTTTCTTAACGCTGATGAAAAGGGAACATCAGCTGCTGAGAGACATTGGGTGATAGAGAAATCCTCTGAGTTAAATCAACCCATCTACTTCAAAGATGTGTTGACTTCTGAGTGGAAGCCAGGATATGTGCTTCGATGGGGTAGGGGTTTTGCTTTTGTTTCAACAGGCAAAGAAAAGATATGGGTACCGACAAAACTAATAAAAGTCCGCTTTGTAAAGGAGTCCCTTCCTGAGGAGGAGAAGTAATTGCTCACCCCTGATATGACAAATGGATACAAGGTAAGAAAAACACATTTAACAAACCTGGGGCAGGGTCTCAGTTTTGTCTTTACAGGAAAATGGATACAACTGCTTTTAAGACTAATTACTCATCTGCAATAGAAGACAGACTGATGATTAAGGAGTGTACATGACGGACTATGAGACCAACTAATACACATATGCACTACTGGGTAATATTTCAATATTTACTGCTTTGCATCTTGCATCTTCACCTCAAAAAAAAAAAAAAAAAGAAAAGGAAGGCGTGGTCCTGATTTGACTATTAATAGGGCTGGATTTGGATTGGGAACAAGTGGCTTTCTCCCTCTCTAAACCCAAGCATATTGATAAAGAAAATGTGAAATATTCTGTCTCATATCAGAAAAGCCACCTGGTGTGAGACAGAAAACAGAACATTTAGGGACCAATATTATTGAGACTTCATCTTAAACCTCGTTTCTCTCTGTTTCTGTAACTTTCAAACATCCTGTCTGCATACAATCTCCTGAAGTTATATAAGATATTAATATCTTTTTTGAGTATCAACAATGCTTAAGTTTTCCATTGTAAATAACATTTCCTCCTATCAGCTATCTACAAAGAATCTGGAACCGAGATGGGGCCCCCAACGCAGCAACTCCTACTAGTGAAACAAGAATAAAAGAGAGAGTAAGAGACAGGTAGATAGACAGACAGAGGCAAAATTAGAAAAATCAAGAACCTGGTGCGCACCAATCAATGATTGTTTTCAGAAAATAGACTATTCAAAAATGGCTGCAAGATAGCTCTCTATGATAATCTCCAGATCACACTTCTAATTAGAATTCCAGATGGAGTTAACCACTATTCTGAGAATGGTTATAAATGTATATAGTCAGTCCATTAAGATCTAACCATTGTTTTAGCCTTTACAGGATCCCAAAGAGATGCCATCGCCCTTAAGTCAGCAGGAAGCAACCTTATGAAAGACTACGCCCCCTTTCCCAATAAGTTTTGTGTTCTGAGGGTTGTGGGTAATTCTTATTCTGTTAGAATAGTTTTAAGTGAAAATTGGGTGGAGGACAGAAGTATAATATAGCATCAAAGATCTCTTCTGAAGAAGAGAAGGGGGATAGATACGATAGATAAAGGTAGATTGTTCTGCCTACCTATACACCATTTTAGCTAAATGTATGGGCTAAGTTAAAGACAATTTGCATTGGCATAGGTATATGTATATTGATACAAATGTAAAATCATTTTATATGTTTAATTGTGATAATTTGTACATTTGTACAAAGTTCAATCTGAAATTGCTTTATATAACCAAAGCAACTTGTATTTCGTTATAAATCTGAATCTGTAACTATTATGTAAAATTAAATCTGTAATTGCTGTTTTATATATACTTCTATCTCTGTTTAAAATATTTGCACATCATTGTCATGTACACTATGCAATTACTACCTTCATTTAACTATACTAGATATAATGTATGATTGCACTAGTTATGATATATGCACAAGATGTTTTATATACCTCTGTTTAGATGATATATATGTATATACATGTCTAAAATGCTGTGGCCACTCTACATGGTAATATACCCCTGGCTAATGTTTGATAGTCATACTAAAAGTCATTGTTCAGGGATTGTACACCTCTTGTATAGGTATTCTAATTTTAGTACAGGGTTTAATCCTTAGGACAATAAAAACTACTGTCAACATTACTTAAGGTACCATATCCCAGTCATCTCAGATACAGGTTAGAATATCATAGATAGACAGAAATCTTCAACCATTTCATAGACCCGGAGAATATGGCATTTAACATTTGAAATTCGGCCATGAGAGGCACGACGACTCCTGGTGTCACTGCTCCTTTCCCGAGATAGTATGAGCATCGAGGATACTCCATTGGAGTTTGTCCTTTTGGCAGAGAATGGCCGGTTGAGTAAGGAACTGTCCTTACCTTGATTATTGACAGTGCACACATGGTGTCCAAGCTGGAGGAACAAGTTGATGGATGGAGACTGACGAAACCTGCCTGGACAGGATAAGACAGTCCCTCCAAAATTTCCCTGCTTGTGAGAAGACCTGTCAGATACCATAGGCCTGTTGCCAATATGATAGATGCTCCAACGGCGCACAAAACAAGGGATGATTGTCCAGGTAGCTGTGTTGCTGTCCTCTCCCAAATTTTGGAAGCCACTACTTCCATATACTTCTGACTTTCAAGTGATATATCTTCCTTCTCAGGTCTTGAAGGGGTTGAAGAATAGGTATTTACGGTTACTAACTCATAATAATTCCTATTGTACATAATCTTAGTTTAGAACCTTTTTATTTAGACAAAAGGGGGAGATGTGGCGGGATTAAGGTGTCAGGTGATAAGGTCAGAAGACACTTCCGGGACCCTGGAGGGGGTATGGCCAAGCCCATTGATAAGTGGCTGCTGGGACATGAGGAGCGCTCTTCCTGGTTCCTGGCTGCTGGCTGCTGGACAGACAGAATCGGAATCCATCGTGCTTCCATCGTGCTTTCATCGCTCCTCCATTGCTTGGATCCACCAGTCCTTGTTCAGGTGCCACCATAAGCTGTTACTAATATTGTGAGTGTTAATTTATATTCTAATAAATATTAATTTTGGACTGGCGCCTTGAAAGTAAAACTCCATCTACATATATATATGTAGATATATATATATATATATATATATTGATATATATATATATATATCGATATATATATATATATATATATATATATATTGATTTAATTTAATAGCCTTGACAAATGTCTTTCTGAAGTTAGCTCATTAACAGTTAAACTTAAAAGAATCTATAATAGCCATAATATAGACCCTGTGTGTATTTTCCTTTGTTACATGGCTTGTTATATTTGTATTACTCTATTTCTCTTTTCTAAAGGACTTTCTCTACCTTTTTTCTTTCCTCTTCCAGCCTACATATTCTTTTTCACACACACTGTAGCCCATTTAAATGTTTTATCCATCTGAATCTGTTTTATTGTGTATCCTTAAGCATTTTCTAAGAAGAAGAGCTTTAAAAATACTAGACTATAAAGTACTTCTTTGACTACTGACTCCATCCTGCTCCACTTTTTAACATGGCAGAAGTACCAGAGCATTGCTTATCTTTACAATTCTGTGAAGCAATATTAAATATTGTGAAATTTTTTAACACTCCAACTCTGGGCATAGCTACCCACTGCTCATGAACTCCATTTAAGTGTTTGGCAGCCAGGCCTCTTAAAGGAGCCACACAATTTTTGCAAATAAAACTGAGTCAGGAAGCCTCTCTTAAAAGAGCCATGCACTGCTCACTGCCAGCAAACAGAGTAGTCCCAGAAAACACTACCAAGAAACCATCTTTGACTCTGTTCCTTTTTTTGTTCAATATAAGCAGAACCTTAAATTCATAATATGCAGCTTGTTGCTTATACTAAGTCTTCTATGAGACTTTGGGAACCAGCCTTGTTACAGCTTAAGCTGCCCACTGCAAGCCCAGCTGATGTCATTTTGTAGCTAAAGCCTGCACACCACTTTGTATCACAACCTATTTGAGAGACACAACTAAAAAACTGTTTTTGGCTCTTTCTGTGTGCTAGATGCTTTTTAAGCTTTCTCAGGCTTTATGTGGATATAAATGCCCCACGATGGGTACCTATTATTTGTTTACATCTTGCTTCTTGGGCAGCTGGATCACATCTCTCTTGACTTGCCCTCTTTTCTCTTTATCTAGGTTAAGATGCCCTGCCTCCTTCTAAGATACCTGCCATAATCCAAAACAATCCCTTTATTAATGAATGATATTCACATCATACTGAAAGACATTTCACATCAAATTAAAAGTTTCTACAGAAATACAAAAAATTAAATAAGATCTTATTTGACACCCTTGCATAATCTAAATAAATACAAGACCTAATCTCATAGATAAAAGCAATCATATTAACCTTTAAATACCAAAGGACCATATGTTGAACAAAAGAAATATTTGCAAACTTTTTAAAATGATAAAGTGTTGATTAAATAAATGTGTCAGAGTTTATTTAAACAAGAGGTTTTTTTAGGTCTATTATAAGCGTAGAGCCTATATTTAATAGGATAATGTTAAATATTTCAAAAACCAATAGAAAAGTAGATATAATTATTCTCACTACAGAAAAGAAGGAATAAATGAGGTGATATATCTCTTTCCCTAAATTTTTTTCTTCTATGGTTTATACATAATGCCCCTGAACTGTGTAAGGTCTTTATATGTATGTTTATATGTATGCACATATGTGTGTGAATAGATATATATTCATGTACTTATAAAATTTATCATTTATACATTTTAAAAATACTGCCAAGTAATTGTTAGAAAGAATAATACCTTCATAAAAATGGTTTCTATGAAAAAAGACATAAACAAAAGTCTACAAATATAATATATTTAAAATAATAATAGATTTTCAAACACTGCAATACTAACTTCAGGCTAAAAGATCTTAGATATTTCAAAGAAAAATATAAAGATGTCATATTGACAGACTAGAAATCATACAAGCATAAATGTCCATGCTTTTTTGTCAACCTGATATAAACTCAGACATAAATTAAAACAAGTGAATCTAATTGAGAGAATATCATCACCCAAATTTCCTGTAGGCAAGTCTATAGGTCATTTTTTAAATTCTAATAGAAGTTGGAGTATTGTCTGAATTACCAGTCCTTGGAAGGGGCTTCTGGGGTTTTTTAAAAAAGAAAATTCACCTGTCCAAGTGCTAGCCAATGAATCCCTTCATGGTCTTTGCTTTAATTCTTTACTCCAGGTTTCTGCACTCATTTCCTGTTTTGATTACCTTCATTTTATAGTGTGTGATCTGAGAGTTGTAAGAAAACTAAACCTTTTCCATCCCATGTTGCTTTTAGTCATGACCTTGATCACAATAGAAACTCCAACTAAGATAGAATTGGTATGGGACTTGTTCGCTCTTTTAGGGAAATACATCTCCATGCTTTGGGAAGGATTATGTGTCCCACGCCAACTTCTCTCCCGCAAGAAAAGGTACGACACACGTAGGATCCTTCTGCAGAAAAGCTTTAATGCATCTTGAGGGAGAGCATCAGCTTACAGAAAATGGAGACCCTGAGGTAGGGAAAGCCCAGCCCTTATATAGGCCAAAGACCTCTGCCTTGGACATGTCACCTCTCTATAGGCTGCAGCTCATCATCCCACATGACGTCACGGGAGAGGCGGAGAGACCAGTCTCGGAAAATTAGCAAAGGCATGCTCCCTTGCCTTGATTACTGACTCAGGCCCTTGCCTTGATTACTGACTCAGGCCCTTGCCTTGATTACTGACTCAGGCCCTTGCCTTGATTACTGACTCAGGCGGGTTGGCCAGCACCGGATATTGGCACCATCTTGAGGGGCTAGGGCCAGCGGCTCCCAACATCTCCCCCTTTTTTCTTTTCTAAGCAATGAGGGAATCCTGTAAGAGGGTGGAGGCAGTGGTTATCCCCCAGAAAACATTATGGACTTGCGTGGACATCATCTCTAATCCCTCGACGGATCAAGATGCCCCCAGCCTGTCTTCTGCCTTTTGCTGGGAAGGGAGTTAAGGCACGCACCCTTATGCAGGACAACATACCTCCCAGGACATAGCTATGTCCTGTGCGATGCCTTTGGCTCAACACCCCCCTCAGGAAAGGGGCCGAACACTCCACCCAGTGCAATGGACAGGACTGTCCTAGGCATGCAGGAGCTGTTCGAGCCAAAATATCCCTATTGCTTTAGCATAGTTAGCCACACATCTACCGAGGCTCCTGAGTCTAGAGCCATTAAGGCCTGAGCCAAAACTGTTTTGTCTCTCTGACTTTGGATTCTGAGCCTGCAAACCATCCAGAGAAGAATGACCAGTCCTCCGCAAAAGGCTAAGCCAAACATACCCACCCCCACCCATTCCTTGAAGTAGGAGAAGGCTGAGGAAATCCACGTAGAAAACCCTTCGGTCAGCGACAGGTCTAGCCGAGTGGAATTGATCTGGACGATCGCCACCCCCAGGTCACGAAGGGTCTGCTCAAATTCAGACGACCAATTCTGTAACAAAAATTGAGAAAGGCTTCTTGAAAGATTAATACCTGAACATGTATAAATTGCCGGGCTTGCCACATTTAAAGCAAACTCTCTTGGCGGGGCCCGCTCAATCTGCTGATAAGCTCCCCAGGGGTAATTAGTCTGATCAGCTGCGTGTGGTCCTTGCCCTGTCAGCATCTCAAATGTCCAGAGCTGTTGTTCGGGGGGAAATTCATCAGGATAATATCTCTCTGCCTCATATTTAGCCGCCTCTTCCTCTAGGTCATCTTCCTCGTCAGGGCTCAACTCATCATCTCCCGAGTGTTCCGATGTATCAGAGCCACTCAAGGAGCCACACTTTAAATTTAAATTTTCAAGTTCCCGTACAGGGTACAAGGTGGGGGGACCAGGCTTTAGTTTCTGGTTCCCCAACTCCCCCATATTCTTTACTTTACCGGGGGGTCCTTTTTCCTTATTGAGTATTGTTACTTTACGGCGCGCGCCTAACCTCACATGGCGTTCGGTTTCTGACATGCTGTCCTGAACTTCTTCCATCACTTCTTGCCCTTTAGCTATCAGATCTTTACAGGCTTTACCTTCTACAAAGTTCTTTAGGGTATGCTGTGCCATCTTAATATCATGCTGCTTAAGCAGGGAGTCTAGTGCTGTTACGATAGACTGGGAGGGTCCCATGGACCAGTGGAAGCAAAAGGCAACCACAAAGAAAATCAACAGCACTGCCAAGACAAGCATCAAGGCTTCAAAAAAACCAAAGTCCAGTTCAGACATACCTCTCTGAGCAACCTACCTGCAGTTCTGAATCCACCTCGTCTCCGAGGGGTCTCCGACGGTGCTAATGGTGTTCAGTTCCTGGGTTTCGGCACCAGTTGTCCCACGCCAACTTCTCGCCTGCAAGAAAAGGCACGACACACGTAGGATCCTTCTGCAGAAAAGCTTTAATGCATCTTGAGGGAGAGCATCAGCTTACAGAAAATGGAGACCCTGAGGTAGGGAAAGCCCAGCCCTTATATAGGCCAAAGACCTCTGCCTTGGACGTGTCACCTCTCTATAGGCTGCAGCTCATCATCCCATATGACGGAGAGGACGTGTCACCTCTCTATAGGCTGCAGCTCATCATCCCATATGACGGGAGAGGCAGAGAGACCAGTCTCGGAAAATTAGCAAAGGCATGCTCCCTTGCCTTGATTACTGACTCAGGCCCTTGCCTTGATTACTGACTCAGGCCCTTGCCTTGATTACTGACTCAGGCGGGTTGGCCAGCACCGGATATTGGCACCATCTTGAGGGGCTGGGGCCAGCGGCTCCCAACAATTATGGAAGTACTTCAGAACTTGGACAAGAAAAGACAGTATTATTGCTTAATGAGATGTTGTGTTAACTCAAAATATAATTCAGATGAAGGAGAATGAGCTACGAAGTTTCAGAGGGAAATTTAAAAGTCTTTTAAAGATTCCAATTGTATGTTAGACATTCTCAAGAAAGAATCTGTGCTTCTCATGAGCTGGGAGTAGAGAGTTGGCTATGATTATAGAACTGAGAAATGAAAATGAAACCTCTGCTTTGCTGGGACAATTGACACTGGTCAGCTGGGGCTGAATGATCTGTGATTAAGAAAGCAGTAACAATCATAGAATGTCATAACTAGAAAAAAATACACAGATTATTGAATAATGATACCGGTAAATGTATTCTAATCAAATAAGCTTTAGCTATGGTCATGGAACATCACAGAAGAGATATATATGGAAATATTATAAGAGCCAGAATACCAGAATATCTGTTATGAAGCAGTCTCCTCTAGAAAGAGTAGCATAAACATGAAAATATCTATAGACTTGAAAACACACAACTGGGACAATGTCATGGGGTTCTATCTCTAAACAAAGAACTATGATCAAATAATGACTGTTGGAAGAGGAAGAATTAGCCAGAGATGGTCACCATTATTGGTTATCTAATGCAAATTGGTCAGTCCTGAAAACATACAAACATACATACAAAAACTGACTCAACACAAAGTATTTACATATGTCTCTATATTATACATTTAATACATACATGGAGGTAGATATGCATATATGTATCTGTGTGTATGTAACAATAATAATCAAACAAAAAAGATACTATGAACTTGAGATTAGGGAATCCGATGGGCAAACATAATGGAAGGGCGAGTAAAGAGCATAATAGAAGATAGACATGTTTCTATTCACTTAAAATATTTACTTATTTATTTATCTATCTTTTATGCTGAAAAAAGTTTTTCACATGTTATATTCTGATCAATTCTACCAAATCCTCCCCACCTCCTCACCCAGCCAATCCATGCTCTTTTTTTTTTTCTCTCTATGATAAAAAATAAACAAAGCAAAAAATTCATGGAAAAGGTCACAGAAAAATGAAAACCAAAATATATAAGCAAAAGACGATATAATTCTTCCTTGCCTGAATTATTTTAAATTTTAAAAATATAAGAAGATACCATCCATCATCATTGCGACCAAAAAAAAAAAAAAAAAAAAAAAAAAATTCTGCTAAACATTTCCTCAGTGTCAGCCCATAGAAGATGTAGTCCTTCAATAACTAGGGCCACAACACCTGCAGGAAACCAAACTTCAGGGGGCACTGATTTGAAAGAATGACATGGTCATGGAGAGCACCTGAACCCGAGCACTGTGAAAAGCTAGCATTTTAGTGAAGGTGAATCCTCAGTTGCAGTCACACAAAACAAACCAACAATGTTAGAGGTATCAGAGAGAACCACTTGACAGGATCAAAACTCTGAAGAAAGTCTAAGATATCCTATCAGTGAAGGTGTAGCCCAGCCATTCTGGTATTGTCTGTAACATGGAATGACAATCAAGGACAGCATCAGCTATGGAGTGAAGCTCACCTGATTCTACTAGACAAGTTTTGTGTGCTGCAGATTTAGAGTCAAGGAGTGAATCTGCCTAGACCTTTACAGCCCAGAAGATCCTAAGTCCTCTAAATCCTGCCACTGAACTTTACACTGTAAGACACTGGTTTTCTTTGATCTGATTGTAACTGTATACTGATTCTTTCCTTTTGAAATAAGGTTATATAACTTATTGATATTTTTGGGAGGCTTTGGATGTTTTTGAGAGACTTTAAACTTCAAAATGCACTTTAGATTTTATTAAAGGAGAATGTACTTTTAAAATGCATTTTTAAAAATTTGTAGTTCTCAAACTTGAAATGCATTTTATATCAAGATATTGATAATAATATGAGACCTTTGGTCTAAACAAAATAAGAGTTATGGTTTAGTAGAGATGTATTAATGTGTCAATTTGACAAAAGTCATTGTCTTGGCCTGTTTTTGTCACCTTAATACATACCTTGTCATAGCCAGGCTCTTTATTGAGAAAATGATGCCATCTAGATCAACTTTAGGCAAACCCCATACACAGTTTTCTTTTTAATGATTGATGTGGAAGGGCTTAGGCCACAGAGGTTGGTGCCTTCTCAAAGCAATTGAACTAGCTAAGATGACCAATCCTACATAGTGTTCTTCCATGGCTTCTGCTTCAGTTCTTGCCTCCAGGTTCCCTGTCTTGCCCCAGTGATGGTGTGTGACCTGAGGGCTATAGGAAAAAAAAAAGTGCTTTCTGTCACAAGTTATTTAGGGTTGTAATGTTAATCATGGCAGAAGAACCCCAACTAAAATATCGGTAAAAGCTCATGGGTTTTAAAGCTGTCTTTCTTCCACTGAATTACCTTGATTAATAGTTTTTGTTCACACATGCGTAGATTAATTCAGAGCACTACTTCACGTAACTGTATTAGCAGTACTGAAATAGAGCAGGATTAATCATACCCTTTCTTTCTGTGTTGCTTCAACTTTACAAGTTTTCTTCCCCCTCAAACAACATACATTAAATCCATATTTATTCTATAAACAAATTGAAGACTAAGATAGGCTATCACTGGTCTATTGACCCATGAAATATGGGATCTGTTAGAATGCACCCTCATTCACTTATAAATTCTTATAACTCTTTCAGGAATATATACATATAATTTCATAATTCTGTTGCTTCAATTTCTTCTATTGTTTTTTTAAATTTTAATGCATAACTTTATATTGCTATCAGATATATCAAATTACAATTCAACTTTATTCTGTGACTCTAAATTCTTAACAGGATTCTATTTCTTTCCCAGGGGACAACTATGGTATTAACAAATACATATTTCTTTGTTTTCCAATATATATACCATCATGCCTTCCTAATTGTGCTGACAAAATCCATCTGTCCACAGTTTCATCCTTTTTTCCTTTAGAGTCCCATCTAGTAATATACTTTCTAACACAAGGAGAATAATAATTGCCTACTAACTCTTCTTAAGAGTTTTACAGTTTTATCTTTTTCATGTTGGTGTTATAATCATGTAGATTTTATATATGGTTTAAAGTAGAGCTTAAACATAAAACTTTGGGTAGTTATATCCTCATTCCTTTCATTTTTAATGTATTTATGATTTTTTACCTGATTTGTATTTCTGGTTGCCAGGATATAAACAAATTTCACTTGTTCATCTAAACAGATAAAATAATTCTTCTGATTAAGAATCAGATCTAGTTACAAAATATTCAAGGTCTACCAGATTGCTATGATTTTTCGTTTGAATAAAAAATAGTCTTTGTTTACTCCTTTTCCTTAATTTTTAAATTACTTTTTTTTACAAGTTTATGTGATTATTTTTATATATCCTGTTAGTATATGTACCAAAGCATATCATTATGTATTTGTAAAAATGATAGATTTTTATTTAATCTATAAAAGCAATTATATTGTCATAAAAATAGAAACACTCATTAAGAATTTTCAAACCAGCTAAGGTTGGAAAGGAGAAAATCATGTTATTATAAGTTCTTTATTTCTGGTACAAATGTAGAACCCTGTCAGTTGTAAGCTACATATATCAATAGAGAAGTGAAAATGACTTTTATAACTTAGAAAGGAGAGCATTAAATCTAAACAGTTTTATTCTACTGATTTTGTCAGAATAATGCAACTGAAAAATATGCTTATCCCTAAACATTTAAAAAAATAACTAAATTAAATTTTGAAAAATATTACAACAAAAACATTAATTTTATTTTTAAGACCAGATTAAGGAGAGATTTTAATTTTCAAAGTTGTGGTGTGGTACCCTTAAGGATAGAAAAATTTAGAAATAGTCTAAAATTCTATGTTATCATGTTACATAGTTGACACAACTATGTAATTAGAATATATAAAGATAAATGTATAAGTCTGGAATACATAAATATCTCTCCATTAGTAGTAACCTATCAGTAAGTAACAGGAAAGCTCATTTTAAACCAAATGCCTGATTGATACTAACCTTAAGCATGAGTATGTTGGAACGAAGCTAATATTTTGATTAATAACTAGAATTCTGATTGAGGGCGTTTGTTCTGCTACAGAACAATGACAAACAACAAACCATGGGAATAAAGACATCAAGCAAGACTTCCACAATATCACACTGCATTAAATTTAAATACTCATATACATACAAGCTCCCATCTAGATTTAACTTTGAGAAGTCTAAACATTTCTCTGATTGACATGTTGTGTTTCCATATTGTATATGATGAAAACAAACAGTAAATCAAGGAAACAAAAGCATGAAAAACAGCCAACTCTACTGAGATTTTAAACATTTTATAGCATTTCTAGCTCTTAAAAATAAAGTACATTTTATTTTCAAATCATTGCCTTCAATATTTTCATCAATTCAAAAATTGAGGAAACTCTTTACTTTCTACAAATCCTGGAGGGACATAAAACCATATCTAAAATAACAACATTTGGAAAATCATATACACTGCAATTATTATTTCTATAATTAAATATAATTACTGGATATTATATTAAAATATTTGTGCTATTTTTAATAACAGAAATATGAATTAGTTCTATGTTTTTTGATATTCTAAAAAGCTTGAAATATTCAATGGGCTACAGAGATCCAAGGTAGAATGGAAAACACTAAGACAGAATTATATTTATTAAATACTTATTTCTCCATAAAATTCTATTTATTTTTTTCAATTATAACTTAAACTACCTATTAATTATAACTGAATCCAGAGTAATAACTTTAAATTTCATAGAAAGTACTAGAAGAATTAGTAAAAGTGCCCACTTGCTGTTTATTGTGTAGCTAACTTCTTGTTTGCAAATTTGCAGAGCTCATACATCCAGATATTTCCTGAAGCCATATACATAATTTACTCTGCTCTTTAAGTGGCAAAGTAAGTGTTCATTACAAACGCTGACATGTTCTATTAGTTGCATACAAAATAAAATGTCGATGTGTAAGTGTTTAGCCTTGCTTGCAAGTGTTCTCTTGAGTATCTGTGTATGACTATATACTGTCTCAATGCAGCCAACTTTATTCATATTACTACATAATACCAAGAACATAATAATTTTAAAATAATTTGTCAAGTTTAACACTCATGTTAGTTTTTAAATTGCATCCTTTATACTTTAAATATAAAGCATAAGTATGGTAAAGTATTCAAGCTATAAAATTACTCGCCTTTAGTTACAGGATATATCAATATACATGCTGTAATTAACACTGATATATTACAGCACACATTTTTAAAATTTTTCTAATGCACACAAAATATTAAACTTGTTCCATTTGCCAAATAATGCTTGTGAGTTACGAAGCACTAAATTTATAATACATTTTCATGTTGGTTCTAGAAAGACTCTTTTTTATGCTGGTATGCTAAAAATCAATTTTCTTGTTATCCTTAGAAAGGAGTGTGTGTGTGTTTCTAAGTGTAAATAGCCAACAAAATGACAGGACAAAGTGAATCTCAGAGCCACAGACATAAAGATAAACAGAGATATTATCACTTTATCCCCATTACTCACCAATTGCTCAACAGAAAACGTAATGCAGACCTCAGTATTCCACATCAAAAGCCTGTTCTCTTCCTCCTGTTGATATACTCTTTATTATTTACTTGTGAAAAGGAAGACATAGAAGAGACTAACACATCAGATCATCTTTCAAACTTATCTAAATCAGGTGAAACCCTCAAAAAAGCAGTAATCAGTTTATTGAGTTCATCAACTTGTTAAAATATTGAAGCAAATTGCCCTGCTCGGTTATTAACAAGGTGGATTCAAAGGCAGAAACCAAAAGATAATATTCTACCAAAGACCTTGAATGGCTATCAGAACAGAAGCAAAGGAGATGTGTTTATCTGGTGTAAACACTGGAGTGTTCAAAAGGAGATTGACTAGAAGATGTGATAGGAAAATGGAAAGAAAAATGCAGTTGGAAAATTGAGAAGTTAATTTCACTTAAACTCTAACTAGTAAAAGGGTTTATTTCAGGAAAAAAAATAAGAAAAGAAAAGAAACCTTTTTTATAAATGCTCACACATGAGTTAGGATCTAGTCTAGTCAGGAAAAGTGTCTTCCTGCATTAAGCTGTTTCCAAAGACAACTTGGTAGATCTAACCATTTTTCCTTGCCAAGAATGTGGGAATTGTAGTCCAGTTTTCTTTTTGACAATATCAACAACCTTAATAACTGGGGTCTGCAAACATCTTTTCTATGTTTTTATTGTTTGTTTTAGCCTTTCAGAATTGTGATCCGGCATCATAAAGCTCATGTCACTTATTATATCTGAAAATTTTATTCCCCTCCTCTGTGTTTTAAAGAAATTTAAAACTTGGTATGAGGATGTAGCTTAGTAACATTGGCTCAAACACTAAATACATATATACAATAAAAAAATTCAGAGTTAAAAGTCATTTAAGGAATCTTTTCTTTTCAATACATGGAGATTGCAACACAAAGCCACAACAAATCAAAATACAGAGCCATGGCAGAACCATGAAACCCAGAGTTAATGAACACATCTCCAAAAAAACCTTTGTAGGTATCTTATATCAGAAACCACCACCAAAGAGGGGGTAGCACGATTGTAAGAACCAAATGATCAGGAAATTTTCTGTAAAATTGTGTCTTCTAAAAATATCTGAAGTTACACCTTGGAAATCTCTCTAAATATGAGTTAAATAAAAACAATTACAATAGAAAAGCTAATGTAGAGAGAAAACATTCCAGCAACCTTAAACTTTACACAAAGAATGATAGGCAACTAAGTAATGCTTAATATAACACAATAATCTCCTAGGAAGAATGTGCTAGCCATTTATTCAATACTAAATGTTCAGTCCTGTAAACAAATACATAGTAGAAATATTATACAAACTGAGTAGGTAGTATTTATACACTTAAGTAAATACATCTATGTTCATATATGTATGTAACAATAATTTAAAAAGGAGACAATAAATTTGAAGAATAAAAGGAGGGATGGATATAGGACACTTGAAGGGAGGAAAGGTAAAGTAATATACTTATAAAGTCAAAGATAAAAGAAATAATTAAAAGCAAAAACTTCCCAATAATCATATTAATATATTTGTGCCCAAAGAAATTCATAAAATTAAATTATTTTCATAATTTAAAATATGAATATATTAATTTAGTGTAGATAAATGATATATAATTAAAATATTTTCAAAGAATAAATCCATCACCCATAAATAACAAATATATATAAACGCTTAAGCAGTTTTATCTTATACCCAAATTACTTTAGAACAAGCAAGATTTTAAAAGTAAAAGATTTAAAGAAGACCCGTAACTGTCAGATATTTCTGGAAGTGAAAAACTGACTAGCTCCTCATGATAGGCAAGACATTATCTCTGGAATCAGAAAGAAAATAATTTGCATATTATAAAAATGAAAAACAAAACAAAACTGGTCTGTGTATCAATTATGATGCTAACTTTTATCGCCCCTCTTTGTGTTTAATCCTAAGAATGTTCTTACCCTTAAGCATGGTAGCATTTGCCAATAATTTCAATCACTGGCAGGTAAATTACAGTAGAATTTCAAGGCCAGCCTGGCTACAACAAACTTTCCCTCAAACAACAACATAAATCAAGAGTGAAAAGGAAAAGGAGAGAAGATTGTGGTTTATTTAGGATGTTCGTCTGTTACCAGTTCAGGAACTCAAAGCCCAAGCTCTTCAGCATCTCATAGCAAGTGTTCAGTAAGTGATCCATGACTCTTAGACATTGTTCCTACCTCCACATTAGTATTCAGAATCCAGAGAAAGCCAAATGTGCTAACCTTATGAGTCACATAGGATGTTTGTGTGTATCCTCCAAAGTTTCCCTCAACATCATCTAATAAAGGCACACCAAAATGCTCTCATCTTTTCCAGTATACCTACCATCCTTGTGCTCGCTTTCGAGTCTCTTCTCAAAGAGACAAGGACTGTTTCTGTGTTAAGCTATGTTTTGAATAAATGACCTTTACTTATTTTGAGTTGGCTATCTTTACTTATTTTCAGACCTGTCACAGAAATTCACCTGTGACTTTATAACACCCTTTGTAAAGATCCAAGACCAGATGCAAAATGAAAAAGGAACTTCCTCTCTTGCTAATTTCAGCAGGTGAGGTGCAGAATGTGAGTAGAGAACTTTACTTTGCCATCTTACTCCCAGTGTATTAGCTAATTCATTCTTTGCTCTGATGCCTTTGTGCTACTATGGTTTCCCTAATCATTTCTGCCTTAGACCTAGCCATTTCCTCATTCTCCAGCTTTTATGCCCTATTCTTTTTACTTTGTGGTCTTTAAAATCCTTATTGCAATAATACTTTTTTCGTCTTGTGATTTGTGGCCTCTAAAACATTTTCCTGGGTCCCATTGAACTATGTGGAGTCAAGTACAGTGTGTTCACAAAAAACTCTGCCCGAATTCTTCGTAAAGGTTAAGTATAGATCCTATATGTAACCTGTTAGTGGAACAAAGTAGGTTTATAGTGAACATAAATACATGCATTTCTACCATTAATGTTGCTTAAACAGTCACCCTGATTTTCAAATAGCAATCTACATTTTTTCTGTTTAGTTTCAGCTTCCCTTGAACTCAAGTACGTTCTACTTACGTCATCAAATTTTAATATGATTTTTTGAAAAGAGAATTGGAAAGATATCTGAATTTCACCATCTGTTCAAAGTTGTCATTTCCTACCCATGCAGCAAATGTAAGTTCCCACACAATTTTAAATATCTTTTTAATTTCCACTTTCTATCACATGTCTACTAGAAGCCAATAGTATGCAATGGAAAAATACATGAAGATAGTGACAGCTATAATACATGAAAAATAAATAACCCTCAAAATTCACTTTAATTCACTTAATTTATTTATATAAAGAAGCAAGAACAATTACTAGCATATGAGCTTTGAGGTGACAGCACCAGGCAGCTTATTTCAGTTAACTATGGCCCTAGACTTGGATTGTAGGTGTCTAGTTTAACTCTTTGAGCACTGTGCTTCTTAGAAGTGTGGTAAGAAAAAGATGCTTCCTAACTTTTTTTTTATCCATGCCTCTTGTTCATGTGAGAATTTCAAAGTAACTCCCAAGAACATAGGCCTATAAAATACATCTCCGTGTGTATTTCTTATGTAGTATCATTCAGGTAGTAACACATGAATTTATTTTAAAGCAATTTTCCACACATGTATACATAATTTTGACTTTTATTAAAGACTAAAATATTTGTAAGCTAATAAAATTGCTTTGTTTTTAAGATTTCTACATAAATAATTATATCTTGGTTGAGTATTTTATGTCCTAGCTTACAAAGCATCTTCAAATTATTGCAGATTTGTTTCAATTTTCTGATTGCGGATGCTGAAAATACTTTCTCCTATAAATACCTAGTAGAAAATGGTAGGCATTTTTTTTTATTTCTCCTTCAGAAATGGCTTAGTACTGCCTTCATATCCCAATTCAATGTCGATGAATTTTTGAATCTCAGGGCAGCAACTGATCCTTCATTGGTAACAAAAATGGACTTAAAATTGACAAGAAAACTCATACTTGTGGATATCAACAACTAGGAACCTAGAAAAAATTAACATCACCTAAATGTGGAAGACACTACTCTTTTGGTAAGGACATAACAGACAGGCAAAAGCCAGCATTCATTGCTGGAAGATCTTTGCTGAACAGTAAAAGTCTCAGTTTCCCCATGGCAAGGCAGATTATCTCAGTAGCTTGGCAACATGAAGCTCCCTCCCTCCAACAGGACTTCCTGCCTGGTTGTCCTTCTCAGAAGACTGTACCAGAGCCTGGAACACTGATCTTATCTAAAAGCCTCTCTAAACTAGATGCCAACTTATCTTTAGCTTGAACCCTGACATAAATCCCTGCTACTTGAGTTCATTTACCCAAGTCTATCCCCTGAAGATCTGTCTTAGTTTGCGCTCATGGGGCATATGCTAAGCTTTCTCTCTCCCAGAATTTCTGCCTCTTTATCCACTCAGACAGACTACAGAGAGGCCTTGATAGAAAAAGAAACTCCATAATTCATCTCTCTCTGCTAATTCAGGCAATGTGATTACCTGCCTTACATTGATGCTTCCATTTTGCATGCAATTAGGGACTCTATTTTTTCTTAAAACGTAAGAAAAAATAAACTCTTTCCCCCTTAACTTGTCTTGTCAAATAATTTTTATTATTTTTTATAGCACAGTAACAAGAAAGTAACAAATACATCAACTCAAATAACTTAACCAAAATGGCACAGAATGTATTATTAGCTGGTAAGGGATGATGAGTAAAGAACTGTTAAAGTATCTGGATTCTTAAAAAAAAATAAAAAATCTAACCACTATGCCATTACAAGGGCAGAGAGCTTTTCATATACAGTAAATCCACTTCAATTCATAATATAAAAGGCTCTTGTTTCAGAGACAAGCCATTTCAAGAAACATAAAAAATTATAGCTAGAAATGCATCAAATTTGTTTTATGTTGAAGTATGTGTGTGTGTCTGTCTTTTAGAAACCTTACTTGTATGCATTCTATTTTTGGAAATACCACTGGGCATCAGCTAATTTGTTTTAGTGTTCATGATGAGTTTCTTAGCTAACTTTAGGGTTTGGGGTCATTAAAATGTTATTTATTATGTACATTTAAGTCTCTCGGCCAGTACAGTAATCCAAATTAGAGTAATTTAGACTGAATTAAGAAAAAGCCCTGGTTTAATGGCTAAAATATCCCACAGATAATTTTCAGCCTCTAGAGAAGAGATATAAAGAGATAGCAAAAAAAAAAAAAAAAAAAAAAAAAAAAAACAAAAAAAAAAAAAAAAAAAACCACTTGTCTGTTTTCTTGAGGCAGTTTAAATATTCTGTGATAGTGGTCTTGAGCATTTCTGGAGCCATGTTTTGTGATCCTTCTGAGACCAGACAGGGTTTGGAGAGAGAAAGGTGGAGAAGGAGATAAGGTGGAGCTTTTACCAGAACATTCCAGACTTTGGGGGTATATGGATGACAGGGGCTAAATCGGAGTTTCCAACAAGAACATATATGTTCTACATTTCCTCATCCATTCTTCTCTGATGAACACCAGGGCTGATGGAATAACTTTTGCCATGATGAAGTTACCACTTTCTGAGCTGACTTTGGTTTTCTTTTTCAGATGTAAATCTGAGACAATTTTTTTGTTTGTTTGTTTTTGCTTTTGAGGAACTTCCATACTACCTTTCATAGAGTTTGTCCCAAGTTGTGCCTCTAATAATTGGATGTAAGAGTGTATTTTTATAACAAACTTGTATTAGACAAAGGTAAGTTAATTAATTTAGATTAAAACAAATGGCTGCTAAGTTATCATTATGTAGGCTTTTGGTTACTTTTCATATATTATACATATTTATAAATAGATCTAGTGTGTCTATTTTGATGTTACTACTTGCTAGATATTTTGCCATACTTTAGGTTTAAGCAAATGCTCACTTACTAACCTAAAATATTTTTCCTCAAATTAGAAGTCATATATATTGCCAGTTTCAAGAGCTTTTGTAAAATTATTAATTTGTGATTCTTCTAAATTATGAAAACCAACAAATTGTTGACTACGAAAGTTATTTGTCATGGTGACCATTATACTTTTATTTATTTTATTTTCTTGTTTCTTTACACACTAAGACTTAGCTAATATAAACAGCAACCAGTAACCACGATGCTGTTAATGTTCTCATTTCCTTGCCTAAGCCCTGGGCAGGCTCCTCTAAAGACAGCCACCATGTTTTCATTGCCTTCCACTCTGAGAATATTCACTTTCAAAATCTGTAATTGTTCACACTTAGCATGACTCTTTGAAGTATACCTAGATATCCCAAACTACTAATATAAGAATAAAGAAAATTCCTATCTTAAAAATCTGAAAGACAACCCTTTAAAATGCTCATATTGAAGTGAAGTGGCTGGTTTCCTACTCCAGAAAGAACAGGACAACTTCTGCCTCTTGCACTTAATAGAAAACACGTAGTCTAACAAAGAAAAAAATGTGATTTTGAATAATTCTCTATGCGGGAAATCTATAAATAATGCCCCTTGGACATCTGTCATTCCCTTTTAACATTTACTTTTTACTTAAATGTTTAAATTTTTTATGTTGTTAAAAATATTCATAGTCCATTTACCATGAATAAGGCATGGAAAATGTTTTTGAGATGTCAATCAAAATTTAAATTTAAAAATGGGTTTTTTCTTTGTATTTTATGTACCATATTAAATTTTGTGTATGTTCATATATATGCATGCATTAATATAAGCATAAATATTCATGTACATATCCTATACATCATTTTCACTTTTCCTCTGTGTTTTTTATTCTCTTTTATTTCAAAAATATGAAAAACATAGTCAACTATTTCATCATTTTGTCTTTATAGAAACATTTTTATGATTAAGACTTACCTTTAACTTACTATATATTTTATTAAATGTAAACTCATTGGAGTCTCTCTGCCTAAGCTTCTCAAATGGGGAAATAACCAGTGATAATTATAATTCACTTGGTAATAAGATTTCAAAAATTGTTAAGTATTTTAATATGAAACTAGTCTATGGAACATCTTTAATACAAATACTTCTGCCTAATTATTAGCAAATGTTTTAAAAATCATATTGAAAACTATCTGTAGAGATGCTTGCTTTAGGTTTGTTGCTTTAATGTAGTTGTATAAAAATGGCATTGTCCTTGGGCTACACTGTGTTGTTGAATTTTAGGACCCTCTTCAGTAGCAGAGAGATCAAGTTATTATCCTGAGTAATAAAATATTTAATAAAGGTAAGAAAAGAGGCACCAGAGACCTCAGTAGCTCTTTTGGCCTTTGAAATAAATTACTTGCCTAGAAGCTATTAGCTTATTACTATGTTGTAGTAAAAACTGTAATTCATCCGCTAAAAGCAAAGAGATTTCACTGGATCTGTAAGAGTGTCTTCATCTTTCCTCAGGATCAGTCTAACATGAAATGCAGTCTTCACATGCACAGGGCAACTATATGAAGAACATGTTATTCCCACAGTGTCATTTTCTTATCAGCCAACAATAAACAAATCTTTAGGGCTGAAAGGACAGCACTAACTTGCTCAATTACCTCTTCATTCTGTGCACTGATGTGAAGAAATCTGAGAAGCTCATCTTCCTGACCTTATGAGGCCACTCTCACATGAATTGTTAATGATTATCGTCACGGAAACAGTAACCCTGGGTCATCTGTTTCATTTTGTTAAAGAGGAGTTAAAGTTCATGGACCAGTCAAATTGTGACAGCAGAAGACTCTCTAGGAAGAAGATTCACATTGTCACAGCTGCACTTGACAGTCAAAGCTAGTTTCGGAGTTGAGATTCAAACTACATTCACAAATCAAAGGAAAAAGTGACAAAACATTAAGATCCATTTGAACCATACTTTTTGTCATAATTCAGAAGCAAATTATGGATGAATAATTAGACAATCATTCTGAAACTTTTTCTGAAAAATTTACTGTTTTAAGAAATTAAGGATAATTGTGATTAGGTTTAAATTTTTAAAATGTTTTAACACTTTAAAACTAAACATTGAAAAGGCTAAATAATTATACATTGACTTATGTTAAATAAACAGTTATTTAGAAGACATGGTAATATTTAACCTTGCACTTTTGACTGTGGTAATACTTATAAATGTAGAAATGATAGTACAATATATATCTAAAATGCCATCAGTCAATTCTCACCATATTTAATATGATTTAATCTTCATGATATCTGTGAAGTAACAATCAGTGTTATTAACCATTTGATGTCAAGAAATGTCTATTTTCGTGCAGAATTCTGGTTCATAGGTAACAATGTTTGTGGTAATATACTATGTATTTAAAAAAAATAGTCTGGACTATCAGAGGACATAGCTACAAACAGAATGAAGCCATGAAACTCAGGGAGTAGTGATCAATGCCTTTAGCCCATCAATTGGGAGTCAGAGATTCTCTGGATCTCTGTGAGTTCAAGGCCAAATAGATTCAGGTAATGATGGCACCCACATTTAATAGCAAAGTTGATCCAGGAATTGAAATAGCTAGGCAGGGAAATAAAGATGAGGAAGAGGAGGAGAAAGAGAAGGAGGAGGAGGCAGTTCTTTCTTTTGCCTGCCAATCCTGTTCATCTGAGTGCTCCTGGAGACAGAACCTACCCTGTTAGGCCTGAGGGGTTTGCTGGGTAAAAATTGGCTGTGGTTCGTTCCCTGTTCATTTCCTGTTTCCCCCAATATCTAAATACTAAATATGTAATAAATGTTAGGATTAGAACTGACATATTCCAAACTCATAAGAACAGGGCTATCTAAGAGCTCAAAAGGTAAAGTTTTTGTAGTTGCCACTATGTGTGTGTGTGTGGGTGTGTGTGTGTGTGTGTGTGTGTGTGTGTGTGTACATGCTCGCACGCATGCTAGTGTGAAGAGGATTGTGCTGGTATGGTTCCTTGGGTCCTGGGTATGTATTTAACTTTTTGTTTTCTTCTTTTTTAAGTGTTTTTCCAGTTGCCAAGATCTAACTTGGTTAGGTTATTTGGATGCCAATCTTCTGGAATTATCTTGAACAATTGAGCCATCTGCCTAGACCTTCCACAGTTATTTATTAACAAGACAATGTAATATGAGGTTTCTGACCTGGACTATCATCCAGGTTTAGGCCCACAGACCCGGAGACCTACAGAGACACACAGATGCATACGATAGTTTTAGGTTGATCGACATAAGGCCCAGGCATATAACTGGCTAGCTCTCTACCTTTAAATTAACCCATGACTCTTAACCTGTTCAGCCATGGGGCTCAGTACCTTTTCTCACATCAGCATAGTTGTCCTCTGCTTCTTCCTGCTTCTCTCTGGCATTCTGCTCTGTGCTTCCAGTTCCCATAGTTCTCCTAGTCTGGTAGCCCCGCCCACACTTCCTGCCTGCCTTTGGCCAATCAGCACTTTTTATTAAACCAGTGGGTGGGATAATTATTTACAATGAAACAACACAATCTCCACAAGACAATGTTACAATTTCTTTCAAATTTTACTTTCTGTTCTATTTTGATCAGTAACTTTAATTTGTATTTTTGGCTTCTCTATTCCATACTTGGAATGTTAATATTAAACTATATATGTCTAAATAATCCTTAATATATATTATCAGATTGACATTTAGAATTTTATTAATAAATATTTTAGTACAGTCTGTGATGTAGTAATAACTGTCTTCACCAATCTTTGATAAAAATTAGAATGCCTTAGGAAATTGTGATATCTGGATATTTCTAAATGTGAGTGAAAGAACCTTTGTTAAGAACCCCACAGAAAGAAATGTGTTGGGAGCCGCTGGCCCCAGCCCCTCAAGATGGTGCCAATATCCAGTGCTGGCCAACCCACCTGAGTCAGTAATCAAGACAAGGGCCTGAGTCAGTAATCAAGGCAAGGGCCTGAGTCAGTAATCAAGGCAAGGGCCTGAGTCAGTAATCAAGGCAAGGGGGCATGCCTTTGCTAATTTTCCAAGACTGGTCTCTCCGCCTCTCCCGTGACGTCATGTGGGATGATGAGCTGCAGCCTATAGAGAGGTGACACGTCCAAGGCGGAGGTCTTTGGCCTATATAAGGGCTGGGCTTTTCCTACCTCACTGTCTCCATTTTATGTAAGCTAATGCTCTCCCTCAAGGAGCATTAAAACATTGCTGCAGAAGGATCCTACGTGTGCCGTGCCTTTTCTTGCGGGCGAGAAGTGGGCGCGGGACAACTGGTGCCGAAACCCGGGAACTGAACACCATTAGCACCGTCGGAGACCCCTCGGAGACGAGGTGGATTCAGAACTGCAGGTAGGTTGCTCGGAGAGGTATGTCTGAACTGGACTTTGGTTTTTTTGAGGCCTTGACGCTTGTCTTGGCAGTGCTGTTGATTTTCTTCGTGGTTGCCTTTTGCTTCCACCTGTGCATGGGATCCTCCCAGTCTATCGTAACAGCACTAGACTCCCTGCTTAAGCAGCGTGATATTAAGATGGCACAGCGTACCCTAAAGAACTTTGTAGAAGATAAAGCCTGTAAAGATCTGATAGCTAAAGGGCGAGACGTGATGGAAGAAGTTCAGGACAGCATATCAGAAACCGAGCGCCATGTGAGGTTAGGCGCGCGCCATAAAGTAACAATACGCAATAAGGAAAAAGGACCCCCCGGTAATATGGGGGAGTTGGGAAACCAGAAACTACTCAATAAGGAAAAAGGACCCCCCGGTAAAGTAAAGAATATGGGGGAGTTGGGGAACCAGAAACTAAAGCCTGGTCCCCCCACATTGTACCCTGTATGGGAACTTGAAAATTTAAATTTAAAGTGTGGCTCCTTGAGTGGCTCTGATACATCGGAATATTCGGGAGATGATGAGTTGAGCCCTGATGAGGAAGATGACCTAGAGGAAGAGGCGGCTAAATATGAGGCAGAGAGATATTATCCTGATGAATTTCCCCCCAAACAACAGCTCTGGATATTTGAGATGCTGACAGGGCAAGGACCACACGCAGCTGATCAGACTAATTACCCCTGGGGAGCTTATCAGCTGATTGCTAATACAGCCATTAGGGCATGGAAAGCTTTATCCAGAAAAGGAGAAGGGAGCGGTCAATTGACTAAGATTGTTCAAGGTGCACAGGAGCCCTTTTCTGATTTTGTGGCTCGCATGACAGAGGCAGCAGGTCGAATCTTTGGTGACCCAGAGGCGGCTGCCCCTCTGATAGAGCAGCTGGTATTTGAACAAGCTACCAAGGAATGCCGTATGGCCATAGCTCCCAGAAAAAATAAAGGACTACAAGACTGGTTGAGGGTATGCCGAGAGCTTAGCGGTCCCCTGACAAACGCCGGTCTAGCTGCAGCCATTTTGCAGTCCCAGAGGTACCCTCTAGCGGACCCTGCCAAGAGAATTTGCTTTAAATGTGGCAAGCCCAGCAATTTATACATGTTCAGGTATTAATCTTTCGAGAAGCCTTTCTCAATTTTTGTTACAGAATTGGTCTTCTGAATTTGAGCAGACCCTTCGTGACCTGCAGGTGGCGATCGTCCAGGTCAATTCCACTCGGCTAGACCTGTCGCTGACCGAAGAGTTTTCTCCGTGGATTTCCTCAGCCTTCCCCTACTCCAAGGAATGGGTGGGGGTGGGTATGTTTGGCCTAGCCTTTTGCGGAGGACTGGTCATTCTTCTCTGGATGGTTTGCAGGCTCAGAATCCAAGGTCAGAGAGACAAAACAGTTTTGGCTCAAGCCTTAATGGCTCTAGACTCAGGAGCCTCGGTAGATGTGTGGCTAACTATGCTAAAGCAATAGGGATATTTTGGCTCGAACAGCTCCTGTATGCCTAGGACAGTCCTGTCCATTGCACTGGGTGGAGTGTTCGGCCCCTTTCCTGAGAGGGGTGTTGAGCCAAGGGCATCGCACAGGACATAGCTATGTCCTGGGAGGTATGTTGTCCTGCATAAGGGTGCCTGCCTTAACTCCCTTCCCAGCAAAAGGCAGAGGACAGGCTGGGGGAATCTCGATCTGTCGAGGGATTAGAGATGACGCCCACGCAAGTCCATAATGTTTTCTGGGGGATAACCACTGCCTCCACCCTCTTACAGGATTCCCTCATTGCTTAGAAAAAAAAAAGGGGGAGATGTTGGGAGCCGCTGGCCCCAGCCCCTCAAGATGGTGCCAATATCCAGTGCTGGCCAACCCACCTGAGTCAGTAATCAAGACAAGGGCCTGAGTCAGTAATCAAGGCAAGGGCCTGAGTCAGTAATCAAGGCAAGGGCCTGAGTCAGTAATCAAGGCAAGGGCGCATGCCTTTGCTAATTTTCCAAGACTGGTCTCTCCGCCTCTCCCGTGACGTCATGTGGGATGATGAGCTGCAGCCTATAGAGAGGTGACACGTCCAAGGCGGAGGTCTTTGGCCTATATAAGGGCTGGGCTTTTCCTACCTCACTGTCTCCATTTTCTGTAAGCTAATGCTCTCCCTCAAGGAGCATTAAAGCTTTTCTGCAGAAGGATCCTACGTGTGCCGTGCCTTTTCTTGCGGGCGAGAAGTGGGCGCAGGACAGAAATGTAAGATGAATACATTATCACTTAGCATACATTTGTAAAAGAGTGCTTCTAATGAAAGATACAAGTGTACCTTTCCCATGCAGCTGATAATCTGATTGACATGGTTAGAAGCCATTGAAAATGAGAGCCACAAAACCATTGATGAATAAGGAAGCTGTTATAGAAAAATAAGATCCACAGAATGTGTTCAAAAGAGTAGTAGGCAGAGTAGGATATGGCAACCTTGTTGTGATTCACAATGGCTAGTTTTGCAGGTCAAAATCATTAGCAATTAGTATGACAAACTCATAGGATGCAGATGGTATAAAAATTAAGCTGACTTTACTATTCAAAAGTTTTATCTATTGTATTAGATTATGTTCTACTATGTAGTCTATCCCACATCTTCCTCAAATGTGTTGGAGTAGCAAGCAGTTATCTGCCACCATATTAAGATAATAATACGTTACTTTGTTTTCTGGTCCTAAGAGTTGAACTTAGAGCACACATGACAATTAATTGCTATAGCACCACGGTATGTCTCTTGCCCAGAAAGTATGTCATGTGTGCCATGAGGCTAGAATAATGTGATTAAATAGGATGCAGGAAAATTTTTGTTCTGATTGCATTAAGATATTTTAAATTTTGAGATGATGGAGTAATGAATAAGAATTTTGTTTATGGTGGGTTTTATCCTCTTTCAATTTACTAGTCTGAAGTTACATATCCTTTGTGTTTTCTTAGGGGTGGTTAAACTCTTCAGATTAAATTTTCCAGGGGAAGATTACACAGAGAGAAGGACATAAGGGGGGAATGTTGATAAAAAAAAAAGCTACAAATAAGGGCCATCTGAGGGATCATATAAAATCCCACTAGAGTAAAGTACACGTGCACACACACACACGTGCACACATGCATGCACGCATGCATGCATGCATGTGTATCTGCATGTGTACATACAGATGTATGTGCACTGTACATGCATGTATATGAATGACATTTAAATGGTTCTCCCCAATGATAGGAAACAAAGCCTCAACTAGACATCCCGTATGCTGTGGAATATTAGTTAAAAGTGTATTGCATTTTTTATGTTGATATGTAGCAATCTTTTAATACTATGTTTGTTTAGCTCTGTAAAGTTATGTGATTTCACCTGTCTAAAACACATCATTTGCCTTATTAAGAGCTGACAGAAGAGTTAACTATACAGAGAGTTAAATAGATAGCATTCAGAGAGAATGAGTAAGAAGAGGAAAAAAAATAGAGGAGAAAAAGGAGAGTAGAACACGAGGGACTAGCAACCCATCTGTACAACCAGTCATGGAGATCCCGAGCCATGCCCAGATGACCCCATCCTTAACTGTAGGTTTCCGATGCCTCTGAGCACATTTTACCTGGAACCCCAAATGGACAAAAATACCAGGATTCCAAAGAAATTCCTACCCAATACCACACAGCCAAAATACTTTACTGAGAACACATGAGGGCAATAGATCAAAAAAAAAATCTAATCAATCAAGAGAACATCAATTATCAATACCTAGAATAACAAACAGTCTTTTCTAACATAGATGCCTAGATGTCAATGTAAAATCACAGTAACTTTATAAACAATGTATCTTAACTAAAGCCCAGGAAAAATACGACAGTAGGCCCTGAGTATTGCAACATAGCTGAAGAAAAGCAAAGACCTTAATATCCTTATGAATAGTGATATAGACACTCAAGTAGGGAAAGATTACTTCATTAAAGAAGTCTATGTAAAACGACACACACAAACACACATACAGCACCATCAGCAACAAAAATCCTAAATAAAGTAATGATTAAAACAATCTGAGAAATAAAAGTGTAAAAAACTCATTAAAAAAAAAAAAAAAACACCTTGAGGAAAATTTTGAAATTAAAAGTTTAAAACTTGGATAGTTTCCTCGGAGCCAATTTTCAATAGCAGAACACAAGAGATAGGAGACAGACTTTTATTCATTGTAGGCATGTTAGAAGAAATGGATATCTTCTTCTAAAATATGTGGGAAAAAAGCACCCTGGTGTAAATTATGATGAATATGGTATACAATAAAAATATCAGATCTAAGAGTAGGGAAATAGGGAAAGAAGAAAATATTTTCAACAAAATCATAGAAGTAACTGTCTCTAACCCAAAGATGATGCCAATTAAGATAAAAAAACATGATATATATATAGAGAGAATTGTGCTCAACTATGTTTATTGTTGCCTCACTGATAATTGTCAGAAAATGGAGATGACTTTTATAACCCTCATATGGTGAAAGTTGACACATATATATATTACTGGATAGACTGGACCAGTTACGAAGGAATGCTATAGGATCTGATCTTATCTACAAATCCAACCCTATAGAAGGCACGAGAAAGATAATTCCAAGTTAAGAACATTAACTAAGACAAGAAAACAAAAGTAGACTACTAACTAAAAGAGGAGCAATACACACACCACAACAGCAAAATAATAGGAATTAACAGACATTGTTTATTAATAGCTCTCAATTTTATTTGTCTTAATTTTGTAATAAAAGACAAGTTCCATCCTCTTGCTACATCCAAGAAGCAGATCTTGACATCAAGGCCAGGCATCATCTCAGGGAAAGGGAATGAAAACAATAGTGCAAGCAAATGCATCTAAGAAACAGGCTAGTGTGACAATTTTAATATCTGATAAAACATATTACAAAACAAAACTAATGAGAATAGAAAGATAATCCTACTACAGACAAATCAAAGGAGAGAAAACCAGGACATTGTAAATCTTTACATATATGAACCAAAAGCCAGAACACAACATTTCATAAAAGAAACACCACAAGAATTTAAACATAGGCTATCCCTGAGGCACTGGCAGAGGGAGACTTCAATATTCCACTCTTGAAAATAGATATGTCAGCCAGACAAAAAATAAAGAGAAAAATGATAAATAATATCATAATTTTAAAAATCTAATAGTTTTTACGTAACATCACCAAATACAAAAGCTTATAAATTCTTCCTGGAATCTCTTGTATCTTCCTCCAAGTTAGACCACATACGTGAACACAATAAAACTCTCAAAGCTACATAGAGAATTGTGCTCAACTATGTTTATTGTTGCCTCACTGATAATTGTCAGAAAATGGAGATGACTTTTATAACCCTCATATGGTGAAAGTTGACACATTTACAAAGTGGAGTATAAGTGACATTTCATTGTAAATGTATTGAAACAGAAAAAAAAATATTACTGAGTGAGCTACTATAGCCCCAGAAAGATAAATGTGGTATTGTTCATTTAAATATTGATATTAGCTATTAAATCAGTGATACTGAAGCTACGGTTCTCAGATCCAGTGGTTAGGTTTGGAGAACGTGACTGAGAAAACAGCAAACTCATGAGGAAAGGGAAATATAATATCTATCTGTAGAAGTGTGTAGCTGTGCATGTGAAGATGTGGAGCTGAAGCAAGAGAATCAAAATGAGCAGGAGAGAAAAGAGCAATAAAGAGGGAATGCAAGGAAAGTCCTCCAAATTCGTGTGTCATTTCAAGAATAGTGTGGAGACCTAATAGAAGCTCCTAAAATACATATGTATATAAAGGCAACAAGGTAAAATTATTTGACTATCTAAATTTAAAGCATTTATAGACAATTTAGTATGTATGTGTAAAGCATATCTTTCATTGCATTATAATTTTTTATTTGTTAACTATGATTTTGTTATTTTTTTAAATATTTCTTTAAATCAATTCTTAGTCGTGGACTTTTTGTTTGATTTGTTAACTTTATGTACTTTCTTCTAAAGTTTTCAATAATCATTCTTTATGTAACCTTTAAAAAGAATAATATAGTAAAATGGATTAACAATTTAATTATAAAAACATGAATTATTACAACTATAATGCTCATTTATAATGGCTTATATTTCTGAAGAATCATTTTAGTCACAGGAAGATATCATTATAAGAGGTGCTTGTCCATTTTACATCCTTATGAAACTAAGATTAATCAATAGGACATAGTGTCAGGATTTGTTTCAAATGTAATAAAAACAGTCAGAGATATCAGAGGGATCTACCCCCAGTCAATCTAGGAGGATCACACAGTAGAAACTCACACAATTAATCTCAGCACAGGGAATATCCTGGATTGGTGACCTACAGCCTTAATCCAATCAAATCTTAGATTGAGGTCATCTTAGTTTACAGAAGGAGTTCTAGGCTTCCAGGAACTTTTCTTCATTCTGATTTTTTCAGTATACTAAAACAATAAAAATTATGATAGATGACGTTGGTCCTATTTCTTCTAAAAGATCCTGTGAACATAGTAAGTCATAGTTGACATATATGTGCTTTAAGTAGCAGTAGTTTGGATATTGAAAATATTAAAAACCTGTTTAGATTTTGGTACCATTTTGAAAAAATGGCAATATTAATTATGTATGTAATATTCCTTCAGTTTAACTATTTCTCTTATTCTATATTAAAATATTATATCTCATGGGAAGAGATACTTTAGATTTGATAGTAAGATAAAAATGGAATATAAATAAAATTTTTCCTAATTTTAATTGTATTTGCTATGTCTTAGGGTTCTTTCTGTGAAAATTAATGTTATTCTAGATTCTATTTAAACTATATCCTCAAACTAAAGAGTGTATATAATTCTATTGTGAATTTCTCGATGAGGTATATATTGCAAATAAAATTAAAATACAACCTGCTTACTTTTATGAATGAACACATATCACAGCAAACTAAAAAACCCATTCTCTTTTTGCAAATGAACATTTTTAAAGTGCAGTATGATTAGTAGTATAGAAGAAAAACAGAAAGACATGTAAATATACATAAAGAGATTAATAAATGTTAGAATATATTAAACCAAGACACATTTCTCCAAATCTTAATGTATGAACTTACCAACTCATTAAAAAGAAATCATCCAGCAATAATCATATGAATTATACTGACAGAGATAATTTAACTTTGGAAGCATATCATCCTCCACTGAATTTAGTTGAAACATTTTATTATGTAGTCTAAAGGCAATAAATTCTGAGTTAAGTTTGTTAACTTTAGTATTTGTTGCTTTAGTACTAAGTATTACAACAGAGACTAAATATGAACACGTGATTTTGGTAAATTTTATTAGCAATATTTGAATTTTGGAAAAAAAGTGTCCCAAAATCTTAATAATAAGATGGATCAGACCTGCATTCAGGATAAAGAAATCAGATACTCAATAAGTACATGAGTCATATCTTGTCGTTTCTAAACTTTATCTTTTCCAATTTAACAAGAAAATAGATGTAAGTACAAGCTGCATTATTTTCTCAATTTTGTCAATAATGCAGAATTTCATAAATAAATGTTGACTAAAATTACTAAAAATGTGATAGATTCTGAAAACAGTAAAATGTTATGATTTTGCATATGCTTTGAGGCAAGTTAATATCACTTAATTTTTGATGGCATGAAGATAAGCATATAATTTTAAATAAAATACTAAATTAAATTATGAATCTCAAGGTATTAAATAACTTATGTACGTCTAAATAAATCATGCTAACCCAATATTTTTAGCTATCACAAAAATAGGCTAACTGAGGCATAGCCTCTTGAGGATCCTAGAAGAAGAGCTCTAGCCCCAGCTGCTCCTTGAGACACAGCCTCCAGAGAGCCCAATCTTAAGGGTGGCTTCCTTAGACACAGAATCTGGAGGTCCCCATCACAAGAGTGGCTTCCTGAGACACAGACTCAGAAGAGCTTCTAAACAAGAGCTTCAGCTGCAGAACTCATCTGCCCCCTGAGTCACTGACTTCACTGCCTCTGATTTCTCCAACAGTGCCAATTTCTTCAAGAACACCTAGTAGACCAAAAGCAACTCCGTGAAACACAGACAACAATTATACTTATCAGTTGAAGAAATGTGTAGACGGAGGTGAAAAACTCAATTGACAACATAAGTAACAGTATGGTACCACTAGAACCTAGTTTTCTACAACAGCATGACCTGATATTCCAATATAGAAGAAGCAGAGGCAAATGACCTTTAACTGTCTTTATAAAGATAACGGAAGGCTTTAAAGAGGAAATTAAAGAAGAAGTAAAATAATTCCTTAAGGAAATAAAGGAAAAGACAAGCAAAAAAATGGAAGAAAAAAACAATCCTCTTAAAGAAAAGCTAAAGAACCATGAAAAAAGCAGTCAGAAAGGTGATGTAAACAGTGCAAGATTTTAAAAAGTGAAATAAATAAAAGCAATAAAGAAGACACAAAATTAGAAAATGCTGGAAATAGAAAACCCGAGTAAACAAACAGGAACTTCAAATGCAAGGATAACGAATAGAATACAAGAGATGGAGAGAGAATAGAAGTTACAGTAGAGGAAATAAATTTGTGCATTGCCATCATAGACTATTTCCTACAGGCTCAGCCAGTCTGTCCGAAGAAGCTGCAGCTGCTTGGGATCACAGCTCTGCTCTTGGCTTCCAAATTTGAGATGTTTTCTCCAAATATTGAAGCCTTTTTATATCACAAGCCATGCTTACACCACCAGTTCTCAAATCTGAGAAATGGACACTCTGATTTTGAAAGAGCAGAAATTCGAGCTGGGTCGGCTTTTGCCACTTCACTTCTTAAGGTAAGCCTCAAAAGTCGGGGAGGTAGATGTCTAACAACACACTCTAGCTAAGTATATGATGGAGCTGACACTCATCGATTATGACATGGTGCATTATCACCCTTCTCAGGTTGCAGCTGCTGCCTCCTGCCTGCCCTAGAAGGTGCTGAGCCAGGGAAAATGGAATTTAAAGCATCAGTATTACACAGGATACGTGAAGAGTGGAGTACTAGAAGTCATGGAGCACATGGCCTAGAACATGGTGAAAGTCAATGAGAACCTCACCAAGTTTGTTGCCATCAAGAACAAGTAAGCCAGTAGCAGACTCCTAAAGATTAGTATGATTCCCTCTGCTTAACTCTAAAACCATCAAAGACCTTGTCTCCCCTCTGATTGACAGACCTGAGGAAGCTGGGCTTCCATTGTGCACATCTAATTTTGTACATAGTCTAGTTTCCTAATTGTGTATTGAAGAAAAATAAAGGTATTGATTTTCTTAAGGCCCCCAGTGTAGATTTGTATACTCTGTACTAAAGAAATGTAGAATGGTATACCATAACTGTGCTTTGTATTGGGGAAAAATAAAGCTATTGATTATCTACAGGTAAAAAAGAAAAAAGAAACAGGCTGGTGTAGCTATTCTAATATACAACAAAATAGACTTCAAACTAAAATTAATCAAAAGAGATTAGGAAGGACAGAACTTATTCATTTCCTTTTTATTTCAATTGAAATCAATCCTGAACTTTTATCCCCCAAGTACAAAGGTACTCACATATGCAAAAGAAATATTATTAAACATAATATCAAATCAACCCCCACATACTAATAGTGGGAAATTTTAAAACCCCACTCTCACCAATGACAGACCTACTAGATATAAACTCAGTAGAGTAAAACAGGGAGCTAACATATATTATAACTTAAAAAGACTTAAAAGGTGTATACAGAACATTCCACCCAAACACCAAGGAATATACCTTATCCTTAGCACCCTATGGAACTTTCTCAAAAGTTGACCACATACTCAAACAAATATGAACAGATACCCCAGAAAAATTTTAACCACCCCTTGTATCCTAGTAAATGTGTCATGGAATAAAGTTAGAGTTCAACAACAACACAAAAAACAGAGTCTACAAACTCATAGAACCTGAACATCTCTTAGTAGAACAACCTTTGGGTCAAGACGTAAAGAAATTAAATACTAGAATGTAATAAAAACAAATCCACAGCCTTCCCAAGCTTCTGTAACACTATGAAAGCAGTGGTAGAAGAAAAAGTTCATAGCAAAAGATAAATCTCAAACAAGAAAACTAACAGCACAGCTGAAATATCTGGAACACATATAAGCAAATTCATCCAGAAGAAGTAGATGGCAGGATCAAACTGTGGACTGAAATTAATAAAATTGAAAGAGAGAACAATACCAAAAAATCCCAATGAAACAGAGTTGGTTCTTTGAGGAAGTCAACAAGATAAAATAATTCTTATCCAAACTAATCAAATGGCAGAGAGAATATCCAAATTAAGAAAATCAGAAATGAAAAGAAAACTGAAGACATCAGAGAATCATTAGATCAAACTTCAAAAACCTGTGCTCCACAAAATTAGAAGATCTAAAATAAATGGACAGATTTATAGACAGGTACCAGTTACCAAAACTAAATAAAGACCAGATAAAAGGCCTAAATAGACCTACACCCTTACTGAAATAGAAGCAGTTATTAAAAGTCTCCCAAGCATAAACTTCCCTGAGCCAGACATCTTCAAGATTAAATTCTACCAGAACTTTAAAGAACTAATACCAGTCTCCTCAGTTTGTTAAGAACAACAGAAAGAGAAGGAACATTGCAACGTATTTTTCTGGGGCCTTATACCCAAACTACACAAAGATGCAACAAACATCCCACCAATACCTCTCATTAATATTTATGCAAAACACTCAATAAATTACTTCTAACTGAATTCAAGAACATATCCAAAAAAATCACCCATAATGTTCAAGTAGACTTTATCCCAGAGATGCACGGATGGTTTAACATGTGAAAAAACGTCAATGTCATTCATTATATATATAAAATTTATTTATATTAATTAATTAATTTATAAATATATATAATATATATATAAATAACATGATCATCTCCCTAGATTTTGAAAAAGCCTGTGGCAAAATCCAACACTCTTTCATGATAAAAGTCCCAGAGGGATCTAGAATACAGGGAACTACCCAGACATAATAAAGGCGATAAACAGCAAGCCAACAACCAACATCAAACTAAATGGAAAGAAACCCAAAGGAACCCCACTAAAATCAGCAACAAGACAAGACTGTGTCCTCTTTCTCCTTGTCTATTCAATACAGTTATGGAAGTCTGAGCTAGAGTAATAAGAGAATGAAAAGAGATTAAAGGGATACAAATTCAAAAGAACATGTTTATTCTTGTTCCAAATGAACATATCTATAGACCCAATCTGCTCAGTGTACCCTGGATCTGGATATAACAGTCTGCCTTGCTTCTGTGCTTTCCCAGATATAATCTATAGCATGAGCTAGGCAACTGTGTTTAAATTGGTCTGTCAAAAAAAAAAAAAAAGATCTTGGAAAGGGCTGCTCTGTTAATATTTAATATGTGTCTTCTGATATTTCTAAACATATTTTTCTGAAAATATTTTTCTATACTCAATGAAATTTCCTTGTATGGTTGTTTTCTCTGTTTCATCTGTATATAAAAGCACACTGTAACTGAAACAAGTTTCTCTACAGAATTAGACTGTAAGCTTCCCCATTCTTCCTGGTCTTCAGATCTCAGGTCCAATGGACAAAAATTTGCAGTTTCATGAAAGTCAAGACTGACAACAACTTTGTAAGGCTTACTCGATGAGAGAAAAATTCACATATAACATCACAAACCTAGCTGACTATCCACAGTTAGAGACATGAAAGAAGAACCAACACCCACCACTTTTTCCAAATTAGTTTAATTTCTTACTCTATTTGAAATATTGATCTTTTGCCTTGAAGATGATTGTCATTGTAACCTCTAACAAAAGAAGTTTATTTCTGTGCCGCACAGGTTTTAACAAAGAAATCTAAAACTGGTTAAAGTTAGAAAATAATTGGCTTGTGGGCATTTACCCCAAATAGTACCTCAATATGGCTCCCATAGGTTAAGGCTCAGGAAAATTTGTGAAAAGGTGGAAAAATTTACAGTCAGAAGAAGGCCTCTGTGCCTGCTCATCACTTGGTATAATATGGCAGAGCAGATTCGCATAGTAACAACACCAGATGACATGCAAAAGTGAATAAGGGACATTTCATAAGACCTCGTGCATAGATGGTCTACAAAGAATAATTGCTCCCAATCAATAAAGTATTAGTGTTTTTCAGACTCTCTCCCTTGATAGGCTATCAGATTTCAGTGGTTCATCTTAACATTTACACATATGAACAATAATAAACAGACTCAGTAGATTATAAACAATAATAATTAAAACCTAAATTGTTATGAATTTTTGAGGAAGTGGGGCATAGAATGCTTAATGAGTTTGAAAAAGTTTATAAAAATTTAAATTTACAAAGAATAATTTAACATGAAACATTAATACTAAATATTAGTATTAAGATATAAAATATTAAATTAAAAATGGGAATAAAATATTCTTACAAACCAACGTCATATAAGGTGGCTTATCTAAGGTATGAAAGAGCCATGAATTGAATTATTATGCAATAATGAAAGGAAGCATGGGCATCTCAGATCTCACTGAAAACTTGAATCATGGGCTGAAAGGTAAAATTAACAAACAAAATGTTACTTTAGTTTACAACAAACTTTTATATATAGTGTATGTACCTTAGACTACCAGGATACATGGAAACCAAACAAGTATATCACTCAACGGGACATCTTTTTAAAAATGTACTAGTAGACATGTAATACATGCAGTAATATCAGCAATTCTAAACCTGTGGAATGCAGCCACTTTGCAGATCAAATGACTCACAAGGGTTGACTAAGATCTTAAGAAACCTCAGATATTGACATTATGTTTAATAACAGTACCAAAATTATAATTATGTAATAGTAATGAAAAAAGTTTTATGGTTGTGTGGGTCAATAAAACATGATGAAATGTTTTAAATGGTTTCAGCATTTAGAATAATGAGTCATTAATAGTTGAAAAGAATTTTCCTAACTGAAAGATAAAAAGGAAAAAATATACATACAGTATAGAATGGAAAAATGGAGTTACATGATGCATGCATGTTGCAGAAGACATAGAAACTTTAGCAATGGTTGTGATAAAGTAGTCATCAAATACCTAAAATAAATAGTTAAAACATTGCTTCAATTTTAGTAGTTTCCTGTGAATCTTTTAATGCATCTATGCTATTTTCTTGATATCCTAATTTCAGCTGTGATTTTAGTACTATGTGCAGACACTTGAAATGGATATGTCATATTTGCTTGTGTTCACTAAACAATAATTATATTTAACACAAAAGATCATTATACATAGTCTTAGATTACAATATGTGTTCCTGAATTACATTCATTGAGAAGGAAATACTCTCTTTGATGTTGGTGCACTGTTGTTCCTTTAACACCTTTCCCCCAATTAAATCATCAGAATTATTGAATAGTTTGACCTCAGGGTATATCACCAATTCAGTTCTTAATACACCATGATGTTCATTAGTTTTGTAATTATTTCAGCAACTACATGGCAGTTCTTTGTCTCTGTCTTGACAAAGGTCAGTGTTTGAAATACATGTTCATAATTAGTTATTTTTTCAGTATGTCAGCTCTTCAGAATCTCAGAATCAAAAGGACAGAGTTAAGTTTTTTTTTTAAAGGCAGACTTTAATAGAAGAGGGTCCTATTGTGTCGTGAAGGCTGTGGAAATCTGCAGTATATGGTGTTGAAGGCCTGCGAATTTGAGGGAATTATAGTACAAAACCGATAGTATAAATACTAGAAGCCTTGGAATTTGATATCCTAGTACAGAATAAGTTTAGTAGGTTAACTCCAGAGAGAAAAAAAACAATTTTCTTTTTCTCTACATTTTATTTTCAATCTATTAGAACTATGATAACTGGAGTCTGCTTTCTCATAAATTAGTGAAAGCAGATGCTCCAGATAGAATCCACTGACCAGAATGCCAATCTCATCTGGTGTCCCTCTCAATTCACTAGAACAAATATTCCATTAGCTAGCAGTCACAGTCTAATTCAGTCAAGTTAGTGCAGAATTTTCACTAGACAGAGTAAACAGATGGATAGAAAAGCATATTCTCCAGTAAATGCTTGAACTGACCATATTCTTAATTGATGAAATCTTAACTATTATATGGAATTTCACAAAGTTACTTACCCATTGTTTCCAATTTATAGCATTTCCGTCCATATTTCTGCTTTGTTCTATACATGATATTCTGAATTTCTCTTTTATTTTTGTCTAACTAGTTAGTTGGCACATAGTAAAGATTCTAAAAAGAGAGAGAGAGAGAGAGAGAGAGAGAGAGAGAGAGAGAGAGAGAGAGAGAGAGAGAGAGAGAGACCTATTACCTCAAGCATCCTCTAGTTCTGTTCCATTTTCTCATGGTTCCAGGTTTTCAAACCTAATATAATCTTTTTCCTTAGAATGCAAACTGTGCCAACAGGGTATATAAAAGTTGTCAAGATTTAAGTTAGAAGCTTAGGTTACATATAAATTGACTATTGCTGAATTTAGGCTTTATATTTTCTCTTCCAGTATTACTGTCAGAGAAGCTTTAACAGAGGAATATATGTACGAAGAAAAGTATATCCATAGCTGATAACGAAAAAATATCTGAGGCAGTTTTAGAGTTTGGGTTCGATGAACCTGAAGTTGATTCTATCTCCAGTTCATATAGAATCAAGGAATCAAGTCAGTAAACAGACCTGCAAAGCCAGACCCAGACAATTAACCCAAGACACTGCAAGACAATTTATGTTGTTTGAAGAACAATGCATGAAAACATAAAATCAATTTTAATCAACTAATTATAAAACAAAACCACCAGCAGCAGAACTTTATGAAGATGATGTCTACAGAAAATAACAATAGTAGTTCAAAAATTAAATGGAGGGGAGGGATTCATCAGTCAGGATGCTTCAGGTAAATGATCACCTCATTATAGGGGTTATAAAGTCCAAGCATCCTCAAAAACTACAGTTTTCAAACCTCGAATTCAGGAATTCATTGGTTTTGTTGTTATTGCTGCTGCTGCTGCTGCTGCTGTGTATGTGTGTGTGTGTGTGTGTGTGTGTGTGTGTGTGTGTGTGTGTGTGTGTGTGTGTGTTTGTTCTTTCTTTAGAAGGAAACATGATTGCAGCAGAATTGGGCTCACATCATTTAAATCCTGATTCAAACTAGAATTCCAAAATATTGGAAGACAGAAGGTGGAAACCTGGTCTTCCCCTGATTTTTCATTATTTTAGCCCTTAGTGATAGCATGATGATATCAATTCACTTTGGACAGAAGGTCTGAAGGCAGTCTGTGGAATAAGACACTCATCTCTTAAGAATACTGATACATACACATGGAAAAGCAGCGCTTGGCTGGCTCTTGAGCATCATTTCACCAAACAAAGTAGCCACATTAAATTAACAATGATATAAAATAAAGGAAAAATCTCCACACTAAAAAATAGTAGCTCTTTGTTATATAATATAAAATAAGAAAAACAACCCCTGATAATAAAAAACAGAAACTGTCTTTGTTATAAGAAGGTGAAATACTTAACACAACATTTCTCTAAACTTATGCAGAGGCTAAAAATACACCTCCTTAACTAGAAGAAATAAGTAAATCGATCTCCAAACACATAGGTAGGTGTATGATCTGTTTGCTCTTGAATTCCTCATAATGAATGTGAAATATACAAGGCTATATTAGAGCTCATGTTACTAGCTCTGGGAATGGGAAGAATTCACATATCTACACAGGTATTTTAAATGCATACAAATATATACATACATACATACATACATATACACATACATATATACATATGTACATATGTATATATATATATCTATATTTATTTTACAGGTAATGTCTATATGCATATACATGTCTATATTTATTTTACAGGTAATGTCTATATGCATATACATACATATATTTCCTCTGAGCCAGTACTATATTTTACTCATTAATGACCTTTTGAGTAATTATTTAGTTCTTTATAGAACTAGGTGCCAAATTCTGTACAATTTATTTTGATACACATGAAAAGATTATATTTGGGTTAACATCAACTATAACAATCAAACAATGACTTCAAAAGAAGTTTAAATTTACAAAGAAATTATACATTTGTTATTATCCTTGTGCAGGTATGTTTATGCAGCCCTGGTCCATGGGTGTAGGTACACATATAAATATGTAACCTGAATAAATACACACACACACACACACACACACACACACACACACACACACACATAACTAAGTAGAAAGAAACTGTAAATTTGAAACTTGAAGGAAGTTAACTATTGTTAACCAATTGCATAAAATCATGAATTCCTTTAATGACTTAAAGTGACAGCATTTACTAATAGAATACAGGTCTCTATAACATCTTTCTTGCTTGGAAATTTGAAAATATTTATACTACTACTAGAATTTTAACACCCTTCCTCTGGCTGTGCAATTTATTCTCTAGTATGACCTAATATTTCTGATCATGGCTTTGTACCATTAGACATGTGATCAGTATTCGAATTAGTCTACTGTGGTAATAAACACAAGAATTCTGACTTATTTAAAAGTGATTGAGTGCTGCTTTTAGAAAATATTAAAATATTTAAGTTCTTCACCTGTTTGTTTTCGTGTATAGGCATCCCTTGCTTTGGCTAGAATTCCAAAGTCATCTAAGAAAGAAAAGTTACACAGATTTACCTCAATTAAGCATATATATATATAATATATAATATATTAATATAATTATATAATATATTATATAATATATAATTATATAATATATTATATAATATAATATAATTATATAATATATTATATAATATAATTATATAATATATTATATAATATAATTATATAATATATAATCAGAATTTAATTATATCCTAAATATTAAAATATAATGATAATATAAACCATAAATGTTTACTTTTGGTCAGATTAAAAGGTTTTAAAGGAATAACTTTTCAGAAACTCTCATGTAGCTCTTATGTCTTCAACTTATTCTGCGGAGGAGTACAAGACTATTCTTCAGAGGTACAGAACTATAGACTGGTATGTGTGAGGTCCTGGATTCTAATTTTCAACATCAAAACAACATAATAACATAGAAACAGAGAATAGTTTATAATAATTTATAAGTATCATTTTATCTTTATTAGTTAAGTTTTAACTACTCAGTTAAGATTATTTATGTCATTAAAATAATTGTCTCTTATTATTATTCATCAAAACTATTTAACTTATTGGTATCCTGTTGGTTTGACTAATCTTCACACATTTATTTTCAACAATCCCAAATTCTAAGCTTTTGTTTTAGTCATCAATTTTGGTTACTGAAGTTTCTTTATATGTTATAGTGAATATTATGGAAGTTCCTTTCTTTACCCAACAACCACTCAAATTCTTGGTGGCCTATAGATACAAAACTCTCCTACTCAACTGTATAAATGTCTAAAATTTTGGCCCATCTAAGATCTGATACTCATGGGCAGAAAAAATAAGATATTAATCTGAAAACATATGTTGTATTATTGCTTAGTATATTGTGAGCATATATCCTTATAATTAATAAAATATAGCTAAGAGATATATCAATTAATTGTAATTTTTTCATTTATTACATGTTATTTTAATATATATATATACATATATATATAATGCTTTCAAACACACTGATCACCTGTCACTATTCTTAAAACACCAATAGCATAGAAAGAATATGGCTTGATTTAAATAATAAATTCTAACACTTATCATTTGCCACCAGAAAAATGTACATTTTTGAAGTTAATGAAAATTAGAAGCTTAAGAAAAATACGAGGGGACTATAAACTAGCTTTTATGAAATTTTAATTACTCTATCAGAAGTGAAAGGGAAGCTTGCCGAAAATGTCTTGGCAAATGAAATCCATGATTAAGCAAAAGTTCAGTCAGAAAATAAATCACACCAGAGTAAATGACAGTTGGAGAGCAATAGCAGAAAACCACTGAGATTCCAGGAATTTCAATAGTATTAAGGGAATGTAAATGAGGTCATTCCATTTCACCTCAAATGAAGAATTAGCTCAAGTCAAGAGTTTTTCCCACCACTCTCACCAACTGGGAAATCCAACTAGTGACAACATCTTTCACATATATTCAGAGATATAAAACATGGGGCCAAAATGACTTAGGCTTTCAGTGAGCTCTGTAATGAGTCTGCGATCTTAACAAATATTCTCTTAATGACAGGTGTCAGAACAGTTTTATAGAGAAGCAAAAAATGTACTGTACTACTTTTCTTAATTATCTGAACCTAAGTGAAGCAACATAATGTATCCTCCAACTTAAAATCTAGTTTGAACTATTTAGTTCTTAAAATGGGTGATTACATGTGATTTATTTATTCCTTCAAATGACCTTCTGACTACAAAACCTAGGCAGTGATGCAGATTAATTATTTATACTGCTTTAATGTAGTTCTTTCCCATTTTTCAAAGGCTTTGTTTCTATACCCATCCCTTCCAATATGAAACTGAAATATATTATTCAGTTCTCTCAGCTTGTAAAGACTCAGATCTTTGTGTAAAACAGTTCTCATTCATTCTGGATTTTTAGTAGTAATGTAACACTCAAGAAAGATATGAGGAAACTGTTTTTCTGATTTTATCTATCTTCATGAGAAAATTGCCTGTTTAAATACAGTGATACGCCCCTGTAACAGTCTTAACTTTTTAATTGACAGAGAGCAAATATTGGATAGCTCAGAACAGAAATTAAATTCTTAGAGATCTTAACATAAAAAGGCATAGATACCATATATATATTGAGTAATGAAAAAGGTATAAAATATTTAAGTTGGAATACATGAAACTGTTTCTGATATAAAACACTCACTTTGATTATGCATTTCAGTACTATATTAATTGTGCTAAATGTATATGTATTCCCAAATTTTTTTTGCCAGTTTGGCAAATAGAATCAGAATTTTATTTGGGATTCAAGGTTCTCTCATACTTTTTTGTAATAAATATCAATTAAATGTAAATAAAGTAGACTTTAATAGCACACAAGCTTGATTCAGACTTAGAAAAACTAGAAACTATAGATGGGAGCTATAAAGCTACCAACATGAAATCTACAGTGTTCAAAGTGTGCATCACCAGTGTTGTCTCACAAGTGTGCTGATTTTTCTACACTGATTCATGGTGAGACACATATTTCTAACAATAGAGGTTCAGTTAAAAGCTGTGGTCCATGCTTTTGACTTGGTAATAGACTTCACAGGAATTACAGAGTCAACCAGTCCAATCATAGTTCAGACTGTGTAGAGGGATTAGATTGTTTTATTGTAAATAATTGTCCCCACTTATGAGTTTAATAAAAAGCTCTGATTGGCCAAAGGCAGGCAGTTAAAAAAAATGACATCTAAAATTTTCAGGCAAATGGATGAATTTGTAGTCTTCGGAGTATTCCAAAATAATTTGATATGAGACACAGCATCAGTATTAATTCTTGCTCAACTTAGAAACACAAAATGACATTGTTTTACTTGCAAAAGATTCTTGTTTATATTTTTTATATTTTTGTTGGTATAGTGATCTCTAATATCTATTTTTTCTCTTTTTGGGTAAACAATTTTTATTAATCTAGGATTTATGGATATTGAAAAATTTGTATCATCATTATTAACAGTCCATGGAAATATAAGACAAAATGACATGAACAAAATACTGTTCATTTAGAGCAATATCAAAAGTGTCTGTCACGATAATCATTTGGATCTCTGAAAGATTAAAAGACACAAGTCTGGGAGTACTCAATAATGTAGAAAAGGACATAGAATTATCTTAATTTTACCCTCATTACAAGTCATTGATATAAGGAATACAGACAAACTACAAGTGTCAAATCCTAACTACTTGTACTAGAAGATATATCTCCCTGATTGATTTATGGTTTGAATCACACTTAAAGCAATGGCATCAGGCCATCATGGACAATACACTAATAACTTAAAGGATTAGTTTCAGGTTATCATAGAATATACATTATTAATCTAATGAACACTATTAATCTAATGAATTACACTTATAGTTTCTTCCTCGTTTATGAAAGAGATATAGGTTCATGCCACTTTTGGTTGCCACAGACTTGAGTGAACAATTTGCTATGTATTATTGCCCTTCACTTCTTTTATGTTCAGATTTTTAGAATCAAGGAGAGTTACCTTGTAGAAATTTTCTTTACAATCTGTCCAGCACCCACATATACAAATACTACCTGTTCTTCACTTTATTAGTTTTAATTGCCTAGACAATGTATATGAGCCCGAGAAACCTTACTCAATTACTATCATAGCGCAAACACTAGGGCTAATGTTATTATAGGGCCATTACTTTTTAGTTTATTGTGTAAAAACATACTACTCCTGCAGTACCCACAAAAGTAAACTGATATGACTTAAACTTTATACTTTGATAATTTCAGCTTTGATTTCCATTTCCTTTTCTTCATTTTTGGTGGAACTGAGAGAAATGGGAGGGGCAGGTGAATTGTTGGAGGAATGAACATGAATCAAACATAGAATTGGTAAGAGGTGAGCATCATCTGAGAGTAACTGGGAGAGGAAAAAGATTTTGAACAAAATATATTCTATAATAACCATTTATATTTTAAAACTGCCCATAAAGTATTTTGATAACATCCATCACCCACTGACCACTTTATCTCTCTGCAGACCTTTTCCCACCTTTCTCTGGCCACCCTTTGCCAACTTCATGCTTTTTTTTCCTGTTCTCACTCCTCTCTTTTTGTAAATCCAAAAGTCAAATTTGTACTTCCCATATGAACATGAAAATAGACCTCTCTAAAGGAGCATGAGAAAGCACCAAGGCACACAAGAAAATTGACTGATTGTTTCCCTGGTAGCAATCCACAGCCAAAACATTGATCTAGTACAAGTCTTTTACTAGCAATAACAGCTATTGTGAGATCATTGCTACTACACACCCTTATAATACTCAGAAAATAATATTTCCCATGTTGTACTCTCCATACACTAGATCTTGCAATCTTTGTAGCATCTTTGTAGAGATGTTACTGAAATACCTAGGAACTTGCAAAGAAGATCCAGGCTAAGCCTCCAAGCAGTAGTCAAGAGGGTACCTAAACTGGCCTTCCTCTATAATTAAATTGATGACCACTCTTCTCGTCATTATAAGACCTTTATCCTGCAACTGTTGGAAGCAGATGCAGAGATCCACAGCTAAGCACTGTGCTGAGTTTCAGTCTAGGTGAGGAGAGGGAGGAGAGATTATATGAGCAAAGGGGTCAAGATAATGATGAGAAAACCCACAGAGACAGCTGACCCAAGCTGTTGGGAACTCACTAGCTTTGAAATGACAACTGAGGAACATGCATAAGAATGAACTAAGCCCACTGAATATAGATGACAGTTGAATGGAGGTGCAGTTTTGGGGGCCTTCGGCTCTGGGACCAGAATTTATTCTTACTTCAAGAACTGGCTACCTGGTGCCCATTTCCTATAGCGGAACACCTTGTTGAGTCTTGATACTTAGGAAGGAGCTTGGTCCTATCTCAACTGTATATGCCAGAAAGCGTTGACTCACCCTGGAGTCTTTACCCTTTCTGAGGAGTATATAGAGTGATGGAGTGGGAGAAACCTGGAAGACTGGAAAGAGGGGAGGGAGGGGAGATATGACCGGGTATGTTAAAAAATTTGAATAAAAAGATAAAATAGAAAGGGATAGTGAAATGTTCTCTTTAGTGGTGAGATCTTTACAATTATTCTTTGTATTTTTATCCATTTTCCTGGGTGCTGAGGTTGATATATGATCACTAAATAAATTGGCTGATTAATTTACCAACCAATCAATTAATTAAAGTGTTTCTGATCACAGATAAAACTTAAACTCATCCAAGAATATAAAGGGATAATTTTAGTGAATAATTTAATAAATTTGTATTTTAAAGTTAAATTATTTTCTCACTTACATAAATACAAACATACTGACTTAAAAGAGTCTAACATTTCCTGCTACTTTTTAGTCTCTGATCATATGGATAAACAATAGGTTTTCCAATATGGAATTTAAGACCGACATTTAATTTTAAAAATAATTATTTGTAAAAGCTAGCAAAACTTGTAAATGGAAGATTGGAGTCATTTTTTCATGTAATATCAGTGTTTGGATTTTATAAGTAAAATACATTGCTTTCTGAATGTGGCCACATATTGACTAAAAATCATTTTCTTATGTATTTAGAAATCAAAGAACATAGTCAACTTCAGAATAAATTACCTCCACTGAAAATGGGAACTATATAAAACATCCTAATGGATCAAATAAAAAAAATAAATTGATTGTATAAAGAACATATGCATATACACTTGAAAAACATGTATATGAGTCTCCAATAATCATTGATGGCTAAACAACCCAACATGTTACAGCAAAAGAACACAACTAGTAATGGACAAAAATATCGCACTCTAGCATGAATTGAGTAGCCCTATATTTGGAGCTTTGAAGACCAAGATAGTTACTTCCAGATCATTATAATTTGATATGCAATTAGTGCTGTGCATTTGTGACTGTGTCATAGCAAATTAGTGTAGCTTTCTGCTATAATTTTCATCTATAAATGTTACCAATTACTACAAACTTGTGGGTAAATCAATGTAACACAGTATAAAAATTGTGTTATATCAAAGTCTCATTTTCTCATTTAGTTTTATTTAAAACTTACTTGAAGAATACTTTTTTGCTTTATAGTAAATCTGAACGGTAAATATAAATTTCCCACGCAATTTCCAGAACATCTGCTCAAACTCCCTATAACTAATATCAGATTTTCCCCTCTTTTATAACCTATGAATTAACATTGACATAGCATTATCACACTTATTCTGTGATAGTTCATTATGACTGTTGTATATATTGTGGATTTTAAAAACTATATTATTTGCTTTCATAGCACCCTAGTGCATATTTTTCTGTGGTATGCATACTTGCTTTCTTTAGCTCTAAATCTGGAAATAGTATCTTTTTGTTGTCCTCATAAGTTTCCTTTTACCAGCATCCTATGTTGCATGAATTTTGGTTGTAATAAAGGAAACTCGGAGCCATATTTCAGGGAAAGCCTGAAATATCAAAGAGAGGAAACACCACAGTTAGATCTCACCCAGCTGTCTTCCAGCTTCCTCAGCCTTGCTCTTCATGGCTTCTGCTGCCTCATCTGTCTTTCTATGCCTGCCTTAAATACATTATTTACCCAATTGTTTTACATCCAGGTTAAGATTAAAGGCTGGGTTACTACTATTTGATAGTTAGCCTTGGTCTCACAAAAACACAGAGAGATCTCTGTCTCTGGAGTTAAGGGATTAAAGGCATGTCACCACTACAGCCTGGCTGAGAGCCCGGAACTCCCTCTGTAAACCAAGCTGGCCTCAAACTCAGATCTTCTAGGATTAAAGGTGTAGGTCACCATGCCTGGACTTTGCTGTGCTGGGATTGAAGGTGTGAGTTACCACTCTCTGGTCCTCCTGGATTGACTGTGTGTAGATCTCTTCTCTGATATTCTAGACTGGTTTTATTAAATATATAATAAATCACCACAATTCTATTACTAAGCCTGTGCTTTATATGGAATTTTGAGGATTTCCTCTCTTGGTCATACAGACTTAATACTGCTCAGTTTCTTCCCATTCCCAGTTCATTTCTTTCTAGATTAGAGTAATATTCCCTGACCTGGATGTGCCACAATTTATTTATTCATTTACCTATTGAAGTGGCTTCTGGTTCTTTTCAGCTTGGGAACTTATGAATAAATTTATTGTAATAGTCTCCACATAGCATTTTGTTTCTACATATTTTAGCTTATCTAAAGGACTACAAGAAAAATAATGGCTGAACTATACAGTAAAACTAGAACTAGACAAGCTCTATATCAAAATGGCCATGTCATTTTACTTTTCAACAAGTGAATGAAAGTTTTCGTATTCTAAATTCGCATTTATATTGTTGTTTGTAGTATTTTAAATTATATTCTTTGTTGTTAAATTTGTTATTATAATCTGTGTAATGCATTCTGATTTCATTCATTCCAGCCTTCTAAATTTTTTCCCACCCTTGTCAAGTTGCCTCTTCCCTAAAGTCATTTTCTCTGATTCATATTTTATTTTACTTTGTGCCCCTCTGGGTATAATCAGTTTAAAAAGTGTCAGAACTGTAGATTCTGTGAGTTCTGGTCTGTAAGCGAGTCATGCCCAGAATATAGCATGACATCATTGTCCTAGTTAAGGTTACTAGTGCTGTGATGAAACCCATAACCAAAGAAAATTGGAAAGGAAAACTTTATTTGGCTTACCCTCCCATGGGACTATTCATTATTAAAGGAAGTCAGAACAGAAACTCAGGCAGAGGCATGATCTGGCGGCAAGAGCTGATGCAGAAGTCATAATGGGTACTGCTATTGGCATAATCTTAATGGTTACTTAGCCTGCTTTTTTTTAGAGAATTTAAGAAAACCAGCCAAGTGGTGGCATCACCCACAATAGGCTGTGTCATATACCATCAGTCACACATCAAGAAAATGTCCTATAGACTTAGTTGCCTACAGCCCAATCTTATGGGGGCACTTTCTTAACTAAAGTTCCCTCCTGTGGTGGCTTTAGCTTGTATCAAGTTGACGTAAAACTAACCAACACAGTCATCTTTTCCTAAAGTGTTCAGTTCTTACATCCTGTTTTGCACTGCTCACAATAGTCTCATAGGGTTGAGCATTCATTTTTCATCTAAGCAAATAATATTTTCATCATTAATCACCATTCTCTGAAAAACAAGGGTGTCTTTTGTCTATCAGTATGATTATTGATGTTTAGAAGGTAATCTGATGCTCCCTTTTAGACCCTCCTCAGTTCCAGGTTTTTAACCAGGTTATAGTTACAATGCTGCATTTCCTCCTGGGTGGCAATCTGTAACAATGAGGTCCCGGGCAGCAAGAGGTCCAGACCCACAGACCTACAGCCCCAGACCCTTAAGCCTCCTGCTGATGCTCAGGCCCCCAGAATGACTCAGACGTTTATATTAACTTCATGCTGTTTGCACTATGGCTCAGGCACATTGCTAGCTAGCTCTTACATCTTAGATCAACCCATTTCTATTAATCTTTCCTGCCACGTGGCCCGTGGCTCACCTGTGTTCCTTACATGTTGATCCTTTGGGCTTCTGGCTCCTTCTCTCTGACTCCACCCTGTTCCTCCTACCTACTCTGATGCATCCTCCTACTTTTCCTATATGCCTGTCATGGGCCAAAACAGCTCCTTTATTTAAAGATTGCTATTCACAGCATACAGAAAGTCATTCCCACATCACTTCCCCCTTTCTGTCTAATAAAAAAGGAAGGATTCAAGTTTAACAAAGCAAAATTACATATAACAAAACAGATATCAAGCAAGAATTACAGTTACAACATATAGTCCATTTGTATTTAGCAAACCTAAAGAAAATACTCTTATCAACCTTATCCTTATGAATCTAAAGTTTCATATATACCTTAAAATAACCAAGAAAAACTATACCTATGACTATCTAATCTTTAACTACATCAAAGACCACAGAAGGATATATTTACCTAAATAAACCGGAAGTGCAAGGAACTTCCAAAATCCAGAAATGACAGAGATGATATCTATCTGCCTGGACAGTCACCCAAAGTTCCTTTATAAAGTTGGGGCATCCATCTTCATTCTACAGGCCCAGAGTCTCTTTTTATTTCAGTGAAGCAGGAAATATGCTCTGCCTATTCTGGTATAGTTCATCAGTCACTTCTCCTTGAGTCCTGAAGAATGTCTGACAGTTTTCTCTGCAAAGCAGGAACCTGAATGACCATCTCGGCTTGTTCTGCCAAAGTTCAGAGGTCACCTTCCTATGGAACTTGCATGTCCAGTTTTAACAGCATATTGTCAAGCAGTCACTATAAGAACAGGTTCATGTCCAGTGGCTAACCAATGCCACAGAGAAACTAATCTCCATATGGAGTTTCTTCGATGCCCATTTTTCTCTTGAAGTAAATTGGTGCTGCCAGGAGCATACCTGTCTCACTGTCCAGTAAAGTATAAGTTCTTAAAACATTTTAAATGACATATTCTGTAGGTCTTAGAAGTGTTTGAAGATCACCTATATAATTGTATTACATCTTTGTATACCTAAAAATCTAACTAACATGCATTTCTTAATTATACATTACAATTTTAAATCTGTTACATAAACATCATATCGTAAACAAGAGTAGAAAAATACAACATAAGAGAATTGACCTTAAATTTGTATCAATAAACCAAAGACCATGCCAATGTAAAACATTTTGAGATTAACAGCTGATTTCCTGATCTAAGTAAATTTAATAATCGAATTTTTGAAAAAATTATTCATATACCATATCCCTTGTTCTTCTTACAAAGAGATTAATTATGACCATTAACCATTTATAATGAAAAGAAACATTTATAAACAATATTTTGTGAATTTGGACATAGTTTTCCATTATTACTTCCAGCTGATTAGGGGTGTTGAAAACTCATGGGTTCCTGAGACTGGATCATAGTCTGCAGTCTTGAAGCTGATACGGCCATCTCTTCCTATCAGAGATTTTTTCAGGGGGTCTAGGTTGATGAAACCATTTTTGCCTGTAAACAATCCACAGGTTCTCATCTTCCGTGGAAACAAAAGCAGAACTCTTCCAAAGCAATAAATCCTTAGACACAAACTCCAAAATCAAGACACCTTTAAAATATATATTCTTGTTTAACTTAGTAGCCTTTGCATTTGCAATCCATTGTCTTCCTGCAGTTAGCTCATTAACAGTTAAAAAAAATTAAAAGAAAACACAATAACAACCAAAATCCAGATTTTGTGTCTATTTTCCATCTTTACGTGGCTTATTATATTTTATTACTCTATTTCTCTTTTTAAAGACTTTTTCAATCCTCTTTTCTTTCTGAACCTACGTACATTTTACATACATTGCAAACCATTTACAGGTTTTTCTTTTCATCTGAATCTGTTTTATTGTGAATCCTTAATCATCTTCCAACCATAAGAGCTTTTAAAATATACTCTCTTAAAGAGCAGCATAGTGAATCAGTAAGTTCTCTTAAAAGGACCAAGTCTGTTTGTGGCCAGCAAACAGAGCAGACCCAAGAAAATGCTGCTACTAAGTATCCGTCTTTGTTTCCTTTTTGTTCAAAATAAGCAGAAACCTTAAACCAATAACATGCTACTGAGTCTTCTGTCAGATTTCAGGAACTGGTCTGACTGCAGCTTACACTGCCTGCCGCCAGTTGGCCTGTGCCATTTTGACTGTGACCTGGACACCATGCTTTCTCTGTACAATGACCTGCTTCAGATACACAATTTGGAAGCTGTTCTGGCTCAGTCTCTGTGCTAAAACCCTTTTCAAAACTTTTTTAGGCTTTAAGTGGATATTCGCCCACCCAGGGACGCCATCTGTTACTTGTGGTTTCCTTCAGTCCGGAGCAGCTAGAGGAATACTAGAGGCCAGTTCATTTATTAGAAATAAACTTGTCTGACATCAAGAAGCTCTACAAACTGCCCACACCACTTACTGCCATCAACATTTGGAGGATTTAGTTCCTTTCCATGAAGGTTCCTCAAGCTGTCCTTTCAGAGTTAGTGAGCTCCAATTGCTTGGGTCAGCCTTCTGTGTGGTTCTCTCCCTCATGATCATGGTCCCTTTGCTCATATACTCTCTCCTCCATCTCTTCAGGTGGACCAGAAGCTCAATCTGCTGCTTAGCTACAAATGTCTGCTTCTACCTTCATCAGGTATTGGATAAAGGTTCTATGATGACAATTAGGGTGGCCGTGCATTTAATTATTGGGGAAAGCCAGTGTAGGCACCCTCTCCACTATTGCTAGGACTTCTAGCTGAGTCACCTTGTGGGTTCTTGGATGTTTCCCTACCACTAGGATTCTTTCTAACCCCTCGTGTCTCCGTTTATCAAGATATCTATTTCTTCTCTCTCTTGTTTTCAGGAAGCCCCTTTGTTAATTGTTTTTCTCAGTGTCTGTGCTACTGCTGTTATATTTATGAAGTAGTCACCAGTGTCAATGTGTTCAAGGCTATTTCCCACTTTGTTTTCTGTCAAGTATCAGTGTAACTGGGTTTATATTAAGGTCTTGATCCACATGGACTTGAGGTTTATACAGGGTGATAGATATGTATCTATTAGTATTCTTCTACATACCACCATCCAGTTATGCCAACACCACTTATTGAAGATGCTATCTTTTTTCCATTGTATAATTTTGATCCCATGTCAAAATTAGGTGTTCATAAGTATTTGGATTAATGTTGCAGTCTTTGATTTGATCCTATTGATCCACAAGTCTGTTATTGTGGTTTTTATGATTTTTTTCCATATCTACCACTGTTCCCCTCCTTTTACTCCTCAGTACCTCCTAGTGCTCTTCACCCCATCTCTCCCAGTCCATTCCCCAAGGAGGGAACACATCCAAAGATGGGTCCATCTAGTCTGGCATATACATTTGAGGTAGGTCCCTCATCCCAGTATTAAGGCTGGGTTAGGTGTTCCTCTGTAAGGAATGGACTCCAAGATTTCAGTTAATACACAAGAAGCATAGTCTGATCCTACTGCAAGAGGCTTCCCAAACTTCAATAGCTGGCAAATTTAGTTAATTTAGGTTCACGTATAGATAAATGGATAAGAAACAAATGTGGTACAAATACAAATTTGTGAACAGGAATATTTTTCTATTTGAAAGTTCTTTGAAGATTTTTTCCCCAATAGTATAGTTATAATCAAAATTATAATCTCAACTGAAGAAATAATTTACTTTCATTTTATAAATGTGTTCTTGGTTTTGTAGCTATTATTGATGTATTGTTTCATTGACTGCTTTCTTAATTTTGTTAGATACATTACAACAATTGTGCTTTTCTCACTTAATTTTGTATTTTATATATTTATTGCTTGCATATTTAAATATTCATTATTTTTGAGGAACTCTATATACAAATTATACAAATGTGTGTGTGTGTGTGTGTGTGTGTGTGTTTCTTTGTAAAAAAAATATTGTGTGTGTTGGATGGTTGCGCTTAATTGTTCCAGTTTACAGTTACAGAGTCAATCTACTTAAAAGTGAGAAATGTAGGCAGACTTTATCATAAAAAGACAGTGAATTTGCTCAAATGATGTTTTTCTTTTTCCATTTGTTGCACAAATCATAGGCTTTTGCCACTCACTTGGTATGTGTGGTAAAGAAATACAGCAATTGATTTGGTTATATTTAATCACATATGTCTCCTTGGAAAAATTTTACTTGGTTATGATTTAGCCTCTTTTTAGTGTTAAGTTGACTTTTGTGTGACAAGTATGTTTCTGTTCTTTGCATCAATATTAATAGGACCTATTTGAATTTTTATTTATTTTCTTAAAAGCTTAGACTGGTATTTCATAGATATGATATTTTTTGAATAGTCCCTCAGGCTTTGACCCTTTCTCTCGGAATATATATGGATCTTATAAAATCATGCAATCAGACTGTATAATTCAGAGCAGCTGAATTACGTATTGCACGTATAAAAATGTTAGTCATTTTACTACAGAGATCTTATTACATGTATCCTTAAAAACATGCGAAATGTTCATAATAATACATTTACACATATGGATTTTGGAAGATTTATTGTGGTCACATGGATTCCCGTCAGTATGTACACCTAAAATATCTGACAGGAGAAACATTGTAACAGTTACATATCTTGAGATGTAATTTCTACATATAGATATAATAATTTACTTAAAGAGAACTAATAGTTTCAATAATTAATAAAAGTATTTTGGTCTTCAAATGTTAAGAGGACATATTGAGGGCCACTTCATAAAAAAATATTCCAACATTATAAAAATATGTTTTCTTAACCCATCTAACTAATTTGCATCAAAAACACTGATTTTACTGACATATTTTTATTGGACTAAACTCTGTAAAATTATACTTTGTCATTGGTAATTCATTTTTTGTAGCATAAACTGTTTATGATATCTGTACTCTTATTAAATTTTAAAAAAGAATGTAAGGGCACAGATTCTTAGGACTGTATAAATTAATATAGAATCACTTCTTTTAGATTACATAAATCTTGGAGACGTGTCTCATGTGAACATACATTTCTCTTTTATACAGGAAATTTTTTGTATTTAGACATTATAATTGATTGTGAAAAATAGCCATCATTAGTAAGGTTGACATGCTTTATTCTCACTAACAATATTTTAACCTTTGTGTATTAAACAACTAAGAATTCAAATAAAAAAAACAGTGAAAATGACATTACAAAATGATTAAATAATATTTTCATACAACAGAAACCCAGAGATGATAATATTTTCTGGCTTTATACTTATTAATGGTATAGATAAATTTTCACCATAGTTATGTCATTTTAAATTTATTTATCTACATCTACAAGAGAAAAAATGTGCCATATTTTATTAATAAGTAACTTACTTAGGTGGAAACAAAAATTCCGTATGTTCTATGAAAAACCAGCATGTATTAATTAATAAAGAAAAAGTTTACTAAATTCTACATTTCCAAGAAATACAAAAATTTCAAATTTTAGCATTGTTCTTGTTTTACCTTTGAGAACTAAAGTCCTGGAATAAAATGTATCACTCATAGAAAAGTCAAGAGATAGTATCATCTACACTTAGTCATGAAGGTATTGAAAATATATTCAGAGGGTCCCATAAAAACAACTTCCAAAAATTATGATATTTGGGTCAAACTCACGCTTTCATTAAGGCTCCATAAGTTCATAAATGTTTATATTTATAATGCATTCTGGATATAAGTATATACATACATGTATTATAATATATATGTGTATATTGCATGTTTGTGTATAAATATAAAATAAAAAGAACTATTTTCTTACCAGTGTCCATGTGTGTTTCAAAACTCTTAATGTTATTATGTTATTTCTAATATTCCTTCTTGAAGAACTGCAATAGAATCCTATTAAAACAATGAAAAAAACACATCATAGATTTTAACATAAATCTGGACTTCAACTTATAGAATTAGTACATAAATTATTCAAATAACAAAGATAAACAGTTTATTACTGTTAAAAGTAATAAATCTGCTATATTGCTCAAACCTTTATGCTGAGCACAGCATTATTACTGTGGAAAAGGACATAAATAGGTTTTGCATTTTCTAAAAATGCAGCTACTTTTCTGCTGACTAAGTCCTGGGAATACACAGAAGTAGTCCTAGCATACTAGATAAATACACAAATGCATATGAAATAGAAGAGGTAAAGCAGAAACAAACTGTGAGAGAGGATTTTTATGCTGTCAATTTCTTCTTCTGAAAATTATATAATTGAAGGAGAATTATCCAAGGGTCTTTTGGGGTATTAATACTTAAAATCTATGTCTCAAAGTACATGGAGGAGGAATTAAATGAGTCACTATTGTCATGGAGTTAAAATGTGCTTTATTCAAAATAAGCGTATGCTTTGCTATAGCTTATGTGTTTACTTGGAGACAAGAAAATTGGCCCTATGTGTGGCTATTATAAAGAACACTTTATAATAATGAGAACTGCAGTACCCTTTTGATTGCAGAAGTTGAGTAGTTACATTTATACATGACCTTTACTATTGGTGATGAACTATTATCCATGACAAACTATTCCTCAATTCCAATTGAACAGATCTCCTGAGTTCCTTCTTTGGGAGATCTGTTCAAAATGAAACAGAAGAAAGATACTCTAATTCCAGAATTGTTCTTTTTTTCATTTCTTTTTTTTTTTTTTTAAACTTTTACATTTCAGTTGAGATTCATTTTAATTTTCCAGTTTTCAGATTTGCTTCTACCTCACATTTCATAATAATTATAGATATGCATTTATTTTTCTTTGTTAATAATTGATACTCTATTCTGTGGATTGATCACATGAAAATACATTACAAAAAGTTGTTGAGGCAGGATGGTGAATACTGTTACCGTTATACATATTAAATTAAATATTTAAAAACACTGTATATAATGAATGAATTTATTTGTGGTTGAGTAAGGACAGGTTGTGCTGAGAAATAGCATATATACTTTTTGAGATGTAATCGTCATTTCAAACCCAGGTGTTTTCACAAAACAATGATTTAGTTTAATGAAAAATTAGAGATCTCACAGCTAAGCACTGGTTCAAGCTCCAAGTCTAGTAGAAGAGAAGGAGAAGAGATTATATGAGCAAAGGGAACTAGATCACAATGAGGAAACAAACAGAGACAGCTGATTTGAGCTATTGGGGGCTCACTCACTCTGGAGTAACAGCTGGGAACCTTCATGAGGCTAACCTAGGCCCTTTGAATGTGGATGACAGTTGTATGGCATGAGCAGTTTGTGTAGCATCGGGCAGTAGACCCAGATTTAATTCCTAGTGCATGAACAGGCTTTTTTTGAAGCCCATTCTTTTCAGAGTGATAACTTACTTGGCCTTGATACTGGCAGAGGGACTTGGTCCTGCCTCAACAGGACAAGCCAAACTGCATTGACTCAATCTTGGTGTCCTTACCCTATCTGAGGAGTAGATAAAGTAGTAGGGTTGGAGGAAACTTGGGGTGGGGTGAAGAGGAAGAAGGTATGAAGAACAGTGGTTGGCATGTAAAAAATAAAAAAGTACCAAAAATGAAAAAAAAGAAATATATAGATCTAATAAATGAATTACTACAGTTCTTATAAACCTGTGGATACCAAGTATGAAAGAATATATTGTACAAATATCAAAAGGCACAAATGTAAAATACATATGAAACTCTGTATACATTTTTATTAGCTAATCATAATCACATTAATCCATATCTTAAAACATTTCTCCATTAGACTTACAGCTTTCTACTCTTATTTAGTACTAGATTCTCTCATGACTGGTCTTACATAATAAACTGAAATGGAGAAAATATTTTTTTCTTTACTCATGGAACTTCCTGCGGGATTTCACAATGGTAAGAAAGAACAAATTTGATAAAAACTACTTAGCTACCAACTTTTAATATTAAATATGAGATTATTTACAGGTATAACATAAAGCCTTTTAATATAAAACAAATTTAGCATGCATATCTATATAAATTTTAAATCTTAAGGAAAAAAGTTTGTACGTGAATATTATAATCACAATTCTCTCAACTTTAGAAATTATCAAAGCACACTTACAAAGGTTGAACAACAAAGAGAGGTGATGAATCTTTCTTCTGTAGACATCTGCTCTTCTCAGCATGTATGATCAAAGATTTCAAAGTAAGTTTCCCAGTATAGCAGCAGGCACCAGAGGAAATGTTGATCTGGGGCTAACACCTCTCACTGATCAAGACACAGTACAGAAGCTTATTTTGCAGGTGTAACTTGAGAGTCAGAGAAGTATTAAATTCCCAGGAGAGCACATATCTTTTAAGTAGTTGATGGGATATGGCAGGAGCAAAAAGCCAATGATTTTGTAAAATTCTCAATTATTTAAATGTGTAATTCCAAGTCTTCAATACTTCATTTATACTAGAGTAAAAGGTTTAATATGTGAGACAGATTTTGAATTGCACCTATGCTCTCCATTTTTAAAAGTATAAGATAATCCATATTTATTAAGCAGTAATACAGAATATATTAAAAGCTATAATCTTAGCTTATAAAATGTCCATGATATTAACTCATCACCTGAGTTAATCATCGGGTATGAGCCTAGCACTTATGAAGCCCTGAGTTCAGTTTTAAAAAGTGAAAAATGTGGGAAATATATTAAAACTGTCTATAGAAAAGCCAATACTAGCAGATATATTCACTGGTCACATAGTAAAGTTCAGTGCAGAAAGGTTAGCACGGTAGTAGTATTAATTACTACTTATTCCATGCTACTTTCATCTCTACATTTTTACTTTGGTAGTGTTATCAGGGTCTTGTGCAATGTATATTAAATGAGAATTTAGACTTATGCACTTGAAACTAAGTTCCCTTGAATGTAAATGAAGTAATGGTAGATTGTGTTACTCTAAAGCATAGAGAAGAAAGGAACTGAGAGATCATATCAAGTCACTGACAAGTTATATAGAGGTGAAGGTAGATTATTGGTACTGTATAATTAATCTTGCTGGCCTTTGTCCCGGTTTCCACTTATGTCTATTATTCACAGTGGGACAACAGGCTACATGTGATCTATTAAAATGACTTGAATTATGCTGATGAGTATGTGGGATGCCTTTCTGTGTGCTGTTAATATGCTTTATTACTATTGGTTAATAATGAAGCTCTTTGGGCCTATGGCAAGGCAGCAGATAAAGGAGGGCGGAGTCAGAGAGAAATGGCAGAAGATGAGGAAGAATAAAGATGATGCTCTGGATAAAAATATCAAGTCATGTGGCTAAACATAAATAAGAACTATGGATTGATTAAAGTATAGGAATTAGATAACAATATGCCTGATCCATAGATCAAATAGCTTATAATTAATATAAGACCTCTGTAATAATTTGGTACTAAATGTATTCAGGAATGTCCAGGCAGAACAGAAAATTTTTTGACTACAGATGAGGTTCTAGCAAAATCTAGGGTTGCTGAGGATTCCACATAATTAAACATGTGGGGAGATATTCAGTATTGAATGACATTTGCTTAGTCTCTGGAAAAAAGAGGTGTTATATGTTTCTGGCCTGGACTTTCTGTGCTAGCCTCGTGGCCTGGATTTTCTGGTATGCAGCTCCATAGTCCTAATGAAACATACAGGTGCTTACGCTAATTGAACGATGATTGACCTGGGGCCCATGCATCTAACTTACTAGTCCTTGCTCTTATTCTAACCCATGATTCTTATCCCATTCAGCCATGCGGCTCAGTTCTTTTTCTCAGAGCAGCATGGCTGTCCTCTGCATCTTCTGGCTTACCTGGCAACTCTGTGGCATCTCTCCCTGTTCTTCCTGTTACCAGAATTTTCCTAGTCTGGTAGCCCCGCCCACACTTCCTGTCTGCCTTTGGCCAATCAGTGCTTTTTTATTAAACTCATAGGCGGGGACAATTATTTACAATGGAACAACATAATCCCCCTAAAGAGAAGGCCTAGAGACTGAGTTTTATCCACATGATGAAACTCTAGAAATTATGTCTTCCTTAATATGATAAAAAGTTTTTGCTTTGTCCTCAGACATTGATCCTCAGTGATGGTTGCAAGTCCTGTGGCCATGAAGGCTTTCTGTTTGAGATTCAGACTTTATTGTATGTATATCTTCATTGATCTTGTTTTCAATAGCATGCCTCATGGTAAAACTCTAATCACATGTATGGTACTTTCTATACTTCATTTAAAAAGTACATTTGCAAAATACCTAGTTAGTCCATCGTGGTACTGGGTATCTCAGAAGCCTTGAATTTAGAGTCAGTGTCTCAAGTCAAGAGAATTCCATGATGACTATTAGATTTGTGACATTTTAGCTAACTCAGTATAATTCACTTCAGAACTACACTGTCAGTATCCAGCTTCTAAATGATCCTGCCACTTTGTATTCACACTTTACTTAACCGATGGGAAACATCAGAAGTAATTATAGATTCTCTTTCCTTCTGCTTCTGCTATTGTCTTTTTTGTTGATGTGCTAGGAGCCAACTACTAGTAAAGGTCTGAATGTAAAGGAATGAATATTTCCCTTTAACAAATGATTGAGCCATGTTGAAATTGTATCTTCTTCTACAGTGAGAATTAGTCTGACCATAATCACATCTAACTTAGGGAGTGAAATATCCTAAGACACAGATGAAAAAGAGTTCAGTTATGCTGGTCTTAGAAACCTATCTTTTGGAAACCATGTGAAGTAACAAATGTTTATTATCTAAACTGGCTAATGTATGGAGGTGTTTATATGGAAAAAAATAATTGAGACACAAAGCAATTTATTTTTTATCTTTTAGTTATATTACCTGATAGTACTACTGCATATTTGCTAGGTAGGACTATGTAAGGTTCCAGTAGTAATTGGCCTGTGGTAGTATCTGGGACTTGCAGGTTGATAAAAAGAAATCAGGTTAGAAATGAATCTTTTCTACACTAACTCAAAATGGTCATCATTCCAAAGAACATATGTGATATCTACAGCAGTGTGTAAGTAAAACACTTAGCCTTTATTTCCTTAAAAAAATACAGACCATGATCGTAATATTCAGTATAAAATATGTTTCAATGAAGTATCAAGTAATTATTTATTTAGAGTACAGTTAAAATAAAGAATTATAGGCTAATATCTAATAATATTTAATTTGGATTCTTAATTGATTAATTTGGGGGGTATGCTTCTGTTTGTCAAAAAGCTATTTGAAAAATATCAGTATTCTCTTGGTGCCTCATGTGCATTTCATTATAAAGTTCTTATTACTCAGAACAAAGTGGCAATTGTTACTATTTACTTTGTTGATATTTAAAGTAAATAGGTCAATTGAATTTACACTTTCATATTTTCATGTATTTAAATATTTTCCATTTAGGATTGTATTAATTTAGCTCTACATATCTAATTCACTTTCATTATATTCAGAAAAAGTAAATTACAAATATCCTTACATGCTAAAGCATTTAAAATAACTCACCAGCCAGTTTAGATTTTTCTTAGTATATCAGACATTTTAATCATACAAATACTACATTTGAATTTAAAGAGTAAATAAATAATTGGATGATGTGCCAGAATGTTAAAGGGTTAGCAGAAATATTATTTTGTTTTGTTATACTATGATTTTGTGATTTTCTTTTTAGGTAAGATACATGGTATACCATAAAGCTCTTCATTCCTAATATATTTCACATAATTGTGGAAAATAATAAATGTACAACTTAAGGTTGCCGCTGATGTAAGACATATGTGACTGTTAGATGTTACAAAGGTTAAAACAATTATCAAAAAACATAAATAAATGAGTAAAGAAAATTGATTTAATTGTCTAATGCCTTTAGTGTTGTACCTATTATTTGACTTGTATCCTGAATTTTTTATCTACTCATTTCCCATAAAACCTACAACTGATGCATTTAGCCCCTAGGATTCTCTGAGCATGTCCAGCTAACAGAAACATTCATATCCTTGTCATTAACTAAGACATTGATGTTGTTTCAAAAATATAAGTACATGCTATACATTTGCTTTGAAAGCATTTGATGCACAAGCATACAGACACAAACTACATGAAAGAGTAAAAATATCAGACAAGGGATGCTTTAATTCAGAATTAAGTCTATTATATAGTTAGCTAACACCAAATTAAGTTTTATTCTTTTGTTCTGTTATTATTTTCAATGCTCTCTCAGAAGCTGGACCTTATAAAGCAGAAGTAGAATATATTTTATGATACTGTGGTATGTGTACATCACATAGAACAAGCAAGAAAACTGATGGGAATTTAAATATTTTTCATCTACTTTGGGTAATATATTTGAGTCCCACAATGACATTAAAAAGAATTCATTCTAGTTTGAATTTTGGCAACAGTTTAAGGATCAGAAATGTGGATAAATATTATTTAAATATGGATAGGTATTCATAACTATAATACTGAAAAGAAGTGTTAGAAACTATTCATCTTCACTAATCCTGTGTGGGAATTGAGGTTAAGCTGAATGAAAAAGTCAATATCTGCTGATAAAAATTATTTTTATATACATTTTTCAATATGAATAAACAGTGAATACTGAACAGAGTGGTTATATAGCATGCTTTTAGCACAGAACTATAAATTGAACCTGAGAATTATTGAAATTTCATGCCTTCAATAGCCACAGTTTGTTTAATATATTTTCAGTACCAGGTATAATTTTCTTCCTGTTGAGTAAGCCTTGTGTCAATTAAACAGCTGTGAATACCATCAAACAGTGAATGCCACTATCACACCTTTAGGGATATTATAGTAAGCTAATTCTTGTTGTGGTTCATAGATATTCCAATGGGGTGAAACTATTGATCAGTTCTCTCTGTAGCTTACATAGAACTTCTTGTCATGAGAGCTGGCTCTCAAAGAACACACTTTTAGATCAGCTTCAGCTCATGTACTCTGAATCCTGTGCCCAAATTGTGTGTTGTCTTTAGCAATAGAAAATTAACTCTCAACTACTGCAAAGTCAAGAAGGGAAGCAGCAATAAGCTATATTGTTTCAGGAGTGTTGAAACTCTCCTAACAATCAACCCCTAAAGGAGGTTTCTATAGTAGGAGGTTTCTATAGTAGGAGATTTCTGGCCCTTACTTTCAGGCCTAGCCTCAGGGTTTAGAGCCGCAGACCCCCAGATGCACAGAGACACACAGATGTTTACAATAGTTTTCAGCTGATCAGTCTAAGGCCCGGGCATATAACTTGCTAGCCCTCTACCCATCATCTAACCCATGACTTCTATCCTGTTCAGCCATGTGGCTCGGTACCTTTTCTTAGAGCAGCATAGTTGTCCTCTGCTTCTTCCGGCTTCTCTCTGGCGTTCTGTTGTGTGCTTCCTATTCTCAGAGTTTTTCTTAGTCTGGTAGCCCCGCCCACACTTCCTGCCTTGCCTGCCTTTGGCCAATCAGCACTTTTTATTAAACCAGTGAGTGGGATAATTATTTACAATGAAACAACACAATCTCCCACAGGTTTCTCAAACTTGTTCCCAGGTTTTTATAAGTAAATGTACGGCATTATCATTCCTAAAAGCACAATTTCATTGAAAACTATATATGCACATGCATGTCACATATGCTTACATGTATTCATATATAATTAGGTAAATATAAAATAATATACATCCTTATAACTTTTTCAATCCCCCCTAACTTCCTCTTGATTCTGCATTAAATCCCCTCTCAGGTAAAACCCTCCTGTATTTTTCTTATTTTCTTCCTATTGTCATTTATATCATTTATATCCTATTCCTTATTCCAGTGTCCCTCCTCCACAGGGACTGTGCACTTGGTTTCTGTGATTTCTCTGTGTTATATACTCATATGCAGATTGGAATAGAAACCGTAATTGAGAAACAACTTTCTTTTTGTCTTTCTGTTTTAATAAGTATAAAATTTTGTATTTCTATGTACTCACCCGCAAATTTAATTTTAGATTTTTTTCTGCTTTATAATATTTCATTGTGTACATGCACTACATTCTTTAATATCCATTACACTGGTGATAGGGCATTTAAGTTTTTTCCACTTCCTAGCTATTATAAACACAACTGAGCCAATATCCATGAGGTACGATGTTGAAACCTTTGAGCAATTTCTCAAAAGTGTAGCATAGTTGGATCATATGGTCTATTGTAAAGAAATGAATCAATACAGCAGAATATAATGCATATTTAGTCTATAAACGAACCTATATAAACACATTCGTTTGACTCACGGTGAAAATAATAAAAGCAGTTCATGAGAAAAAGAACAATTCAGTTAACAAGTAATAGTAAAGCAACTTCACATTAACAGTGAGGAACGGGAAAGTAGAATGCGCAAATTTAACTTTGATGGCAAATAGTTTATATATGGTTATAAACTGCCAGTAAAGATGAGAACTACTCAACTCACAAAACCTAACCATCCTAGGTTTTAATCATAGAGATTCAACTCTAATATTATCTGTAATAAGGGTAACCATTGTGGTGTCAAAGAGATTGCTCAGTGGGTAAGGGCCCTAGTTCTCATACCTGATGATATAAGTATGATAGCCTCGACCAATATGGTGGAAGGAAAGAGCTCCTACACGTTGTTCTTCTAGATTTATCATGCTCACCCTTTCAATTCAAAATAAAATTTTAGACATAAAATAATAATTTAAAATTTTAATTATTGACTTGAAGCTAAAACATTTCTGTACTTTGGCCAATAAGATAAAGAAGCTTGGGGAATGGTTTTCTTACGGTGTCCAAGAGTATTTTTCTGGTGTTGATAAATACACAATTACTTTTCTCCTCATTGTGACTAAATACCTGACAAGTAGGCACTTCAAGGATGCAGGTTTGTTTTGTGTCATTGTTTGGCAGGTTCCAGTAATGGCAAGGGAAGAAAATCACAGTGGCAAATTTGGGGAGGACAGGAGTATGAGGCAGATGCTTGTTCACATCTGTAAGAAAAAAGGCTAGAAGCAGGGCCATGACATAAACCACAAAGCCTCGTTACCAGCACCTTCTTACACTCACTACCTATCTCCCACATCCTAGCAAAGCAACATCATCATTTGTGGATCAAGCATTTGGGAACGTGAGTCTGTTAATAACTTTCCATACTTCATATCTCCAATGTTTCAATATGGTTTCTTGGTCCCGGGTGCCAGAGGTCCAGACCCACAGACCTGCTGCCCCAGACCCTTTAGCTGCCTGCCACTGCTTGGGCCCCACAAATGACTCAGACACGTAAGTTCATGCTGTTCAGTTTATGGCTTAGCCACATTGCTAGGTACTTCTCTCATCTTAACCCATTTTCATTAATCTGTCTGTCACGTTGCCAGTGGCTCACCTGTGCTCCTTACATGTTTCTTGTTTGGTGGCTGGGTCAATCTGTCTCTGACTCCACCCTCCTTCTCCTAACTATTCTGATTCCCCACCTACTTCTTCAATGGTGCTGCCATGGCCAAAGCAGTCATTTATTTAAAGATTGATATGCACAGCATATAGAAAGACATTCCCACATCACTCCAAGTTCAAGATAATTTTATAATAAAACTTCATCCAGTATAGCTTTAAAAATACACTGTATCTTAATAAATTTAACTTTACACAAAATTCAAATTGAGAAATTTTCCTCAAAACCATTTCAAAAATCAAAGTAAAAATTTTTTATTTTCTACATTCAATGAAATAGAACAAGTATTCCTCTATCATAGGGGAAGAAAAGAAGGAAAAAATTCAAACCATAGTTAGATTTAAAGGCAGCACATAAATACTAAATACTTAACAAGTGTGTCACCCAGAACTTGGGATTTATCTTGTGTCTGACAGGATTCTGTAACAGAATACTCCCTTCTATTGTATTGTAGCTTCTCACTTGGCCCAAGCTTCCTCAGCAAATGTGCCACATTTTTGCCCTCTCAATTATCCCAATCACTGAATCTGAACTAAAGGTTCACCTCTAGGGTTTCATTTGTATCCTGTTTAGACGTCTCATGAAAGAAATCCAACCTTGATATACATCAATAAATGCCTGTGGCTTCCAAGGACCTTTTTCAAGCCTCCACAATGGTATCTATTTATTCTGCATTTCTACAGAATAAGCACCATTCAGAGACAGAAAATTTTGCTGTCACTTCAAGTGCAGTCTGCCCCTCTTGGACCACAGCTTCAGTGGCTTTCATATACTTCTTAAAGTAGATATGGAACAATATTTTATTAGGTTGCTATGACTAAGAAAGATGTCTTGAACATTACCTTTGTCCAAAGAAACCTCTTCATAAGTTTCGCAAATGTGTTTGTACTACTATAACCTGGAGTTTTCACTGTGGCATGGTTATACCTACAAGACTAATTTACTATTGTTCTTTTGTAAAACTGAAGACCTTTCTTTATTGAATTTTCCCCTTTAATAATTATACTGTTTTATATATAAAAGTGGTGCACAAATAAATGAAACTCAAGGATAAATCTCTGAGAAAGTCAGAGATATCAGAGAGAGTAATCACCACAGTCAGATCTTACCCAGCTGTCTTTCAACTTCCTCAGCCTGGCTTCTCTTGGCTTCCTCTAACTTCTGTCATTCTATGCCCGCCTTAAATACTCTCTTGGTAAGTTAAGGCCCCACCACTGCCTGCCTGAGAGCCTGGAACTCCTTCTGTAAACTAAAATGACCTCAAACTCAGTTGGGATTAAGGGAGTAGGTAACCAATCCCAGGATACTCCCTGTGCTGGGATTAAAAGTGTGAATCACCACTCTCTGATCCTCCTAGACTGACTGTGGTTAGATCCCTCTTATATCTCTGAAACTTCTGGAGTTTTTATGAAATCCTCACATACAAGTTTTCATCTTCAACAAGTTTTAACATTTTCCCCTCATTTATCACATTTCTGTCTACAAGTCACTGAGCTCACAGCATTTTAGTTGCCAAAGTGAATTTTTATTTTTTTTAATTTTGCTCAGTTTTACTTTCTGCTCTAGGTAACCATTCTAGATAAAAATTAAGTGAGCAGAAACTATGCCATATCCAAAATCATACTTGCTTTAAGTTCCTATGCCAAACAAATAAATTGTAATATGTTGCTTGCAATTCACCTCATACAAGTATGTCTGGCCTTAGATAATATAGTTTTTTTTTTTTCAGAATATACTATAAATGGACTTCATGTCAGTTCCTAAAGCGAATCCTTCCCTGAAAACTAATGGACATAGTTTCCCATTCATGTTTTTTACTTTAATTTTATTTTAAAAAAATGTCCATACCCACCACAGCTCCCTCTCACTTTCCTCCTTTCAGTTCTTCCCCAGTCTCTTTTTATACTATCCCACCCCCACCCCAGGGAGGGCAGGGACTCCCAAAGTGAGTCAACTCAGTCTGACATATGTAGTTAAGGTAAGACCAAGGCCCTCCTCCCTTTATCAAGGCTGAGTACGGTGTTCCTCTGTAAGGGATGTACTCTGAAAAGCCAGTTCATGTACCAGAAATAAACCCTGGTCTGACTGCAAGAGACTCCACACATTGCTCACTTCAACTATCATCTTCACTCAAGGGTTTAATTTCATTCCAGGAAGGTACCTCAGCTGTCATTTCAGAGTCAGTGAGCTCAATAGCTTGGTCAGCCTTCTCCATGGGTTTCCTCTTCATGGTCCTGATCCTTTTGCTCACATTATCTCTCCTCCCTCTCTTCAGCTGGACCTGGAACTCGACCTGGTGCTTAGGTAGAGACCTCTGCTTCTGCTTCCATCCGTTGTTGAATGAAGGTTCTATAAAGACAATTAGGGTGATCATTCATTTGGTTATAGGGGAAGTCCTATTTAGGCACCCTGTCCACTATTTCTTGGAGTCCTATCCAGGGTCATCTTGTGGATTCTTGGGTGTTTCTCTAGCACCAGGTTTCTCTCCAGATCCATAGTGGCTCCCTCTAACAAAATATTCATTTCTTTGTTCTCCTCTGTTGCTCCCCCACTCAACTATGCCGTTCTGTCATTGTTCTTTCCCACCTCCCCTTGATTCCTTATCCAGTATGATCCCAATTTATTCAAGAGATTTGTATTCCTCCTTTGAGGTGGATTCATGGATGTCTCTCATAGGTTCCTCCAGTGATTAGCTGTCTGGTTGTGGACTGTAGACTGATTATCGTTTGTTTTTATAAGTGACTACATCCCATATCTTTCTTTCTGTGTCTGAACAACGTCACTCAGAGTGATACTCTTTAGATCCATCCATTTGCCTGCAAATTTTAGGATGTGATTTGTACCACAATTATTTAACCCATTCTTGAGTTGAAGAACATCTAGATGGTTTCCCTGTTCTAGCTATTACAACTAATTCTGCTATGAACATAGTTGAGCTAATGCCCTTGGATTAGGAATGTGCATCAACTGGGTATATGCCCAATGGTGGTATTGCTCGATCATTGACTAGAATGGTACCCAGTTTTCTATGGAATCACCATACTGCTTTCCAAAGTGTCTGTAGAAGTTTACATTTCCACCAGCAATGGAGTTGTCCTTCCCTTGTTCCTCATTTCCTCCAGTTATAGTCTGTCATCTGTGGTTTTGATCTTAGTCATTCTGACAAGTGTAAAATGGTATCTTAGAGTTGTTTTAATTTGCATTTCTCTGGTGGCTAGGGATGTTGAGAAACTCTTCAAGCATCTTTCAGTGATTTGAAATTCTTCTGTGGAGAATTCCTATTTAGCTACGTATCGCATTTTTATATTGGATTCTTTGGGGGTTTCCCCCCTAGTTTCTTGAGTTCTCTCTATATTTTAAAGATCAGTCCTTTCTGATACATAGGATGGTGAAGATCTTTTCCCATTGTGTAGGATGTTATTTTGCCTTATTGACCATGTCCTTTGCCTTACAGAAGCCTCTCAGTTTCAGGAGGTCCCATGTATGAATTGTTGTTCTCAATATCCATCCACATTTTTACCAACGGTTTGCTTTCTCTAATGGTTTTCAGCCCCTGTATTCTTATTCCTGCATTCAAGTTATTCTGTGGGTGACTGAGTCAAGTCTTCAAAAACTCTGAACCACCAGTTTAGAAGTCCAAAAGATAACATGGGAAGGTTTCTGGCAATAATAACTCAAATCCCCATATCAAATATTGAATTGATTGTAGTCATGTTGCTGCAACAAAATATATGAGAAGAAACTGATTAAGGAGGAAGCACTTCTACTTGATTATTTTCAGAAAACACATCTTACATTGGGATATACATGGCAGAAAGAATGTCTAAAGATAAGTCAGGAGAAAGTATTAGTTCTTGCTCATGAAAGGAGAATAAGAAAGCAGAGAAATGAGAATCTAATGCTAAATGATTTGCTCCTTTATGATGTTTCATCCATTTCACCTAAGACAACAGGCCTGTGGATGGTGACATCATATAAACTGACTCCGTTTAACTATTATGGAAACTTCCCATAACACACAATTCATTAATGCTCTATATGTGTTAATCTAATTATGTTAATAATAAAAATAAATCATTACAACAAAAAATATAAAAGTTGAGTAAAGAAATTCATTAAATCAAAATGAGTCAAAGTCCTAAATACATATTCTAGCTAAGAAAACATGCAGATATAAAATAAACAGACACACAACTCCCCTACACATATATATACTGATTATTACTAGGTAACTGATTGATAATTATAAATGAGATAGATCATATGAATAACTGATATCTTAATTCAACACAAAACATAGTACTTTAATATTCACAGTAAATATTCTATAATGCCCTTTAGTAAAAATAAAGGACAGTCCATGGTACACATACAATGCTATTATTTGACATTAAAATAAATTTCCTTTCTAACCATAAAACATTAGGAATATAATAAGTGCGTATTATTAAATGAAAGAAAACAATCATAAAAGCTTCATATTACATAAGTCTAAATATCTGATATTTTAGAAAAGATAAAAAATGTGTCAGAAAATGATTAGTGACAATATGGTTGAGAATGGAGAAACAGAATGAATGGGTGAAGAGAATTTTTACTTTGATTAATTCAATTACTTTGAGTATTATTGATATATATACACACACACATAGGCACATGTATATATCATTAATATTTATATATACATATATTTAGTCTGCATACTATTTTATATACATCTTTGTATTATATTATGTATACTAACGATATTTGTGCTTACACATATATATATTCACATATACACATATATATGTATATTACCAGTTTATCTACAAGATGATACATCAAGTTTGAACATGTCATAAACTATGAACTTTTATATGATTTATCATCCTTTGCCAATGGAAAACAATGGGTAGTCATTATACTACTTACTGCTCTGAGCCCTGCATATAAGATCCAATTAATTATTCGAGTTTGAATGGACCTAGCTGGCTTGTACAACCTAAGGCTGAAATCCATTCATTAAAATATTTGCTTCATGATTCTATCTCTTCTACACAAAACAATAATTTTTTGTGAATTTTTCTACATGTCTTTGTTCTTAAATGACATGTTAATGGCAATGCAAATTTCATAACAGAATACCTTCATGATTTCATTACTAAAGTATTTAATTATTTCATGAAGGTTAATTTCTTAGGTTGACAATTATTTTTAAAAGCTTAAGATAGACTTCTGTAATTATGCATAGCCACCTGTTTTAAGTCATATATTTAGTTAGAACAGAAGCCTACAGATATACAATTTTTTTGATTTGGACAGAATTCTGGCCTAAATCTGAAACATAATTTCTAAGTAGTTTTATACACAGAGCAGCTTGAATCACAGTGCAAATTACTGAGGAAAAGTCACTGGCAGAACTGGAAGATAATGTCTCCAAGTCATTCCATTTATAGCATAGTTATCTAGCAGCAGAGTCAATGCAAGAGGTCACTAGTGTGAAGAGAATAGAGGTATTTTATCTGTAGCTTACTGGTGTCCATATGTACTTTTTGTATTAAAACATTATTCTAGATCCATGGAAAAATACAGAGATAAAGTGTAAAACAAACATGAAGAAAAATAATTTCTGGTTTCACAGCATTGTCTAAAATCATTAATATATCATGAAGTATTTTTTTCAAAATGATTTCAACTAGGAAATACACATTGAAACATAGTTTATATAGAAAATATGGAAGCATTAATACGTAAAAAATAGTTTTATAATTTTTTTATTTTAAATTGTTTTGAATTTATACTTATAACCTCAGAAAAATATTGACTTGGAATATTTTGCTTTCTTTATAGTCTTCAAATCTCTGAAACCAAAAATTTAGTAATAAGGAAGACAGAACCATTTCCATCTGCTGAAGGCTAGTGCTCATATTTCATTGTTAACTAAAATGTCCTACTAGGTGAGAAAGGTGATGATGTCTTTTGCAAATATGACAAAAACAACAAATTATATGGCTTTTTTTTAAACTGAAGGTTTTAGAAATATAAGGTAAGATAATGAAGCAAAGTCTAACCTAATTATTAAATGCAATAAAATGTACTTACTTGAACAAAACAATATCTTATATAAAGCCCTAAAGTTTATGCCAAAAGTTAGAAATGATAATTTTATTGAAGTTGAAAATGTAAAATTACCATTTATAAATCAGCAGTATTGACATACATAGACATTGACTAATAAAAAAGCTAAATAAGCAAAAAAACAAATTACATTTATAATTGTTATAAAAAGAAATATATTTTAAAATAAATAATAAAATAAATTTACTTACCATGTGATAAGTAAAATATGCCATGACCTGATAAGATAATCTATGAACACAAGACACCTTTCTGCTTATTTGTATCTTTTACAATTTTATTGCTCTCCCAATGTATAGATACTGTTTACATGATCAATTTTATTCATTTTAATAAGTTCAGTGGTATTAGGGATATTTTCTTATATTGAAATGTCCCATATTATAGTCACTTAAGCAAACAAATTATTATTTTACAGTTTGGTTCTTAATTAGATGGTTTTAGATCAGACTTCATGATGTTATATAAAAAATGTTAGCTTGTTCATCTAAGGGTTTAGAAGGGTTAATAGATCCCTTTCTAGTATGGCTCTTTCAATTGACTATTAATACAGAACTTTAGCTTTTTGTTGCTATTGACATGCTACATCTTTATAGACCACCCTATTAGAGCCATATGAGTTCTCTTACAATAAGAAAGCAATACAACATGAACACTCTGTCAGAGCAGAGAACTCAAAGGAGAAAAGCAGAGTCCCTTGAATGACTTAATTTATGGGGGTGGGGGATGTAAGTTGAGCACTCTTTCCCTCAGGTGATGTGGGAATGCCTTTCTGTATGCTGTGAATCTCAAGCTTTAAATAAAGGAGCTGTTTTGGGCCATGACAGGCACCATAGAAGAAGTAGGAGGAGGAATCAGAATAGGTAGGAAAGGAAGGGCGGTGTCAGAGAGAGACCGAGCTGAAGCCCAAAGGAGCAACATGTAAGGAACACAGGTGAGCCACGGGCCATGTGGCAGACAGATTAATAGAAATGGGGTGATTTAAGATGTAAGAGCTAGCTAGCAATGTGCCTGAGCCATAGGCCAAACATCATGAAGTTAATTTAAGTGTTTGAGTCATTTCTGGGGGCCTGAGCGGCGGGCAGCTAAGCGGTCTCAGGTGGCAGGTCTGTGGGTCTTGGACCTCTGACCACCTGGGACTGAGAAACCTGCACTACTACACTCAGGTTCTAGCATTCATAGTAGTTTGGGGGCAGGAAAGTCCAGGAACACGGCTTGTTTTATGTATGGTGAAACTGTCCTCCCTTCTCCTCCTCTTCCTCCTCCTCCTCCTTCTTTTGTGAAACACACTCAAACTCTAAATAGAGAATTTATAACTCTTTTTTTTAATAAACTCAATGTTATCCAAAACTATAACATAAACAAGCCAATTTCTATTACAATACCAGAAGGACAACCATATATTTCATTTTCACACACTCTGTGTTAACTAAATAAAAGCTGCAACTTGGAGGGATCGAAAATGGTGTGTGATTTGTTCTCATTCAGCTCCCACCTGCAATGCAGCATTATCTTTGAGTGATGCTTATACATGTTGCCCAGGATATTGTAGTTAGATGTAGCCCTGTGGCAAAGAGGTAATCATATTGATTTTTTACTACTGCAGTAAACACTCTTGTGTCCAACTGCTAAGCTTTGGCGATATACAAATAAAACCACAACTATCAGATCTGCTGTGGAAGCAAGATTTCAAAGTGTCTAGATCATCAATTGCAAGGTCATTTCCAACAGCGTTTTTCCCATAAGTAGGGCATATTGGGAAATGTTTGCAGTTTTTCCAAGCTTCCCACTGAGTGGTTATTTTGGGATATTTTCTTCCAAACTATTTTTGTAAGTCTCAGCACAATATATTATGGAGAAATTAATTTTGTATAACAAGGTTTAAGCAGTATGTTTGCTTCTTCTTGAAAAATTATAATAATTAAAGGTGATATCAAAATTGAGGATTTTTTGATATTCTAGAATAAATATAATATCTTGAGAAAACTAAATGAAATAAAAAATTTTAGAAATGGAGCATACTTTAACACTGTTCTAAGTAAAATATAAGTGCAATCAATAAATATATCTTCTAGTGATTTTTAAATGCTCTTTGTCATTGGATGTTTTTGTACTAAAGGTATTTTGTTTATGGTAGACAGTATGCTTGACTTCATTTGGACTAGAAAATATTGAACACAATTGAACTACTTTAATCCTTGAATTAATTAGTCTACATTTGAGAAGAAATATTGTTATACAAAATCTTGCTAGTTTTTGCTCAGGCTATTAATATTAACATAAAATTACTCAAAATTAATTTTAAATATTTAAAGTTACGCTTTCTCCTGTATTCATCCATTGCCTGTTTCAAATATAAAAAAAACAGAAATTAAATGAAAATGTATATTTGTTTCTGTTCAGAAACTTGTGCTATTTTGACTCACTTCTGTTCTTCACAACAGCTGCTGCCCCCAAGATGGCCCTCACTTCTTCCCTTAACAGGGCTAATACAATCCGTCCACAGGGACATCTGCTTTCCCTAATCCTAATCTGTGTGGTCTATGTCTTTTTTCCTCTTTCTCTTCTAGCTCATTTTCTTCTTTTTTTATTCTCCTCTTACTCTGTTCTTTCTTTGGTCAAATGACTTTTATTCCTCAGTCGTGAACGTCAAATGAATCTGCACCTAAATAAATGCCATTTTAATTCTTGGTTTTTCATGACTACTGATCGTCTCAAATATCATATCACAAAAAAATCTTCTCTCATACAACCTTTTTCTATCAGTCAATCTAATGCCTTCTTCAAGAGTTAAATGAAGACATTTATTATCTACCCATCATTTTTCTATACAATATTTTAGAAAATGAGTATGTACCAGTGATCTATAACATTTTTGAATAAATGAAATACCCTATACAGTATCTCAATAACAATGTCACTATTGTTAAATAGGTAATTTAGCTATATAGCCAATTAATAAGTGTCTATTAAATAGCATTCAGTGATAAAGTTTTTATGTATACAGTAAAAACTACATTATTTTTTGGTTATTGGTACTCAGTTTTTTCAGGTTCAAGAAAATTATGAAATATTTTTAAAAAGTGTCTCAATGTAAAATACTATGCAAATATGACAGTTCTGATGTAATTTCTTAATAATATAAATACCCACTAAATAATAAATGGTTTATGATTTAAGTAACTTGAAACAGCATGTGACAGGGTGATACACATATGAACCCCTGAATTCTTGTATCTTAGCACCAGCATGCCACTACTGAAAAATGGTAGAAACTTTAAGATGTGAGCCCTAGTAGGAGAATATGGTATGTCATTTTGGTAGACTCAAGGGGAATGTGGAAGCCTATTGTTTTATGCACTCTCTTTTTCTGTCTGCTCATGTGGTGAAGGTGCTCCATCTGCCTCACAGTGTAATTCAATAGGAATAATTGGCCATGTTTAAACTCCCAAAGCTTATACCACAACTATGCTTACTGTCTTTATAGGTTGATTTCCTTAAGTGTTTATTACTAATACTGCAATTTGGGACCTAGTTATCAACTATATTCTTGAACATATGAAAATGTCTTTTGAGCCGTTTTACAGGTGATTTGAAAAGTTTAAAGGAATAATGTAGAAATAGATTAGAATGTATGGCTTGGAAAAAATTTGAAAACAAAGATAATGGAAAAAAGAAAATTAAAGGCTAACTTGCTAACATTTTGGGAGAAACTATCAATATTGGAGTAGTTATTACAAATTGTCACACTTTGAAAATAACTCTGCCATATTTTTTCATATCCTTAGTTTGTTGAAGGCTGAATTTGAAGGTACTTTATATACTAGAAGAAAATGGAAGGCACAGCAATAATCAGGCTGTATTTTTATACGCATTTAGTCAAATGTACAGTGATAACCCAGAACAGCAATGATGAGGTAAGAAATGCAGAGAATTTGCAGATTGGCCAGAAAGAAAGCAAATGTAAGACTCTGCAGTTATTTAGGAAAAGGTTCCTGACAAGATTGTTGCCATTAAATATGTCACTAAGCATTTTGCGACAGGAAATAGATAAAGATGTTTAGGTACCTCTTAAAGAATCAAGACAGATTTCCAGTAAAAGGCATGTTCTCCCTTCTTATTTAGTTTATTGTAAGTTCACTCAGAGAGCTATTAGTTCCTATCAAGGTATACTGTAACAATTAATATAACAAAGAGTCTCTGAATTTTAAGTTATGTATTCAGAAGTTTCTCTGTCTCTCCTGGCTGACCCTGGCATCCATTTAGTTCCAGATAAAAATACAAAGACACACATTAATTATAAATTCCTAAACCTATAGTTTAGGTTTAATACTTGTTAACTCTTACTCTTAAACTAGCCCATGATTCTTACCCATGTTTAGCCATTTAGCCATGTGGCTTGGTACCTTTTCTCAGAGCAGCAGCTACATCTTCCTCCCTCTGCATCTGGCTGGCATCTATAGCTCTCCTGACTTGTATTTCTTTCCCTCATTCAAATATTTTACTTCTTGGTTCAACTTTCCTACAGTTAGAATTGAAGGTGTGTGCTATGACTGCCTGGCAGATGAATCTCTGTCTCCAGAGTGAAATATGTTTGACTCATCACTCACTGACCTTCATGGCTTGGCTGTGTGTGACTGTCCTCTGATATTCCAGATCATTTCTATTAAATAAACAATATATCTTCACACTTGAAAGAGAGTGGAGAGGGGCATATGTAAGGATTTGGTAGAATTAAAGTGAAGGGAGAATGTTCTAATTAAATTATAGTCTAAAACAAAATCAAGCACCAATGAAAAAATGTGATTTTCTTACTGATTCAGAAAAAAAAATTGGCAAATAGTTATGTTAGTTTCATATAATATCTTTAATTATTTTCTGCTAAACAAAGTCAGGTGAAGTGCTTCCAGGAACTTACTAGGCAAATATGTCTATTCTCCTCACATATGCTAAATTTCATCTTTTCTACAGTGGCTATATTGCACACTTCTTTAGAAGCTCACAAATTACTAGCAATTTATTAGAAAATGTTCTTTGACACTTTTATTAATTTGAGAGCATAGTATAATTTGTCATTTTGTTTCAAAATTAATAAATGACAGTTTTTTTTTCCAAATCTAGAAAGTTAAAAAATCAAGAGTGTCATTTATACATCTTCAACAAAATTAAAGACCAGAAAATCTAGAGCAATATTAGTACTTCTATGATATGGGAATATCTTTCTGTATGCTTTGAATATCAATCTTTAAATAAAGGAGCTGTTTTGGCCCATGACAGGCACCATAGAAAAAGTAGGTGGGTAGTCAGAATAGGCAGGAAAGGGAGGACGGAGTCAGATAGACTGGGCCAGCCGCCAAAGAAGAAACATGTGAGGAATACAGATGAGCCATGGACCACGTGGCAGACAGACTAATGATTTAAGATGTAAGAGCAAGCTAGCAATGTGCCTGAACCATAGGCCAAACAGCATGAACTTAATATAAGTGTCTGAGTCATTTCTGGGGTCTGATAAGTTGTGAAAGACTAAGGGATCTGGTGTGGCAGGTCTGTGAATCTGGACTTCTGGTCACCTGGGACAAAGAAACCATATTGTAAAACTTCTAACTTATTTTATTATTGAAAGTAACTGTATTCATTCATACAAACTTCATACAATGTATTCTAATCATATTCAGCTTCCTTTTCTGTCTTAGTTAACTTTTCAATTGTTGTGATAAAATCATTGGTAGGGTGAGTTTATTTGCTTACATTTTCATGTCATAGTTCATCATCAAAGGCAGTCAGGATAGGAATTCAAACTGGGCAGAATGCAAAGGGCATGGAGGAGAGCTGACACTGGGTAGTTTTGGGTTTTCCCACATCAAAAATTAATCAAGAAAAAAATGGCCTACATGCTTACCTGAAACCTGCTCTTATAGAGGCATTTCATTTGTGGGACTATCTTTTCAGATACGAGCTTGTGTTAAGCTGTTTTTAAAAATTAGACATCATACTCTCCCAACTACCCTCTCTCTCTCTCTCTCTCTCTCTCTCTCTCTCTCTCTCTCTCTCTCTCTCTCTCTCTCTCCTCTGTATCTCTCTTCTTCCTCCTCTTCCTTCCCCTCCCTGTCCCTTCTTCCATCCATCACTGTCACAGCCCCTGTCTCCTTTTGTGTCTGTTTCTCAAACTTGAGTCTAGTTGAGCTGGTAACAACTCTTGAGTGTCAGACCTGTCCTGGAGTGCTGCCTATATGCCAGAACTCACACCACTAAAGAACACTGAGTGTCTTTCTGCCAGAAGCAAACAAATGCCAATAGATTCTTGGATAGTGATGAAATTGGCTGTACAACCCCCATTCTGGGATTTTGTCTAGCTTAGCTTGCACTGATCTCACAGATACTGTTACAATTACTGTGAGTTTATACTTAAAACATCATACATATCTATATGTATATTTACCTATCTACATATGTATATGTAGCTATCTATATCTATAAATACATACACACACACACACACACACACACACACACACACACACACACACACACACACACACAATCACTGCTTCATGAAGTCACCACTACCAGCTCTTAAAGTTTTATGCTTTTACATCTCCCTCAAAAGAGGTCATTGAGTCTTGAGGGGAAAGGTATGATATAGGCGGTTCTTTTAAAGCTGAGCAATCCAAAGATTCTTAGTTTTTAAATTTTATTTTATAACATTTTTTTCATTAGAAATGTCATTTCCATGAATGTTTCCCTTTGCTTCCCCTTCCCTCCCCTTCCAAATCCCTCTCAGCCAGCCCTCAGCTTTGCCCTCCCCATCCACCAATCCTCTCCCCAAAATGGCAAAAAGTCCTAAGGTGGACCAGCCCAGCTCAGCACATCAACTCCAGGCAAGACCAATTCACTCATCCCAAAGGCAATGCTTTTCCTCTATAGGGAATGGGCTCTAACATGCCAGCCCATGAACAGGAACACAGTCTGATCCCACACTCGGTGGCTCTACATACTGCTCATGCCAGTCGAAAGCCTCCCACCCTAGAGAACCCAACTCCCCCTCCCAATGGATCTCCAGTGGTAATTCCAATTTATTGAGCTCCCCAGAGCTCCAGACAGCCATCACCTTGGGAACTTTTCCCATAATCCCTATCCCCTTGATCATACAGTCTCTCCTTCCCTGCTCTCAGCTGTACCAGGAGCTCTGCCCGGTGCTCAGCCATGGATCTCCCCATCCACCTCCATTCCCATTGTGCTATGACACCTAGGGTGTTTACTTATTTGATTAAAAGGTAATTCCCATTTAGCACCCCCTTTCAGCATTGTTTGGAGAATTGGCCAGAGACATCCTGCAAGTCCTGAACATCTCCCTAGTACCAAATTTCTTTCCAAGCCAACATTGGCTTCCTCTATTGAGATATCCATCTCTTTCTATCTCCCTCTTTGCCCCTCTCAATAAATCATTTCCTTTCATGATTTGTTCCCAACTCTTCTTGGTTGCAACCCATTATGACCCCAATTTGATAACGTGATCTTCTCTACTTTTTCTTTTTAGAGGAATCTCTATATGTCTTTCTTAAATTCTTTCTATTCCCAAGCTGTTCAGGGGCTGCAGTTTGCAGCTTGGGTATTCTTTGCTTTGTCTAAAATCTACTTATGAGTGAGTACATCCCATGTCTATCTTTCTAGGCTTGTGATATCTTGCTCAGAAGGATATTTTCCAAGTCCATCCATTTGCCTGAAAATTTTAGAATGTCTTTTTTTTTTTCTGCTGAGTAGTACTCCATTGTGTAGATGTACCACAGTTTGTTAATCCATTCTGCATTTGAAGGGGTATCTAGGTTGTTTCCATGTTCTTGCTATTGTAAATAATATTGCCATGATCATAGTTGAGATAATGCCTTTGAGGTATGAAAGTGTATCCTTTGGGTATATGCCCAATAGTGGTATTGCTGGATCCTTGGAGAGATTGATCTCCAGTTTTCTGAGGAAGAGCCATACTGTATTCCAGAGTGGCTGCACAAGTTTACACTACCACCTCAATGGAGGAGTGTTCCCCTTGTTCCACATCCTCTCCAGCATAGGCGGTCATCTGTTTTTGAATGTAGCCATTCTGACAGGTGTAAGTTGGTATCTCAAAGTTGTTTTCATTTGCATTTCTCTGATGGCTAAAGATTTGAGTAATTTTTTTAAGTGCCTTTCAGCCATTTGTAATTCTTCTGTCAAGAATTGCCTTTTTAGTTCTGAAGCCCTTTTCTAATTGGATTATTTAGGTTTTGTGGCTCTAATTACTTGAGTTCTCTATATATTTAGAGATCAGTCCTCTGTCAGATGTAGGGTTGGTGAATATCTTTTCCTATTATGTAGGCTGTCGTTTTGTCTTATTGACTGTGTCCTTTGCCTTACTGAAGCTTCTCAGTTTCAGGAGGTCCAACTTATTGATTGTTGTTCTTAGTGTCTGTGCTACTGGTGTTATATCTAGGAAGTGGTCACCTATGAAAATGCATTGGAGGATATTTACCGCTTTATTTTCTATCAAGTTGAGTATAGCTGTGTTTATGTTGAGGTCTTTGATCCGCTTGGATTTGAGTTTTGTGCAGGGTGATAGGTTTGGATCTATTTACATTCTTTTACATATTACCATCCAGTTATGCCAACACCATTTGTTGAAGATACTATCTTTTTTTCATTGAATATTTTTTGCCTCTTTGTCAAAAATCAGGTGCTCATAGGTATATGGATTAATGTTGGGGCCTTCTATTCCATTCCGTTGATTCACAAGTCTATTTTTGTCCCAGTACCAGGTTGTTTCTATTGCTATGTCTCTATAGTTTATCTTGAAGTCAGGGATAGTGATTCCTCTTGAAGTTCTTTTATTGAGCAGGATTGTTTTGGCAATCCTGGGTTCCCTGCTATTCCATATGAAGTTGAGTATTATTCTATAAAGGTCTGTAAAAAATTGCTTTGGGATTTGTATGGGATTTGTATTGAACCTTTATATTGCTTAAGGTAAAATTACCATTTTTATTATTTGAATCCTATCTACCCAGGATCTTAGGAGATCTTTCCATTTTTTGATATCCTCTTCAATTTCCTTCTTCAGTGACTTAAAGATTTTGTCAAACAGGTTTCCTACTTCTTTGGTTAGAGTTACACCAAGATATTTAATGCTATTTGCAGCTATTATAAAGGGTGATATATCCCTTATTTCTTTTTCAGCCCTTTTATTCTTAGTGTATAGGAGGGCTATTGATTTATTTTGAATTATTCTTTTACCCTGCTACCTTGTTGAAGGTGTTTATCATGAGAGATGAGTCTTCTTGTAAAAACAACAATTTTAATGATGCACACCCTACATATATGCCTTTTATATTATTGTACAGGAGGAAGGATGGAACACCTTGGACAATCAGCTCTTGAAAATAGTGTGCCTGCAAAGAAACTTTTAAAATAAATCACAGAAGTCATTGAGGTGTTATATAATGAAAGTACCCAAGAAAAAAATATATTGATATATTTATTATTCCTGGATATATAGAAAGGAAATGATTATGGTCTCTTGTGAACTTTTTGGCTGTTACATGTTTTCTGATTAAATGAGTGCTTATGTAACACTGAAAACATACAAGTTGTGAGCAATTTTTTTATGTGCTTATGTGTGTTTTTCATGCATATACATATATGTGTTCATATCTGAGGAAGTAATTAAGCATGAATATGTATTTTGTGGAAGCCCAAGACTGATAATAGTAGTCTTCCTCGATTGGTATCTGTCATATTTATTTAAGCAGAATCACTCAGTTGAACCTAGCAATCACTGATAGTGATAACCCCTGTCCAACTTTAAATGAGGATCTCCAGGATCTGTTTTTCTATAGTGCTAAGATGATATGTATGAGATTATCATATGCACTCTTGGTAGTCCAAACAGTATTTAGTTTTACCTACGTAGTCTCAAAAGTCATATTATTTTGAAATTAATATACAATTCTATGATATCTACTTTTTTCTTTTCTTTTTCTAACCTCTTATACATACCCCTATGCTTTCTCAAATACATACATACACACACATACACACACACACACACACACACACACACACACACACACACACACACACAATGACTAATTAGGCTGTAATAGCAGTGAGTTTAGAGCAAGGGTAATAATGTAAAGAACAAAGTATTTATTCTTTCATGTCTTTTAAAAACTTACACCAGAAGGTGTGACCCAGATTAACAACAGATCTTCCCACCTCAAAAAATCCAGACCAAAATTGGGTCTTCCCATGTCAAGTAATTTAATTAAACTTTCTCATAGGTATATCTGGGTACTTGGGATTAATTACAGCCAATATAATCAAGTTGATGATCAAAAATAGCAATTGCACCTCTTATTAATAAAACATCTTTTTAACAATAGACTTAAACCATAGAGAAAACCACAATTAATTAAAATGTAGAGAAGTACTTGTGTGACACCCAACCCCAACAATGATATAGCTATGAAAACTCATTGTAGTATTAAAGTGAGAAAAAATTCAGGGTAGTTAGGCTCAATCATGGAAAAGTGGAAATGAAGATGACTGAATGATGCTTTATATTAATAGCCAGTTTTGTCTAAACCATGGGAGTTAGCCTATGACTTTGTATATGAGCACTCTTCTAAGCTTTAATGCACTCTACCCATATCACAGGCTAAGTGAGGAGAGTATGACATATTCCTGACAGATACAAGAGAAGTTGCTCATATAAAATAGTAACGAGAAAACAAAGATAACAATCTTAAAGAAAAATGTCTGGTAATAAAATTGAAAATATGTAGGTTTAAAATTAAACCAGTGTGGTTTACTACTTAAATGAATAAAGTAATGTCAATGTTTCTAATTTTAAATATTTAAATATTTGTAAGTAATTTGTAGAATTTCTTTTTTGATCAAATGATTTATTTTATAAATTTTGAAAATAAATATAAACTATATAACCATTTTTCATAACCAATGCTGCATTTTTAATATTAAACTAGAGATCAAATATATTTCTAGTTAATATTGTACTTATAATAACTTACTTCTATTTAAAAATAAGTAAAAATCTTTGCTTTCACTTACTTATATTGCAAGAGACAACTTAACAGAATTTCAAGGATAATTCTTTGTAAAGTGGCCATAAAACTTTGCTTCCTTATTTTCTGGATATTATCAAACTTACCACTATGCAATTAGAGTTTCTAAACTGTGTATATACATAAAACTGCTTAGTGAATTGTAACAGAAGACATTGGTTAGGAAAAAAGTCTAAGTAGGTGGTTGCCTCCAAAGCTAAAATGTAGTGTTGAGAACAGGCAATCAATTTCTTAATTCAAGCATTAAAACTGTTTGCTTCAATTATCCAGATATTCAAAATCAAGGTGCTGGGGATTTTGCCTAAATTTTCCAGGCAGTTTGTTTTATCTCTAAGTCAATTTGGTTGTGCAAATGTAAGGACTGAATTGTGTAGTGTTTGTGTTTAGAGGGAAAGTAAGAGACTTTGCTATTCTCACTATTAAAATTCCCAAATGATTGCGCAGTTTTCAACTACATGAAACATAAATGCTTTTCAAGTGTTTTAAATGACACAGACAATTCTGATTTTTCATTTGCCAATATTTCTAACACACATTCTGCATTGACATACATATTTTGAAATATGTTTGTCATAGGGTAAGGCAGCAAGTTTAGTAATAAATGCTTTCCTAATTAGTCAAGCACTCCACAGCAGTGCAGGAGACATAGCAACATGTGTATTGGAGAATAGAGATGTCTGGGATATTTCTGAGGAATAACAGACAGAAACAATTAGCATATAGTCATCAGAAAGCATGAAGGAAAAAAAATGTGAAAATGCAAGAAAGAAGCAGAGCAATAAAAAAGAATGTAATAATTGGTAGCTGACAATATGCTCACTGACAAAGCATTACAAGGAAGCTCTTTGCTTCGTGGTTCTTGTTTCAACTTTTCTTATGCTTAAGAATCGGTTTTCATTGATTATTACAAATTTCCCTTTATTTGTTTCCATTCAAAAGTAACTAACAAGTTTAGAAGTAAAATATTTAATACACAATAAAATTCTAATAAGATAACTCTTACCAGTTTTCACTTTTTAAATTTATTATTCTCATTTAGTGTATGTAAAGGGTTTCCTATGCACTGTCATATATCTACATTTCATAACAGAATAAAAGTGTGGTAGCTACTTTGTTCTGAGGGGTCTTTAACAGGTCAGATAATCTTAACCATCACAATATCATACATCAGAAATGTTTCTCCTCATGTACTCTCTATGGTACATTTTTGAAAGCTTTCCATTGCAAACAAAAGTTGCTGCTGAACAGGGCACAAACAATGTAGCTGCCTAAAACAATTCAAAATAAATGAGGGACCCAGGTATATGCATAGTTTTACTGGAGATAAATGCTTTATATGGCAACTAGAAGAATCTCTTCCTGAATGTTTTTACAGCTTATCTATACTCAGTAGAAAAATGATGATTTCTCTGTCAACACACAAACGTCTTAAACCCTCAAACATCACATGTGTTACTGCCAAAGTACCACTGAGAGAGGCTATGTGTAGAGACCCTCTTCTCAGCTTGTTAGACTGTTCTTTGAACTATTCTCTGAACCAGGAGGTTCTCTCCCAAGCATGAGTGATATATTTTTTGGCTCCTTGTGGTCCTGACCACCATACCATGATGCACACTTTGTTCTTTCTGCACAAAGACTAACCCTCTGCTTTTGGTTACTGTTACTATCGGTGGTACTGTTACAATTTTCTTGTAGTGAAGTCAGCAGGTGGGAGGCTACCTCCCTGAATGGTGATGTAACCAGCAGATGGGGGGCTGCCTCCCTGGAACATTTATATAATGTACCAAGTTACAATAAACTCTGAGACTTGAGCATACTTTACAGCCTTGTCTCCATTCTTTGCGTCTCCTCCCATTCTTTGTCCCGCTCCCTCTCTTCCAGACCCTCTGGCAGGGGCAGCTATGTATTTAGATAGTTTTCTTTCTTCTGATTCTCCTTGAGAGTAAGAACATATACATATTCATGATGTGGCTTCACTCATTGAGGAATCAAAAATAGCTACATAATAAAAGCAATGATGCATTTAAAAATGAATAGCAAATATCATTGCCCTTAATATGGATGCATGCTGTTAACCCTCAGTTCTTAAGCTTTAATGGAAGCTTCCAGATCCCATCTCCCTCCTAGGACAAGATATTTAACTTTGTGGCAATTAAATTGAATTTAGAAATATGTAACACATGAAACATATATTATGTTTGCAGTAACTTCTCTAGTAATTCTAACAGTTTTAGACTGAGGAATTTTTAGTAAAAAGGGAACACCAAAACCACACTTGGCCAGAAATTCCCACACTACATGTTTAAGTTGTATTTATTTATATCAGACTGTGGTACTTTTGAATGTTTATATCTATGTTTTATTAGAATAATTATCCGGTGACAACATGTTTTTTTTTATGATTTTCTATTCCTCCATTACCTTTGTATAGATTTAATTTAATTTGAAAAACAAGTAATAAGAAGGGATAAAGCATTTCATTTGTCTTAACTACAAGCAAGGCTTATCAGTGGGGAACCTGCCCCAGCAGTTAACAGGTTCCAGAGAGCAGGCAAGGAGTAGGCAAAGGAAGGGGTAAACCAGGCCTTGGTGGTGGTGAGATTTTTGCAGCCTGTCTGATTAACAGTCAAAGTGCTTCTTTATTTATATAGAAATCAGTAACCAGGGCTAAATCATGCTTTTCCAAAACATAAATTATATCTTTTTGTTTTCAGATATGTTTTATTTCTTCTTGCATATATTTAATCATCCTTGATACACCATGACAGAACAGAGTTATCCTTTATAATTATTGTCTTTCAAGTTTAGTCATCACTGATAAGCAGAGTTATCTTTTATAATCATTTATACTCATAAACCACAGAATGCAATTTTTAAGAATCTAGAGGCATGTGACAGCCTGTTTTCAGGCCTGTAGCTTTTGTGGCATCGAGATGCCAGACAGAATGAAAATTTCCAAGAAAGCCCAAAAGTGTATGCACTCTTAGTAATTAATTTATTTGATGTATTTTCACATAATTATTGCTTACTATCTAAAAAAATACAACAAAATCCCTGGGACACATAGAAAGAAGGAAAACCTGTAACTCTAAGTGCCTACACACACAAACACACACACACACACACACACAAACTCACACACACACAGATGACTAAGAGCACAGCAAATTATTCAATGGTACAACTTACAAATTTGAAAGATAATAATGACAAAAAAGCAAATTCAAACCCAGTTTATAACAAATAATAAAATCAGAACACAATTAGTGACATAAAAACAATATAAAATGAACATAAGAGTAGATTATTAAAGAACATGGAAGATGAACAACATTGCCCAACCTTTGGCCTAAGAAAACAAATGAAAGAGGTGAGGACCCAAGTCAATCAAATCAGAAATGAGCAGGACAACATCGCAAAAGGCACAACAAACAAAATCAGGAAAAAAGAACAAAAGAAGACTAGAATATTGCAAAGGAATATTTTAAATATTTTAAAATAAATTTAAATTTCTGTATTTTATTAATGCAGAAAACTTAAACAAGATGGATGAGTTTTTAGACTCGGCTAAAACACAAAAATTAAACAAAGATATCAACAGCTTAGACATGTCCATAACAAATGAAGAGATTGAGATATTAATAAAATGACTTTAGCAAAAAATATACAGAACATATGTATTTACACCAGTATTATTATTATTGTGAGCCTTTATCACACTTTGGAATTAGAATTTTGCAAATTACTGAGGAAAATATTATACATATTGTTGTTAACACATCAGGATAGAAGGGTTTTTAAAAAAGCATAGAACATTTTCATGTCAGATTACATGCCTGAAAAAGTAAACAAAAGATGATTTGGGTATTTATTTTTCACAATTTCTTGAGAGGATGTTGAGTCAAATGTATTGGGCAAGTTTATTCTATTAAAGTAAAGACAATTGTGAAGTGGTTGTTCTGTATAATAATAATACAAGGAAAATCATAAATGGATATATTAATGTAAAGTAGAACTTATATTAGGACATTTAAGGATAAGGATAGCTCTTAAGTAGGAGGAAAAACATGACTTGTGACCCATTGATGAAGGTCTTCTTTCTCTGTTTCAGTTTATACAGAGACTTTAACACAGTGCTGAAACCTCAAAGAAACTTTAGGATGACAGCTATGTGAAATGCCTTACAAAATGCGTATAAATTTGTAAACCCTTCTTTTTTTTATTTTTTGAGAGACACCAGCTGCTTTTTAAAACATGGCAGAGCTGGACAGACGCTTCTAAATAGTTTTGTCCTTATTAATCTCCAGATCAGTAAAGTGGTTTCTCCCTGGGAAGGCATGATTTCTATCAAATTTTAAGTAATAGGTAGAAGACAGATACAGAGTCTTGGATATATCCATGCCTATACCAATAAATATCAAATGACCCAATAATCTCTAAGGAGATCTTATATAATTAGGAGAAAGATCTGCCAGCAGTAGAGAGTGTGAATAGACACGAAGTCAGTGAAAGGGAGTCTGGTAGTAACTCCTGTGGTTTCTGAGAAAGACGCAATTGGTACATATTTTGTGGAACAACTAATACTTTCTCATAGTAAATATCATTATTATTGCTAATGGAAAAATGTGAAACCAGGCACTGTCAAGCAGTGCCGAAGGAAATATTCCTATATACTCTTATTGCTTTATTTAGAACTATTCATATATTTACTTTCATAAGCCACAGTAATTTAAAGCATTTTTCTTAGCTTCCCTAAATTTAAATAAAAAGGCACCTGTTTAGAAAACTTATCAACCTAGATGTGCTCTGGCAATGATTTATCTGTCACAATCACACAATAACATAAATCTGAAGTATTTTCTATATAAAATCTGGGCTGCAAAATGATTTTTTTCATCATTTTTATTGTATTTTTGAAACTTTAGAGAATATTACTTAAATGTAAAGAAGAGGCACCTAAAAATGACACATTTGTTATAAAATAGAACACACATTTGTATGCATAAAATCAAAGCAATCAATAGAGAACTAAACTTATAAACTAATGTTGTTAGAAATTATAAAGTGTTTGTAAGTAAATTTTATTTCTATAATAAATAAGAGAAATCAAAATAAATATAAACGTTATATAACAAAGTCATTACTTATAGCAAAATGGAAAGAAACTTAACAAACTTATAAACTTAAACTCAAAATTAATGGACTTACTAAATGTTGTGGAAAAATGTAAATAAATAAAAGATATGTCTGTTAGGTTAATTTTCCTTTAAAATGATTTCAGTAAAAATTTAAATATAAAATGTTTTTGGAATATAGAAAATTTAATTTATTATTTATATGTTAATACAAAGTATATGGAAGTACTTAAAGTAGCAATATTGGAATATATTTCAACAAATGTAAGGATTTTAGGCAAGAGTGTTTTATATTGACATTGTACTTTAGTTAATAAGTCAAATAAATGTTTGAACAAAATTATCTTTATGTAGCTTAACACTAAGCACAATAAATTTACAGCAATACATTTATATAGCAAGTCACCTTTTTTTGATTGTCATGCAAGAAAATTGCACAAAAGTCTATTTCCAACCCTTCTGCCAGAACACCATCCTAGTTTTTGGGAAAGAGTCAGGGGAGCAGATTGCAGGTAACACCTGTCTCCCCACCTCAGTGAGGGTGCATAATCTCTCAAATAGAACAGATATACTGGAAAAAGACACAGAGAAAAGTTGTAAACATTTTTTTAAAAAAAATATTGAAACATCGAATATGAAAAATTGAAGCTAAGAAAAATGTTAAGTTGGATCTTCCAATACTACATTTCAGTGATTACTCTAGTTTGGGAGAAATTACTAAAAAATGTTATCAGTATCATACAATGAAAGACTGACATATCAAGTTGGACAACATATATTTATAATTGTCAAAAATTTATATGGACAACATGGGTGGATATATATATATATCATTGCCATTCTGAAAATGACCATTTTGCCAAACACTCCTACATAACTACAATGCCTGTGTAGCAAAAGAGTCAGTATGACAAGGTAGTCTAAATGGTTTAATGATGGCATTTAAGACTTAGAAGTTACAAACATTACCTTTAATGTAATTAAACTTCCTCAACGAGATGAAACCATGCCTGATATTAGAAATCCAGCCAACTATCAAGAACTGAGGAAGTAATGAATCTTGGAAAAGAACCTACAACTTCCATTATACTAAACTAAAACAATTTCTAAATACATTCCAAAGATATTTCCTTATATATACAAATAGACATAGTGTTCACCCTTCGTAAGGTAGCTTCTCTTTGCAAAAGATGGAAACAATACAGGTCTACTTGTAACTATTGTCCTCCAATAGTGAGCAGTTCATTTTTTTTCTTTTTTCCTGAATTAAGCCAATCAATACCTGCCTGTTCACAAATTTTCACCTTTTTGCTTTCTGAGTATATTTTAGTAAGGGTTTTGTCCCTGTCAAAATATGTAGTGATATATTATTCATTTAATACAATTAGTTGGAATATCAGAGAAAAAACATCTCTCCAGCCTTTTTCCCTTTTTTTGAAAAAAAAAAAAAAAAAAAAAAAAAACAGAACAAGCAAACAAAATCTGTAGAGATGTCTGTCCTCTAATATTCCAGTCTAATTTTATTAAATATACAATACATCACCACAAACATTATAGCTTTGCAATGAAACATCACAATGAAGTCTCCCTGTGAACCTCAGGGACAAGCTGGTTTGTTTTGAGCTTTTCTTAAATATCTGTAATTTTTTTCAATTGAAGCAGTCTTTAAAGCCTTTGGGAAAGGATAATTAGAGGAAAATATGTAATGTACTAGGATATTTAAGTCAATGCATTGCATTGGTATTACTGATAGAGTTGAGAGCTAGGATTAATGCTGATTTTGAAAAATATTTGAGAATATATATTCAAAAAGAAAAGGAGAAACAGGAGTCTATCAAATAAAAAATAAAAACAATCACAAAAGAAAAGGAAAACATTCTCACTCTTCTCTCAATTCGGCACTGGATCATTGCACTCTTAGCCATATAGCAAGACAAATGCTATCATCACTATACAGAGAGTCAATGCCTCATGGAAGTCCACAACTAGATTTGAGGATTGTGAAGGCCACAGTCTTGTAAAGTGCTTTCCCACTTTTCTCTGGCTTACCACCTCTGAAAGCTAAATGTCCACCTGACAAAAAAGAAAAGAAAGAAAGAAAGAAAGAAAGAAAGAGAGAAAGAAAGAAAGAAAGAAAGAAAGAGAGAGAGAGAAAGAGAGAGAGAAAGAAAGAAAGAAAGAAAGAAAGAAAGAAAGAAAGAAAGAAAGAAAGAAAGAAAGAAAGAAAGGAAGAAAGAAAGAAAGGAAGGAAGAAAGGAAGGAAGAAAGGACAGTACAACATAGTCCTGCCAGACTGTTGCCATGGCCCCGGCCTGCTGTTTTCCAGTGAACTTCCATCTACTTCATGGATTTACAAGCTTATTCTCTGTTTCTGTCTTTGTTATTCCATCTATTGTTTTCACTTGTTCTCTTTCCTTTGGTTACGCAAAAGTAATTTTTGTCTTCTTTTATGTGACAGATGGTACCCATGGTTTACATAAAATAGTTATTCCAGAGGATCAAAATTAATATAGAAAATTAAGTAATAACCCTACATATCTCAACAAATATTTACCACACTTTTTATACATTTCTTTCTTTACAAAATGTTTTCATTCACTTTGCATATCAACCAGATCACTCTCTCATCTCTCCTCTGGCTCCTCCTAAAATTCCCTCCCATGGGGAGTCAGCAAAGCCTAGTGCATTCCGTTGATGCAGGACCAAGTCCTTCCTCCCCACCGTGCATGTTGTCTCATCAAATTAATGGGCCCCAAAAAGCCAGCTCATGCACCTGATATAAATCATGATCTCACTGCCAGGGGCCCATCAAACAGATCAAACTATATACACTGTATCCCCTCTGCAGAAGGCCTAGTCCAGTCCCATTCAGGCTCCACAGCTGCTGGTCTAAAGCTCATGAATTTTCACAGCTTGGTTCAGTTATTTATGTAGATTTCCTCATCGTGATCTTGAGCCCATTTTGATCATATCCCTCTTTCCTCTCTTATACTGGACCGCTGAAGCGCTGCCTGATGCTTACTGTGGATCTTTTCATCAGCTTCCATCAGTTATTGGATGAAGGCTCTATGATGGCAGTTAGTGTATTTTTCAATCTTATTACATAAAAGGCCCATTCAGTCACCCTCTCCAATATTGCTTGTAGTCTAAGCTGGGGTCACCTTGTGGATTCCTTGGAATTTCCTAATACCACATTTTTCCATAATGCCATAATTTCTCCCTCTATCAAGGTATTTCTTACATTGTTCCCCCACTCTCTCCCTCTACCAGCTTAACCTTCCCATTCCCATGCCATATTTAAGGAAGCTCAAGATTCAGTAAAGAAAGAATATTTAACAAAATTGTAAAGTAGGGGGAAGTCTTGACCAAACATTCTAAACAACAAAATATTTTATAATATAATCATCTTATGAAAAGTCACTGAATCAATGTAGAAGTTACTTAGGTGAACCATTATACATATAGTGCAACTGATAACAAATGACTTGGTGGCCATATATTCATATAACAAAAACTATATATCTCAATTTTAAATTTTGTATGAATATATATACACATCATTAGACTTCATGTATAAATTTTATATATATAATTCTATGGCAAGGCATATGGAAAGATAATAAAGTATGTAGTATAGTAGATAGATGATGGACTGAAAGATATAAGATAATTGGGTGACGTAGGTAGACAGATAGATGATAGATACATAATAGATAGAGAGATAGATAGATAGATAGATAGATAGATAGATAGATAGATAGATAGATAGATGATAGATGGTAGATAAAGTGAGTGATGAAATTGGCTCCCACAGAGTTATATATTTAACATCTTGACCCCAAGTGGAACTGTTTGAAAGTAATTAAGAAGCATTGCCTTGTTGAAGTAGGTCACTGAGGGTGGAGTTTAAGGTTTATTTTAACCCCTACTCCAAGTTCTGGCTGGCTGTCGTTCAGGATATAAAAAACTCTCAGCTACATCAATCACTAGGACCATGACTGCCTGTGTGTTGCTACACTCTCCCCCATGATAATAGTAAACTAATCTTCCCCGAAACTATAAGTGAACCCTAAGTTACATGTTTTATTTCATGAGTTGTCTTGGTCTTGGTTTCTTGGTGACAGCAATAGAGCCATAACTAAGACAGAGAATCAGTCCATTGACCAAATAAATAATCTATGTATAAAACTATAACAATGTTTCAATTATTTATTTAAAATTGTACTATGACTTTATTACATTTTACTGTTTTGTCTAGAGATTTGAAATAGTTTTAGTCAAGTAAATCAGGAAAATTGAGGGGACATTATTTTGTCATAGGTGATATGGTTTTAATCATGCTTTGAATGAGGTTATGAATTTTTATTTATCTTTTTTCCTCTGCTAATAGTTAAATTCCTTCCAATAGGTAATTTTACTTATAAAATTAATGTACTGGATGATGTCTATCAGTTTCCTGGTCATATAGACTGATTTTTTTTTAAATTTGGAATAGTTGTAGATTTATCTTTCTTCCTAATTCAGTCTTTACTTTGTTCCAGATGTTACTAGCTTTCCCTACTATAGGCTTATCCATTGTTGCCCATCCAAACCAGCTAGACTTCTCAAAGTTTCCTGGTATTATAGTAGTTGATCTGTCTCTGCTGATGTGTGTGTGTTTCTGTGTATGTGTGTGTCTGTGTGTGTGTGTGTGTGTGTGTGTGTGTGTGTATCTGTGTGTGTCTGTGTGTATGTGTCTGTGTGTGTGTGTCTGTGTGTGTGTGTGTGTTTGTGTCTGTCTGTGTGTGTGTCTGTCTGTGTCTGTGTGTGTGTGTTCTGTTATCACTTCAGTGCTTTAAATGCTCAACCAATGCCAGTTGACAAAAGATTATTTTCTCTTCTAATGGGTACTCGCATTTAGAAACCTTTATTTTATTAGTGAGTCCATGGAAGGTCTATGGAATCACCTGGTGTTTCATTACAAAGAAAAAGACACCTAGAGACCCAAAAGCCTCATGTTTGCAGAATACTTCTTGGGAGACATGACATTTGACTGAAAAATAAACAAATGTAGTATTGGCAATACCACACATGGTTTCACTTTATATCATATAATATTCAATCTTTCCTTTTAATCATTAAATCCATTACAACTGCAACTACATTCTTCTAATAAAGCATCATTGTTCAAGTGTTGGGTTAAAACAATATTGTTACTGTTTTTGCTGTTAGTAAGTACAGGTTAAGTCTGGTATTCCCATCATTTGGTTGTTTTCCCCACACTCTCCTCTAATCCATAAGAGCAGAGATAACAAATAATGGTTTTAAATCAAAATGGGGAATACGTTTTGAAAGCCAGTCCATTCATACAGCAATAGAACCATGACCTTTTAGTCATCTCATTAATCATGTACATTTATGTGAGCAGACTAAGAGATGTAGCCAGTAATGCTTCAAATGTTACAGTATAATTTGAAAGGAAAAAAAAAATGGTACTGGTACTTAACAAATACTTAACCTATGAAGATTGCATACTCCAAAATTTATAACTACAAATATTTTCCTGTTAATTATATTTTACATAATATATGTTTTCTTACTAGTCTTAATGAATATTAACCATGGCTTAACTGTATTGTCATACAAATCTTTAGGTCATTTGACAATAGGCTGAATCTTTAGGGGTTCAGGAGGCAAGCCTGACAGTCTGAGCTGGATCCCTGGAATACAGGTCAAGGTGGGAGAAAACCTGCTCTATGTGGTTGACCTTCAGGCTCGGCATACATGTGTGTCACCATACTCCAACACTGACATCACACACACACACACACACACACACACACACACACACACACACACACATACACACACACATACAAGCGCACTAACTAAAATTTAGGAAAAGAACCATTATGTTGTAGTATAAGTGTTATTTTCAATTTAAGTATGTTGTATTGATTATATTTAGATTAAATCTTACAAACATGGTATTCCTTGCACTAAGGTTTTAAGGCATTCAGAGCTGTAAATAAAGTGTTCATTGAGAAAAGTGATGATAACTATAAAAGTTAGGAGAAAGTCTCTTTGTTTAAGTCCTCTATTAAACACTGGCATATTACTGATAATTTGCAATGATTCTGATTCAACAGTGAACTGGTTGGGACAATCTACATACACAGATAACTAGCTTTAGAACTGAACTGCTTCGCTCACAACAAGGTTAAACTGGAATTTCCCCTTGCATTCCTACACCCAAGGCTCTGTTTTCTATTTAATTGAAATAAACATTTAGATTAATTGCTGTAAACTTGTTAATGTTTGCTTTTAGAATTCAGATTTTCCAAAGAGTTTCATGAAGTCTCACAGGATTTCAACTTTTATTTGAAAGGGAGCCTGAGGCTAATGTTGAATTGATTGAAACTTAAAGTATTTCACTTAAGTATGATTTCAAAATATGCTTTCTAAAATGTGTATTACTTTTGTACATACATTATAAAATGAGATGTTTAACCTTGTCACTGCTTTACAAAAGCCTCATAAATTCATCAATAATCACTTGTATTTTAGATGCGAAGAAATTTTGTCTTCTATGTTGAATTTTATAGTGTAAAGCTATGATGTAGAATATCTTCAGAATGAATAGCTATAGCCCAAATATATAGAGATTCGCTTCATATATAAGGTAAAAGATAAGGTCATTTAATTAAATTTTGTTTCTTAAATAATAGTATAATTAAAATATATTCTTTCCATCTTTAGAGATGGCCCCGTGGTTAAGAACATTTGCTGCACTTGGAGAGATTCTGAGTTTGATTCCCAGCATCCACATAGTGGCTCAAAGCTGCCTGTCACTCCTGTTCTAAGGGATCAGATACTCTTTTCTGACCTCCCCAGTGACCAGCAGCATGCATAATGAACAGAATTACATGCAATGCAAAACATTCACTCATTTAAAATAAATAAAGCTAAAATTTTTTAAATAGGAAAATATGTATAATCTATCTAAAAGTATTTGAAATTCTATGAAGAGGTACGGTGTTATTTACTTTCTTTTGCTTATTTTGTTTTTTATTTAATTTATTTACTTTACATTCATCCCCCAGTTTCTCTTCCCTTTTCTCCTCTTAGTCCTTCCCCCTCCCCACACCTGCTTTGTTCCCACCATCCAATCCACTCTCCTTCCCTGTCTGTTTAGGAAAGGGCAGGTCTCCCATAAGTATCAACAAAACCTAGCTTATCAAGTTGCAGTAAGACTAAGCACCTACCCTTGTATTAAATTTTGGCAAGGCAATTCAGTAGGAAGAGTAGCATCCTAAAAGCCAGTAATGGAATCAGAGACAGCCTCTGCTCTTACTCTTAACTCTGCCTAATGTTGGGATGTGTATCTGTATCTCTTTCCATCAGTTGCTGAATGAAGTCTCTCTGTTTGCAATTTGGTTAGGCACCAATATGGTTGCTGAAGATAGCCAGTCCTGGTTACATATCTGCTAAATGCTGGGTCCTCCTTGTAGATTTCTGGATGATTCTGTTGCACCAGATTGGCTGAGGGGCACTGGGAGAAACTACTAAAAGAGACTGTTGGAGAGGGGGCGTATTTCAGTGTCAGGGTATTTGCTTTCTTAAATGAGAGTATCTTTAAATAAAGTGAGAAGTTTTAGTACTGAAAGAAAGCAACAGAAAAAAAAAAAAGAATTAGAAGTAATTACTGTTCTGTACTAGGCAAGCATACAAATGTGTTCTTTCACCATACTTGCTCCATACTTACTCTGGGATTGTTTAAAGTAACCATGAGACATTTGAATTGATAACCAGAGATTCCCACAAGAAACTAGCTACACTGTAGTCATAGACAAGAATCTGTATACTGATGGTTCCAACATGTTAGACTTTGGTAGTTACCACCAAAGAAATACCAATTAAAGCAATTATTATAAGTTAGAAAATATTTTTACCCAAGTGGCCATTAGGAAAGAATGTAAATGAATTGTTTTTGCTCAACTTTAGATGCTGACTCGAATTTGAAGGCTATGCAGTAGAAAAACTTGGACAAGAGATAAGACTATGCATAATTAAGCAATGTTGGTTAAGCTGGAAATTACTTGAACATTATCTTACTTCTGGTTCTGCAATACGGTCCAAAGTCCAAAGCTGCATCCCTGAGGATAATTTTTTCCTGTGTGGGCTAGATCACAACAGCATTGTGTGCTGATGTAAAAACTCTGTTATACTTGATACTCAAGGTGACTATGAAATTAGTACAACGACAGGAGACTTTTTGTTGCATTTAGGGTACTGTCGTAGGACAATGCTGGCAGTAAAATGCCTTAGTTACTCTTTGTTCCATTATCCTTGAAGGGGAATGAGATGAATTAGGTATCACCATTTTAAAAGATACTGCCTTCATAATTAGTGTGCCCATGTGTATAGTTGAAGGTTCTTGTCTAAAGTGTGAGAGAAACAGATCCAAACACCAGGCTTGTGTTCTACTTCAGTGACTTTGTGGGTCAAGTGAGGAAGTCATAGTTTTTGGAAAAGTAGTTTCTAATAACTTGCAAGAGTACCACATTTATTTTCTTTCCAATATAAGGAATTGAGAAGTATGCACAATATTGATTAGCTTTTCATAAGAAGTGAGTATAGTTATCTTCCTTCAAAGCTTCCTATACTTTAAAATATTTGTTTAATGTAAAATATAGTGAAATAAAATTATACCATAAGAGAATTTTATGATTTTTAATAGCATCAAAGTTTCATATTATTCTCCCACTAAACAATATAATTTATATAGTATGTATTATCATGAGAAAGTTGCTTTTTAGGACAAAATTTGTCATTTAGGTTTTGATGTGAGTAAAGAAATAATTTTGGTACATAATGAAGTATTAGCTGTAAAAAAAAACAACAACCTCACAAAATTTGCAGACACGTGGCTAAAACTAAAAAAAATCACTCTGAGTGAGGTAATCCAAAAAAGCAAAGTTGGTATGTACTCACTCATCAGTAGATATTAGGAGTAAATTCAGGGTAACTAACCTGCAATCCACAGCCTCGCGGATCAAAAAGAGGTCCCAAGGCGGGATGCATAGAATTCTCTTGGAAGGAGAAGTAGAAGAGATGTCCTAGGTGAACTGGGATCAGGGTCAAGAGATGTGAGGAGATTGAAATTTGAGGGAAGCATTCTGGCAGCCTTGGCTCTGCAAGCACTTTGGGGGAGTATGGGGAGAGTAAACAAAACAAAACAAAACAAACAAAAACCCAAGAAAATGTTTTAATGCTGGGAGAATTTCAGGGAAACTTCCAGGAATGCACAAGGATGACCACAGCTAAGACTCCTAGCAATAGTGGAGAGGGTGCCTGAATTGGCTATCTACTGTAATCAGATTAGTGATTACCCTAATTGTCATCAGAGAACCTTTATCCAGTCATTTATGGAAAGCAGATGAAGAGATCCTTAGCCAAGCATGGGACCTAGCTCCAGGAATCTTCTGCAGGGTCAAGAGGAGTCGAGATCATATATAACAAGGGAATCTTCAGATACAGCTGACCTGCACACCTAGGAATTCATGGACTCTGGAGCACAATTAGGGACCCTGTATGGGAATAACATAGGCTCTCTGGAAGTTTGTGACAGCTGTGAACCTTGGTCTGGTTGTAAGGCTCCTAGCAGTGAAATGGAAACCTGATACTTGGCTGTCTTTTGGGAACCTTTTCTCCAAACTGGATTACTTTGCCCAGCCTTCTTGAATGAAAAGGATCTCTGTTCTACCTCAACTTGATGTACTTTTCTTTGTTCAAAACCATGGGAGGCCTGACCCATTCCGAATGGAAATGGAGGAGAAAGAGGGTGGATGGAGAAGGAGAAGGTAGATGGGAGTGTGTGTGTGGGGGGGGGGGGCAGACAGGAGGAGAGAAGTGAGGGAAAACTCTGATAAAATGAAAAGTGTTAATTAAATAAAAATAAAAAGAAAAAACATTGAAAATCAGAAAGGTAACAGGCAAGGACGACATCATGAGTATTCCCCACCACTTTCTCATTTCTGGTAAGGGTCTGGCCAGTCATGATCATAGGTAGATATTGGTCTGGTGGGAAGGCCCTCTTCCTCTGAGATCTCTGTTCCTTTTGTCTATGTGGAACTTTACAAACTGTGGAAAATGAGGCTGTCTGGAGACTGAGTGCCTAGTTTTGGTTTTCTGCTGTTTACCACAGTTGTTTGAAAAGCCAGCTGATGTGCATCTGGGGATGCAGTAGCAGTAAAGCCATTAGAGGCAGCAGGTGATTCAAGATCCCCCTGCAGGCAGAAAAGACCAAGAGTGTTGTAGGAAACAGTTTAGAGACCAAGGAGTTGACTAGACAACCGCAGAGTCACTTACAATCATCTTTCAGATAACCTCTCTTGCACAGCATACTTTAATATTTCATAAACTGCTATTCTAAAGCTGAATAGATAGCTCAAATGATGAGAACATTGTATTAAGTATAATTTATTGACTTTATTTTTACTTTGATTATTACAAAATAGCTGAAGATTTAGAACAAGAAAAACATCAGTATCTCAAAGCATTATGAGCTCAGCTAGATCATCATTCTCGAAATAATGAATGAACATCAGTGTTATAGAAAGAATTCAAATGCTCAGTGATCTTTTTGTTTCAAATAACTCTGTGGCTTAAAGTGTAAGACTGAGAAGTGTCTCAAAATCCAAATATTTATTATAATTAGATGTGTGTGTACAAGAAACTCCTAAGAAAACTCATGGAAATTAGTTCTCTCTTTCCACCACGTGGATCCTGGAAACTGTTCCTGCGCTCAGGCTTGGTAGCAAGTGCATTTACCAGGTGAACCACCTTGCTGGACTTTTTATCATTGCATAATTTAAACATTTGTTACTAATAACTAAGGCATGGAAATTTGAGAGCTGTTTAAATTTTACACTATTTTAACTTTCATTCTGAAATTGAAACTTGCTGTTACCTTTGTACAGGCAAAGTGAAAACAAAATAAAGTAACAGTGATCCATTCATTCTTGTATCTATAGGATATTACTGTTTAGTTATACATTTTAACTTGATGGACTCAAAATGTCTTACTTAGAAATTTAGTGAATGGTGATAGACATTCCTTTTGAAATAGTTTTTGCTTTGTTTGCTTTTGAAATGTCACATGCCTAGAGCTGTGTACCAGTTCCTGGAAAACAACAGCTGTTTCACTCATGGGCTTCTATATCAAATCTGTGAGGAATGAGAGTCATCACATTTGGGGAGAGTTCAGAGAAAATATATTTACATGACAGGGCTTCTTACTTTTTCTTCCTGTTGACACCAATTGTTAAGAGCCACAATTCACTAAAATAGAGATTTTATTTTCAGAGAATGCCTTGGTTTACACAAGTTCTGATCATGTTCATGACCGAAAGCCACATACCCCACCGGCTGCTGCTGTAGTGGCTGCTGCACTGCAGTGAGAACACAGTTCCAGGTGCAGTCATAGCACACTAATGCTTCCATGTCAAACAGATGGGAAACAGAAACCTCTATGTCCTCTTCCCTCTTTACAGGGGTAATTTCCTGAGCAACTAAATTTGCTCTTTTATACACACACACACACACACACACACACACACACACACACACACACTGTTTCAGATTAGCATATGGACTCTTTTTTGAGTATTAAAAATAACCATAGGATTACAAATGTAGGCTATTTTGGTTTATGGAACCAACCCAAAAATTCTATTTCCTAATTGTAAGGGAATTCTCAGTATTTTCTATAGAACTATCACATTTTCTAAGTTGATATTAACATATTTTATTAAAGTCTGTTTAGTCTAACAGTTAAAACAGTTGTGAAACATTGCCCTTTGCAAAGCTCTTGCCTGCAGCTTGCTTGAAAATCAGTCATCTAAAATATTCTTGGTAGGTGAGACATGGAGACACATGCCTGTACTCTTGGCTTTTCACGGGTTGAGCCATGAGGTTTACTAGGAGTTAGAGGCCAGCTACATTGTGAATTTAAGGCCAAATTAACTTATATAACCTATCAAGTCTCTAAAAATCAAACTTGCGTTAAAATATACTTAGAAAACAAACTATGATACCTGGGTGCATCCTAACTCATTTAAACATATAGTAAAAACTTCAGATCATTTTTATAAGATAAATTTCTGTAATATTAGCAGAAAGAATACTGTTTAGTTAAATCAAAATAATGTTGAGAAAGGGAAAGTTTATCTTTGAAACTTCAGGGCTGATGAGTAAAAAACCCAAGTCTTTAACAAAAAGCCCCTTTCTCTACTATTATTTTTAAGTATTCAGCCTGTCATTTTGAACATTTTTAAGGCAAGATCCAAGTAACTTTCTTTAATTCACTGAAATACTGTTCTTAAGAGATTCTAAGTAAACAACCATTATATGACTTTTTCTTCTTAAATAAAAATACACTTGCTATGTTATTGCTCTTCTAACTTTAATAACTTGTATGAAACCAGAGAGCACAAACTTTAATATTTTCAATGACTAAATTCAAATAAACAAGCGACTTATTGTCTATGTGTCAACATATCATTATTACCAAATTCGCTAAATCTCTTAATCATAGTTACTTGAAAAATGATGATAGAATAAGTACTTATTGTATGTGCACTAAAAATTGTAAATAGTGTTTTGAGAATCTCATACAATGGAGCTTTATAATATTCAATCAAATTCCCCAACTTTTCCCAGATTCATTCTTCCTTCCCCATCCAAGCAACTTTGTGTCCACACAAACAACAAGAAACAAAAGATATGGACCCATTTGTGCTGCCCGAAGGCGTTGAAGTTCATGGTACAATATAGAAAATATAGAAGTTTATTGTGCTTTTTCACTATTTTTAAACAGTTTATTTCATTTTTTAAAAACTATATGGAAGCTTAAAATATATTTACAGAAATCTAATTATAATCTAATATCAGTTTATGTTAGTTCACAAGTATACAAAACAAGCATTAAACATTTTCTTCACACAGTGTTTTATAATGGCTGATATCAATTAGTTATCAAACAAACTGGAGCATGATAAACTTGAGATAGATGGAAAGAAATAAAGTTTCAGAATTGAGAAAAGCCTTCATTTATATTACTTATATAAGCAAATAACTCTGAATAAGCCTAAGAACTAATTTTGAAGGCTGTATATTTATCTAATATAGAAATATAGATACATATTTATCTATTATAGAATGGAATAAGGGTGTTGTTCTATATTTGTTTATTAGCATCAAAATTTAATCTACTATTTTTGGTTAATATTTTATGTCTGAATCCTATAAATATTTCTTAACTGATCACCAAAGTCCAGACTCAACTTACCTAATTCCAGTTTCATTTTGTCAAAAACTTTAATTACTTTCATTTAAAACAACTCTAAAGTCTGACTTCCTTAAAGTAATTGGCTTCTGTTACAGGAAAATGTGATTTTTCTTTTCTTTATTTATATGTGAAACATATTTTCAAGTTTCAATTAGTGATGGTCAATGTAAAGAACTTTGAGGTCCCTAATTTTCTCCACCAATCTCTCCTACTCTCACTCCTTCTCTAAACAGAAATAAAGTATAACTATGATTGCATTAACTCTAGCAAATCTCATAACCCCAGAGGTCACATTTTCTTTACAGCTATGATGACAAAAGTAATAGCATTTTTTAATATGAGTTTGAAAATAGCAACCAAGGTTATAACAAGCTTTTTCCACTGTAAGAAAAGTTGTAAGTAATAATTATTCACGAGCAATGGGTCTCAAATTTTATTTCTCAGAAAGAGATCTTAGTAATTCTACATAGCCGTCTCATGCAGCTCATGTATGTGCCTCATTCTGAGGGTCACCCTTAGGGACTAGCAATGTCGTGATGTTTTCATATGTAATAATAATATTTCTCCTCCTTTGCATCTATGTGGTTTTGAAGGGGAAGCAAATTAACTTATAAATTGAATTCTTTAATATTTAAGTAAATTCTGTTTGCTTCCTTTTGAAGAAGTGACTTTACTTCCAATTGTTATTTTTATTGTTTTTGTATTATTTTAAAAAAATATTTCTTAGGTATAAAAGGAATACGCAAATCATTTCTGACTATAACACCTATTAGCTTAGTAATGTAGGAAATAGACACTTTTTTCAATTTTAAAATTAAGGTTTTTTTTCTATTTTCAATTAAACTACATTTAAGCTAATAATTATTTATAAAATAATTTGTAAATTCTTAGAAATATTTATAAAATGAAAAAATATATTTTTAAGAGAAAGTAGTTTTTTTTTTTAGTTATGCTATACAAGTCTCAGAAAAGAAGCAGAGAGTTGACAAATGTGTCGAGCCTCAGATCACTAGCTAGGGTCTACTGTCTTTTTCTTTTTATACACATTAGGTGTTCACCAATGACACCAGGTCTATGGAATAAATACAATTCTGCTCACAATTTATGTTTTTTTCCTTTAAAAAGTTAGTTAACATCAGTTCATGACAAAGTTAAAATAACAAATTTGTAGAATCAATTCATAGTTCTAACACAACTTGGTAACAACTCAAATGTACAAAAGGTTAAAAATCAAAGAGCATTCATTCTACTCAGTATATTCACAGATACGGCGTATGTACATGGATGTGTTATCTATGATATAGCATACTCATAAATGTGTTTGTAAACTTTGAGATGGAAATATGATGAAAATTATCTATAAAATATAAGCTATATAAATATGTAATGTCAATGTTAAAGAACGTTTAAGAACTTTATCAAGCACATTTTTTATGCATGAGTAATATTTAAACATATACACTCTCTTTCACTTTCATCTTCAAAATATTTATTTCCTGATGAGGAAACTAAAGCGGAAGTGAGGATGTGTATCCTCCAGGGTCATTCTCTTCCTTTCCTCCTGCCTCAGACTTGCTGGAAGGCCGTCTGTGACTCTGCCTCTTCTTGACTGCTTGCAGATAACAGATGGGTCTTCCCACAGCCCATAAAGCAATCAGGACAGTTCTTGATGTCATACTTTGTCCTCAGATGACTTTAATTTATGTCGAGTTGACATTAAAAACAACCACAGTAGCTTGGGTAGGAAAGCTAGTTATCTAATTCCTTCACAATAAATGAGATTACAAGTCTATATTACAGGTATTACTTAAATTTGACCATTAACAGGAAGACATTCACATCTGACTGAAGTATTAGGAGAGATCAATGTAGGAGTCTCCTGTCTTATGAGATGAAATGGGAGCTGACACTTGAGTCATCAGGAAAATCTCGTCAAGGTATACTGCAGACTTCTCCATGCATGTGGAATAAAAATGTAGAACTTTATTTCTGAAGGATAAAAAAAGACTGTTTCAAGATAATCTGATTTGAATGTTCAGAGGAGTACAAAGGCTACAGATATTTCCTGCTTAATCTAATTTTGGCAATTTTCATTCAATAATACCCTTTATGCATGACAACACAAGGAACAATGCAGATATTGGATAGGGGGAAACAAGTTTAATATTTACTCAATTACCTGCTAATGTAATATTAAATTCATAGAAATATATTTCAATGAACATTAGATTTCACAGAAAAAAAATGTTAGTTTTACTTGAATTAGCCTGTTAAGTGGACCAGCATAAAGTGTTTCTTAATCTCAAGTGTGGAGAAGATTTCTGACACTTGAATGTGATAAATCCTAGGCACTGTTTCCCTGTAGCACCGAGAGTCTGTTGACAAGTCCAGAAAGACTGTTGTTTCTGACAAAACCATCTTTTCTACCTGATTTTCTGTAAGAACAGCATGAATTAGAAAACACAATGTTCTTTTAATTTATTCCATTAAACAGTGTGGACCATTCCACTTATACTCAAGCCGAAAGAGTATTCTATTTTGCATGGATTTAAATATTCATGACATTCATCATATGCATTCAGAGCATATCTTTACTTTGAACACTACACGTGTTCTATTTTTCCAAGATTTAAATCCTCAGGAACTATGGTGGTTTCATATGAATAGTTCTCAATTCTGAAAACGCTGACATAAGCATTATTACATCTTGCACAAGTCTTTACATCATTTGAGCAACACATTTTCACAATATTAAATCTTTCAATCATTTTATATAATGACATTATCTTTATCTGTGTCTAATTTCATTCATCAATGTGTTTTACATTCTTGGTCCACAAAATTTTGTCTCTTTGAATAAATTTATATCCAAAAATTTTATTGCTCTTATAGAATAGATTTTCTTCTTAATTTCCCTTTTAGTTAATGGTGAGCTTATATAAAAACATTAGCTGTGTATGTTGATTTTTTTTTCTTTTACAAATAGTTGAATTCATCCATACTAAGGTTTTTCTTTATGATTTCTTACATTTATAAATAAGTCATCTGAAGAGATCATTTTGTTTGCTGCTTATTTTTTCTGGTTTGATTCATTTTTAATGTACAACTTTTTTATTAGAACTTCTAATACAGCAGTGGATATAGACAGATAAAGAAGTCATTCTTAGCTGGTATTGGACCATTAAGGGATTATTTAGATTTGTCATGTTACTTAAAATATCAGCTGTGCATTTTCTCTTATGATGATCATTTAATTAAGATAATTTTCCTCTCTTCTTTTTAGTTGAGGTTTTTTTTTTTTTTATCATCAATGGATGTTGAAATTTGTCATATAGATTTTTCATGTCTTAAGACCTTGTAGTTTCTTACATCACATAGACAGGTCACAGTCTTTCCCGATGTACAGTTCTTTAATATGCTTTCCATTGTGAGATCTCATATGCATTTTGTCTTCTGAGGAAGGATAAACAATACACCTGTCTCAGGAAGTCATAGAACAAATCTTTTCACGGTTCTGGCAGATAATTCCCTTAGTTTAGCTTAGCCCTAAATGGCTAGTTAGTACAAGAACTTAATTCTGGAAAGGAGAGCAATAATAATAGGGATTAGTTTTTGCCAGCCCTGACACTGAAGAAATTGTCCTTTCTTCTGAGGAGATTTCACAGAGATCCTGACGTTTGTGGGATCGATCATCTCTTAAATCGATTTAGAGACAGGTAGTCAGAGAAGACACGGGAAGGAAAGCCCCTCACATGAGCACACTTTTCTGCACCAATGAACATACCACAAGAAACTACTTTATTTTTCAGTATGAACTTTTTGTATTTTTATTTGATTAGCACATTTGTTAATTATTTTTCATTATTAGATGACTATATCTCCTTTTACTGTGCCCTTTGTGTACTTACATCTTGGTTCACATATCACTTTCTCCTTTTTACTTTCATTATTCTTTAATATTAACCATGGATAATGTTTCTCTTCTGTTTTTATAATACTGTTTTACTTTTATCCTGTTTTCTTTCATTTCTTCTCTAAAATTTTCTAATATTTAATTCTACTGTCCTTTTACTACTTTAATTTCTCTTAAAGAACTTTACATTTAGAATCATTACCTTCTTACTTTTACTAGGTGCATCCCTGTCACTGACACAAGAAATATTAACGTTCAATTTTTATGTATAATTTTTCTGCTCTGATGGTTGTCATTGTCATCTTTGTCCCCTATTTAAATGGTTCCAATCCTTTCTGCCATGTTCGCTGTTCATGCTAAATCTAAATTCTTAACTCATTTTAAAATTCTTTTACCTTACCTTATCAGCACTCATGTCTGTTCAAACCTTAGTGACTATTAGAGAATAAGGATTTTTTTTTTAAGCCTACAACCCAAATTCAGGTAACCATGCTTAGACCCAAGCACAACCCTGGACATCTACATCCCTCTATCATTATAGAGAAGCAATCCAAAGTTGTCAAACCCACATATATTAGTATTTCTGTATATGTCAGTTTCAAGTCCTTTGAAGACATACGTTTTCAAGTCCTTTGAAGACATACGTTACTTACTACACTTGAGAAAATCTACACAATGGGTTCACTCCTTTTATTTGGCTGCCTATGACAAAAATGTAAGAAACTTCCCTAAGTAAGGGGATGGGGCTTCAAGCTCACATGCCATATAAACTAACTCAAAACCCTTAATCTTATCAAAATGAGTTTTACACTACACTATAAAGTAAAGCAATAGTTAAACCCAACAAACTGACACCCCAGAATCTATGTCACTTCACATGTTTGTTCTTATGAGTTTCTCCTCTTCCACATTAACCTGTTTATTGATGTCATTCTTGTTCAAGTCATGTTTAGGTAACCATGTTTGAAATACCATGGGCCATGTCACCAGAAAAACTACAGGCAACCAGGGAATACTTAGAGTCAATGAAATAGTCTTCATCTAGAAAGAGTACAGCAATGACCTATATGATGACCAAAACGTTCCAACTTAGCCATTAAGAGTTTAAATAGGTAGATGAAACTAAAAACAGTGAATGTGGAATTATATAAAGATTCAATAACTTAAAATAAACTTCTAACCCAACTTTCTCTGATACAGTTTCAGAAATTGGATATGAACAGTAGATGCTGAAAGCTCCATTATAATAACATCCACTTGACTGCCCTTTGTGTCGGTTAGTCACATTGCCAGAGTAAACTCTTCTCTTTATTTGTCATCTGTTCTCACTGTTTTGCAGTACACTTCAATATCCTTCCCTAGGAAGTTTTATACTTGAAACCATCCATCCCCCCATAAAGACGTAGTAAAACACAGCAAGTGGTACTACTTAAATTACTTTGTGACTAAGAGCAAGGGCTGCTCCCGCATAAGGCCAGAGTTTGACTCCCATAACAATGTTATATATTACAAGAGCCTCTAACTGCAGCTCAGATCTGAATCAGTTGCTTTACAACTGACATGGCAGAGCAATTTATAAAACAATGTATTGAACTGGGCTTGCAGTTTTATATGGTTTGTGTCAATGATGTCAGAGGAAAAGCACGGTGGTAGAAATAGCAGAAAGCTCACATCTAGGTCCACAACCTTGAGGCAGAAAAGCAGAGAGCATTGAGAAATTCACGAATCTTTTGTTACTTCAATGTCTAACACCAATCACATATCTCCTTTAATACAAGACACTTCCTAAAGCTGCGCCAATTCCTGACCAAGTAATCAAATGTATGAGCCTATGGAAGCCATTTTCATTCATACTACTTCAGAATTTGAGGATCTTTTCTGGATTCAGGGGCACTCACAAGCATGTCCATATGCATACATACTTATATGTACATGCACATTTAAACCTTTAAATTTTAAGAAGTTAATGTATAAATTTCAAAAAGACAGTGAAATATAAATCTACTCAAGATCTATCCTTAAGGTTACAGAGAATATGAAGACTTGAGGTGAGAGGAAACTTTTTTCTGATCTTACTGCTGAAGAGCATACAATAAGTCACACAGAGATCAGCAGGGCTACAGCTTTTTTTGACCTGTCCCCATGCTGTGGTATTCTTCGATTGAGAAAGATACCTTTGAATAATCAACATTTGTGTTAGTAAATTTTTGTCAAGGATTACCTAATAAACTAACTGATCTACCAAACTGGACTTTGGTGAAATCATTTCTTTAATCTGACACTAGGTGCCTATATGAATTAGGTAAGTGTTTATTTGTGTTTCCTCAAGAAATATAACATAGAATACTTTTATAATTTTCAGTTCCTTATGGTGATATTCACTCATACCTTGTCTCGCAAACTCATGTCAAATACTTAGTACAAAATAAAGCTTCTTCTTTTCCTTACTCATTAAATTACCATGTATTCTCAAATCTTATTTCTTTTTTGTGTTATAATTCATGAAAGTAAAATTACAAAAAATATATATATTAGGTTTTTGGTATTTATTATGCTACAGGATGTAAAACTTCAAAGACAGACACTAATACACTCACATTTCCTCATTATCTACATAGAAACGAAAAAATGTGAAGTGACTTGCAGAAGCAGTAAGGTTTTTATTAAGAAAGGAAAGACCTAATAATTCCATTCGTTTATGTAGGTATCAGTCTAAATTTTGATGAAAAATATTGAAGTATGCACCCTATCAGAGTTTGTGTTATAGCAGCACAGTTCTTAACCAAATATTTTCAATAATATGTGTTACTCAAGTAGAATTTTTCATTATTCACATAAACCCTTATGATATGTACTCTTGTAAACCAATTTCAGGAGAAAGGCTTCTGAGTAATACACTTCTCTATCACTAAAGATGATTTTGTGCCATCTTGTTTCATTTTCTGCTAAAATTGGTTGGTGTAGAGAACTAATCTGGATTCCCATAACAAACAACAAAGATGTCTCTGGTAAAATTTAGGGAACAACTTCATACAATTTCATAGCCATGCTTTGCCATTTAGCTACATGGCATGTGGAGTGATGGGAACTGTTTCATAGCATCGAAGATTATGTTAATCATGTTATGGCTATGGATTTGCACAACAGAAATACAGTCGGTATTTGGATAGTTGGATATGTTCTAACTGCTGTAATTGCCATGAGACTAGCATAGTGAAATGGTTATCAGCCAGTCAAATTGTTTCATTTGTTTCTGCTATGCTCCATTTGGCATCTTTCTACAAAACTACATATCTTTCAGCTTGCAAATATGCCATGTGCGTTCTCAAAGGAAGTAAAATGACCACTGTTTCTGAAGGTTATCTCTAAGGAGAGAACAAAGGAAGGCAGAACATATCAACAAATACAGAGCATCTAAAACAGAATACCAATTATAACACAATGTTAACACATTAATTTTCCATCATAACTAGGTAACAACTTTAGCTTATCTAGTAATGTTTGGGTTTATCCATGCATGTGTAAGAAATCTTTATATTGTAGTACTATTATTAGGTGCCAATATCCATTGGTCTATAAAATTCTAGTAATACATTATTTTAAATATTTGCAAAAATATTTTTAAAAACATGAGATACTGTAAATATAAAGCTAATAGATTATCTTTCTTCTACTACTGAAACAAATGTTTAGATTATAAAAAGGTTCATAATATCTGAAATCTGAGTAGGAACCAGAGTATAAGAAATAAAGTATGCCTGAATTTAACTACACACACACACACACACACACACACACACACACACATACACAAGCAAACACACACACAAGACCAAAACAATGTAAAGTTCTAAGAGTTGTGCGCTAACACATATTTGCAAATTCTGATTAGACAACTTTACTGCAAAAAAATATATATTTGAAACATAAAATGTAGATGTATACAGATATAAGGGTGATTTATTTTTCAAAGTACCTTGCTCTGTGATTTTGTTCATAATAATTTTAAATGCCATTCTAAGCACTATGTGTATCAGAATTCTTTTGATATTACGACAAATAGTGATAATTTTGCTGTGAAATTGGAGTTCTACAGAATAGGCTTCCTTTTAAATGACTGAACTTCCGAGACCCTTAAAATAACAAATGGATAAAAATTAAAAGTAAAGACATTGTCAGGGAACATGTGTTCATGTTATGACTATTAAACTTTAAGGCAGCTGCATTATCTACTTTCTGTTGCTGAAGTAAAATTTAATGAATAATACTTTTCTATGCATGTCATAAAATACCACTCTAGATATGTAATAAAGTATCATGACCAAGACAAGTTATAGAAAAAAGACTTTATATTTGCTTACCTGAACACTCTCATCCTTAACTCTACACAAAAAGGAGAGAGAACTAACTGTAGGCTTACTGAGGCTTTAAGCTCACAAAGCTTATCCCCGCTGTAACTCACTCTCCAGCACAATAGGACCACCAACCTGAGACTGTATTTTTAAATGCCTGAGAATATTGGGGACAATTCTTACTATGAAATTGAAATCCGAAATTATTTAATATTTTTTATTTACTACTGAAGGTGTATAGACTCTTCTCACACACACATATAATATTATTTCACACAAATGAACATATAATTATTTCACACAAATAAACCTTAAATAATTAAATTTTTAGAGTTTTTTTTTCAGTAAGATAGGATCTTATCCTGCTATTCAGAAAAAAAATCTATATTTCCCTTACATAGAAGCATATAAAAGCTTTGTTTTTGTTTTGTTTAAACAGCCATAACAAACATGTGTGTGTGTGTGTGTGTGTGTGTGTGTGTGTATGTGTGTGTGTGTGTGTTTGCCTGTGACATGATAATATGAAGACTATTTAAAGCCTTTTTTAGCAAAAATGTATGTGGCATTTATCTATCCTATATAAAATGAAGCTTTTCAATTTGGAAAAAAAAATATCTGGAGGTTTTCTGTAAAACTAGAAATCAAACTATCATATAACCCATCTATACCAATCCTTGAGCATACACTCAAAGAACTCAATGTATTATATTGTTAAAAATTTTTTGCCTGTGTTCATTGCTGCTTCATCCACAATGCTAGCAAAATGAAATAGTCTAGATATCTATGTATTGGTGAATGGATAACAAAACATGAGTACTAACACACAAAATATTTTATTCATTTTTTAAAGAAAAATTAGACTAAAATTTTTCATATAATATAATAGAACAATACAAATTTTTAGGTGAATTTACAAAGGTACAATTAGACAAATGGTATATTTTCTTCTATGTAGCAAATACCTATAAATACAGAGACTCCTCATTACCCATGATACTGAGAATAAATAATGGTTGAAAGCTAAGCTTTAAATAAGGCATTTTTGCTGCCTTCTCTAAAGTTGAGGGCACACTGAAATTAGAGAGTAAGAAGTATGTAAATTATGAAAGACCGTTGAAAGTCTGAAAATACCATTGTCTGCATTTCCTTCAACTACTAGAATAATGAACATTGTAATCTGTTCTGAAAGGCAGAAGGACTCACTGCCCCCTACATCTTCTTGCTAACATATTAACTATCAATTATCAATAGATGCTGGGAGAAAGGCTCATTGTCTTTGGTTATGTATATAATAAAGAGTCCACGAGTCTTTAACTGATATCTCTAAACATATGATCATAAAGACTTCCCTGACTAAAATACATGGGTTACAAAAATTAAACAAATAGACATAAACATGAAAAAGACTTGTCAGCATTATATACATAGGTTGATATGAGAGTGTGGGGCTATATTGGTCAGTATACCTTATATACAAGTGTGAAATTGTCCAAAAAATAATTAATGAATAGCAAAGCAGAAATGGTCAGCCCTGAAAATACACATTTTAGTAACTGTCATAGCTTTAGCAATAGTGAAACCTGAGAGAATTAACCTGATAAATTAGATGCAATAAATTCTCATGTAATACTCAACTTTATTCAGAATATCAGACAACTTATAGTCTGAGGGTTAAGAGAAATCTCATGAGCAAAGTGTCCAGTCACAAGGGCAAGCTACAAATGCAGACAAGCCCTAAATGATGGAGTAGCCACATGTACTAAAACTTTAATTTATAGAGGCATATAAACAAATGATAATATCCTGTTGTAATGACTTATCTGAAGTAAACCCACTCCTGTCTGCTGTACCTGAGGGAACCATAAAAACACATACAAAGGAGAATTTTGTGTTTCTGAAGAAATTGGGGGTCAGAGGAATCTTATCTAATTTTCTTAATCTTACAAGTATTTATAATTCTCCTTGAATGACTTCATATTTTGACCAAGTTCTAATATCTCACCCTTTTATTATTTTTTAATAGAATGCTGTCTAGAGAGCTTCTGATTTGAGATGTGGCAGATAAATATAATTGTCATCTGATGCATGTGTATCCTATAAGCAAGCTAAGTAGAAACATAATAATATTAAAAGTGAAATTCTGTGTGTAATATTTTGGCTCAAAGAACAGGGTTCTAACCTATGTCTAGTTACATTATTATATTGATTAGAAAAATCTAGAAATAGCTTTAAAGGGACCCATATGATTCATATGATTAGTAATTCATACAGAACCATACAGAATATATGTGATCTCTAAGAGTAATAAAATTATTACTCTGTACTATGCAAGTAAGCAAATTCAGTTCCTCTAAAGATGAATCAGTGAGTCTATTATGGTACAAAAATTCAATCAGAAGCATAGAATCATTAGTTAAGATCACAAGAGCTGAATCCATCCAATTTACAAGATAAAGGTAAGGGGGTAGACCACAAGACTAACACATATGCTCAAAGACACTCAATCCAAATTCACAGTTAAAAGCAACTACATCACCAGCAAGAGCTTCTCAGGTGACTTATGGCTTTGTGTGTTTCATCAAATGACTTCTCCCTTGGTGCACAGTCTCTGTCCCAGGTAGACAGACATGATTTACGATAATGTGGTTGTTATCTTATATTGCCCTTTAGCTGGAGGTTTGTTATCTTTCTGGTGGTTTTTATTGCCTCCTCATCCTCTACCATTGTTCTTGATGCATCAGGCCAGGCAAGAGGAGCCAAGAGGAATCTATAAGGTTTCACTGGATTCATCTGTAACGACAGATTCAAATCTCTTCCCAATTTTTTTCTGGAAAAGTAAGTATTGGCAAATTAGAATTTCAGCTTGCTCATTTCTTCCTGCAATAAAACCAGAATAGGAAGAGTGTCCACCAGTATGAGTCTGTTGCTAGAAATAATTCTACAGCTTAAGCCCTCTGAAATTATATATTTGCTAATTATTCATAACAGATGAATCAAAACAGTCAGTACCACAAGTTGGATAGAGGAATAATAAGTGTTAATGTATTGAGGAATATCTTTACAATGAGATGAGTACTTCCTATACCCTTAGATGAGCCATCAATAAAATAACTTTCTGTTTGTTGAATGGAAGAAAGTTGAACAATTTGTATAATCACAAATTTAGTTCGTAGGATAAAATCCCATGGTTTTCCAGAAGAATAATGATTTTCTGTACTTCTATATTACTATGAAAATAAAATTTGGAAATCCATAGAGTTCTGTTATGCTCTTAAAGACCTGAGTGTTAAAAGTAATATAATAGAGTAGAAAAAATCCATATCATTTTTGGCAGTGAGTCCTCCCTGATTTACTAATTGAACAAGAACAATAAGGTAAACAGTTAGTAATTTGTAACCTTTATGCTATAAATAAATAAAACATTCCAAAAGCTTATACTCGTGCTATAATATCTGTAGGAGACAATTTAGTGGGGAAAATAAATAAGTTTAAAGAACATGAAACAGAAATGCTTCTTATAGTGTGGACTAAAATAGTTGTAATTCTTTTCCTGCCTCTCAAGATAATTAATACACAAGGACTGTCCAATGCCACTTCTTCTTTTAGAGTTTTAAATAGTTTGGTTAGTGCATTGGAAAATCCAAACTCAGTTCACCATGCCAAGTGGAAATTAGTAAAGGAATTACTTTTTCTGTTGTGCTCCATATTGTCTATATTGTAAAATCAGCAATTTCATGAGTATGCAATAATTCTCATAAGTAATTGGATGGAATATAAGTTTAGAATGCTTACAAAATCTCGACCTATGCTGTAAAATCATTTTCAGGCAATGGAGGATATGTATTAAAGGGATGATCCGATGAGGGAACTGGGGTTATCAATGACACTGTTTTTACTTTTGATTTTGCTTGAATAGGAAAAATATGTATTTTGCCTCCTTTACTAATTTTAAGGCTTGATTATTCAGTTTACATTCATTTCAGGAATTGGCCATACCTTCATTGTGACTAAAATACTCATTATCTTCCGTAAGTATTTTGAAAACAGTCTGAATTAATGCCTTGTTTTTCTGGAATTTTCTCACAAACATTCAGAACTATCCTTGAATGATTTCATTCTTTACATGTTCCAGCAAGTAACATCATACAGATTGAGAAGGTTATATTTAGGGATATATATATATATATATATATATGCATACAATGTTTATGTAAATAATTATAAACATATAATTAAGAAAATAATTATGAATTTAAAAGAGAGCAAGGAGGTGCAAGTGGGAAGGTTTGAATAAGGGATATGAAATTAAAAATGATATTGTTATGGTATAATATCACAAATTATAAAAGGAATTTAAAAATCAATATATAAGATAAAAAAACATATTAGGAAATGGGAGATGGCTTTGTTGGTAAAGTTACCCTATGTAAGCTTGAAGACCTAAGTTCAGATCTTTAGAGCTTATGTTTAAAAAATGACCGTAATAATCATATGTATAACTTCAGACACACACCTATGAAAAAAGAGGAAAAATTGGACCCCTGAAGTTCAATATCCAGTCAGCTTAAAGGAATCAAAGGGTGCTTGGTTCAGTTAAAGACACTGTTATCAATGAATAAAGATGGAGGCATGAAGATTAACCAAGGAAGTACTCATCTTTATATCTAGACATGAAAATCCATATACATACACACATGTGTACAATCATACATAGACACCACATGCAAATACATACAATAAAAAAAACACAATGAAGTGCTATATTGTTTTTTTTTTACTGCAAGCAGAACTTGAATGGCAGCACAGATGTCTTTTTGACTCAATTACATTTTCTGCAGTTGCTTTCTCAGTAACAGGATTGCTGGGTCATATATAAGCTCTAACTCCAATTGTTGGAGAACCTCAATACTGTTTTAATAATGACTGTATTAATTTACATTGTAAATTAAAATGGACAGATGATTCACTTACATTTTTAGCAGCTTTCATATCCTTTGTCTCTTTGTTAGAAGCCATTCTTATACTGTGGAATACAATGTGTTGGATATCATCTATGTTCTCTTCAAAAGAACACTTCACAGTCTTAATATATATTAGGCTTTTTTACCTGAAAAAATATTATATATTAGTAAAAATATTTTTTGACTGAATAGCTTATTTAGTCCTGGTACAATTTTGCTTTAAGCATATTTATCAATTTTCTCATGATTCTCCAGAAATAGTTTTCTGCATAAGGTTAAAATTAAGTCAGGTGAAGGTCATGCCAGTCAGAACAGGACAAAGGCACATCAGTCAGAAGTGAATGACCTGCCTGCCAGTTGAAATGAACAATTTCCTATATCAGTTTCCTCTCACTGTATCCTACCCCTGTCAAACCTGACCCAGCCCCACTGGTATGATCCCTGCCCCTAATTCCAGTGGATTTCCATTGCCAGGTTGCAGGCTAGACTAGTCAGAGGACCAGGTGACTGATTAGCCTCCAGAAGAAAATTCTGGAAATAGAAAATCTAGATAAGTGAACAGGTGCAGACACATGGCATCAATAGCAGAATATAAGAGATGAAAATAATTTAAGAATAATTAGATAATAATCTCAATATCAATGGATTAGATTTGACAATAAGAGCACAGACTAACAGAAGGGATGTGAAATTAGGATCCATCTTTCTAATGCATACAAGAAACACACCTCAACATCAAAGATAGACATTGCTTCAGAGAAAAGGGATGGGAAACAATTTTCCAAGCAAATGGACTAAATAAAAAGGTTGATGTTGTTGTCCTAATATCTAACAAAATAGATGCAAAAACAAAATAAATCAAAAGAGATAAAGAAGGATGTTTCATACTCATCAGAGGAGAAATACATGAAGACAAATGTTAATTCTTAACATCTACAAATGTAAAAGCACTCACATCTGTAAAAAGAATCCGTACTAAAGCTTAAATCACACCTTGAACCTCACACATCAATAGTGGGAGACTTCAGTACCCCTCTTTCAATAATGGACATGTCATTAAGACAAAAATTAGAGAAATACTGGATATAACAGATATTATGAACCAAATAGTCCTAAATATTATCTACATATTATTTCACAAAAACAAAAAAATACACATTTTTCTCAGCACCTCATGGAACCTTCTCCAAAATTGACGACATACTAAGTCACAAAGCAAGTCTCTACAGATACAAGAAATTTAAATAGCCCCCTACATCATATCAGATCACCCTGGATTAAAGCTGGATTTCAACAATAAAAAAAAACATCAGAAATCGTACAAACTCATAGAAAATGAACAACTCTCTACTGAATAACTACCATGTACAGGCAGAAACAAAGGAAGAAATAAAAAAGTCTTAGAATTATCTTGCTAGCTACTTAACAGTATACCTGAAAGCTCTAAAACAAAAATAAGCAAATGAACCCAAGAGGAACAGACAGCAGGAAATAGTCAAACTGAGGTCTGAACTCAATAAATTGAAACAAAAAGAACAATACAAAGACCCAATGAAGCGAAGCAAAGAGCTGATTTTTTTGAGAAACTCAACAGGACAGATAAACCCTTATCCAAACTAACTGAAAGACCAAAAAGAAATATTCAAATTAACAAAATCAGAAAAAAAAAATAGACACAAACAACAGACAGTAACAGACACTGAGGAAATCCAGAGAATCATTAAGTTATACCTCAAAAGGTATACTCCACAAAATTGGAAAATCTAAAATACATGAACAATTTTCTCAATAGATACCACTTACCAAAGCTAAATCATGATCAGGTAAATAATTAAAATAGACCTGTAGCCCTTAAGGGAATAGAAGCAATCATTAAAAGTCTTCCAACCAATGGGCATGGTAGGGCCATGCCTTTAATCCCAACACTCAGGAGGCAGAGGCAGGTGGACCTCTGTGAGCTTAAGACCAGCTTGGTCTGCAAAGTGAGTTTCAGACATCCACGGGTGTTACACAGAGAAATCTTGTCTGGAAAAGTCAAATCAAGACAAAACAAATAAAAAAAATTGTATGAAGAAGGAGGAGAAAGGGGAGGAAGGAGATGGAGAAGAGGAAGGAAAGAAAACAAAGAAAGAAAAAAGAGGGAGGACAGAGGGAAGAAGGAAGGAAGGAAGGAAGGAGGGAGGGAGGGAGGAAGGGAGGAAGGACGGAAGGAAGGAAGGGAGGGAGGAAGGAAGTGAAAGACCCCCCCGGGGGTGAGGGACCCCCGAAACGGACCTTTCCTCAGGATGAGACCCCAGGACCCAAGGACTGAGCCAAAACCACGGGTCAGATGCAACTAGCACGAGGTTTATTGAGCACAGGACCTGTGGGATAAAGCCACTCAGATGGACTTCAGCACCCAGGCCTTTGTTCAGGGTCTTTTTATAGGGTAATGGGAGCATAAGCACATGTACAGAAGCAGAAGCATAGTTACAAGGTTCTCATTGGCTGGTTTGAATGAGGCCATCTGTGGAAGAGTTGAGGGCCAGGTCACCATCTGGTTTGACTATCATTACCTATCCCGGGCCCGTTATCTATTTTCTTCAAGACCTTTTTGCTTATTATTTCTTCTTGGAATTTCTAAAACAGACCTTGACTAGGGGCAGGTCACGTAGCCACATAGTCATTATGGTCATTATCTCTCCTGCCCTCCTGCCCCGCTACCATCTATCATGAACATTGTGAAAGCTTTTATTGAGAGCAGATGCTTAATGGTAGTGTGTCCTTGGTTGAGGAATGCCTGGTGTCTGGCCCCTGACCTTAGTTTTCTTTGTGTTCTCGGATTGAAGACATCTGGTGTTGGTTCTAACTACAGTCCTTTTTCCTCCTTATCTGTTAACATGTCTTAGGCAGGCTCCAGTACTATTTCTTAAGAAAAGGGGAGATTGCTAGAACAAAAGGGAGTTGTTTGAGGGAGGGGGAAGAGGGGTCTCACAGAAGGAAGGAAGGAAGGAAAGAAGGGGAAGGAAGGAAGGAAGGAAGGAAGGAAGGAAGGAAAGAAGGGGAAGGAAGGAAGGAAGCAAGGAAGGAAGGAAGGAAGGAAGGAAGGAAAGAAGGGGAAGGAAGGAAGAAAGGAAGGAAGGGAGCAAGGAAGGAAGGAAGCAAGGAAGGAAGGAAGGAAGGAAAGCCAGTCCAGGGCCCAAGAGTTTTTAGTCTAGATTGATCCCAGACTTTCTAAAATGACTTATACCAAAATTCCTCAGATTATCTCACAAAATAGAAACAGAAAGAATGTGCCAAGTCACTTTTTGAGGCCACAGTCACCTCAATACAAAAACCAAACACACTTTCAACAAAGACTGGAATTACAGGCTGTTTCCTCGTGTACACTGATGCAAAAATACTTGAAAACTGAATCTCAAGGCATTAAAGTGGCCATCTTCTGTAACCAGGCAAGGCATCAATTGAAGGAATGGGGACAACAGCTCAGCCATAAAACCTTCGACCTGCAATTTTTTCTGCCTGCAGCATCTTTGGGCCTGGAGCCTAGCAGAATTATTACCAAAGAGAACAGAGAGACTTCATCCAGCAAGTGATGGGAGCAAATGCAAAGTCCCAAAGACAAACACTGGCAGAGCTCAGGGAGTTCTGCTGGGAAAGGGGAGAAATGATCTAAGAACCAGAGGGATCAATGACACCAAGAGAACACTGCCCACAAAACAGAGTCAACTGACCAGGACTCATGGGGGCTTTTTGAGATCAGAGAGCCTGTAAGGGTCTGATCTATGTTCTCTGCATATTATGTTATGGATAATTAGCTTGGTGTTCTTATGGGAATCCTAGCAAGAGAAGCAGGAACTATTTCTGACTCTTGTTTTCTTATGGGACCCTTTTCCTCTTACTGGGTTGCTGTATCCAGCCTTGATGTAATGGTATGTTCCTGGTCTTATTGTAGAGTGTTATGCCATGTTCGATTGATTTTCCTGAGGCCTGTTGTTTTCTGAGGGAAGGCAGAAGGGTCTGGGAGAAAAGGACTTGGCTGAAAGAGAATGTGGAAAGGAGAGGGAAGGGGAACTACCGGTGGGGTGTGATATATGAGAACAGAATAAAAAAATAATTAAATGTAAAAAGTAAGTGAAAATATGTAGTTTCACATCCTCTGTGTCTTTGACTATCAGCTAAAGATTATTATTAATATATACCAGTGAAATATGAAAAGTAATATATAAATCTTTCTCACATATGTATCTTTATCTTAATAGAAACATAAACACACCTCTAATTCTTATATTTTTATCGTTATATCAAAATTTATTAACTATTTAAAGCTTCCTTTGCACATCTCTAGCTTTAGTTTCATTAACGACTGACTAGAATTTACTACTTATTAAAGGTATTTTACTTAGCAAAGTTAGGAAAAGATGTTGTTCTTTAAATTAACTATGCAAAAATGCTTGTTAATATCATATAACAAATATGCCACTTTAAGGCTTTCTTTTTATTTATGGTTATTTTTCCTTTTACACACCATCCATTTTTGCTCCTCATGCTCCTTCTTCTGCTTCCCCACCACCATCCTCCCCACCCCATCCTTCCTACCCCATCTTCCCCACCACCATCCTCCCCACCCCATCTTCCTAACCCCCATTCTCCACACCCCATCTTCCCCACCACCATCCTCCCTACCTCTATACTCACTACCCCATCCTTCCAACCCCATCTTCCCGACCCCCATCCTCCCCACCCCATCCTTCCTACCCCATCTTCCCCACCACCATCCTCCCCACCCCATCTTCCCGACCCCCATTCTCCCCACCCCATCTTTCCAACCCCATCCTTCCTACCCCATCTTCCCCACCACCATCCTCCCCACCCCATCTTCCTGATCCCCATCCTCCCCACCTCATCATCCCCACCCTGTCTTCCCCACCCCATCCTCCCCACCCCATCTTCACCACCCCATCTTCCCGACCCCCATCCTCCCCACCCCATCCTTCCTACCCCATCCTCCCCACCTCCATTCTCCCTATTCCATCCTCCCCATCCCATCTTCCCCACTCCCATTTACTCCTCACATGGGACAGACCTCCCTTTAGCAGTGAACACAGGCTAGTACACCAAGTTGAGGCAGGACACACGCCCTCCTCCCAGTATCAAGGTTGAGCAAGGCTTCTCACTGTAGAGAATGGGCTTTAAAAATCTAGTCTAGATACTTGGCATAATTCTGACTAACAGATCAGTCTAAGCAACTGTCACCCTGGTTCAGATGACCTAGTCTGGTCCCATTGAGGCTCTCCTGCTGTCAGTCCAGAATCCCTGATCTCTCATTAGCTAGGATCAGAGCTACATTCATGGTTTTCTCCATCATACTCTTGACTCTTCCCATTTCTGCTCCTCTAGCTGCTCCTCCCTCCTTCAACTGAACTCCAGGAGTTCAGCCAAGTGCTTGGCTGTGGGTGTCTGCATCTTCTTCCATCAGTTATTCGATTTAGGTTCTCTAATGACAATAAGGGTAGTTCCCAATCTGACTACAGAGAAAGTTCAGGCACCCTTTCCAGCACTGCTAGGAGTCTTACTTGGTACATCCTTGTAGGATCCTGTGGATTTCCCTAGCACCAAGTTTTTCCTCTAAATCCATGATGGATCACTCTCTCAAGATATCTCTTCCCTTGCTCACCCCTCCCACAATTTGAACATCTCAAAACCTCATATTAGAACATGAAGTAAGTTAATTGTTTCTGTAAGATTGCTTTATCATTGTGTGTGTGTGTATTTGTGTGTGTGTGTGTGTGTGTGTGTGTGTGTGTATAAAAACTCACTTTGTTCTTACTGTGAAGCAATAATGTTACAGAAAACAGTAAGAATACAATTTGGTCTGAAAACAAGGCTCTAGAAACAGTAGGTAGACATATATTCAATGAATAAAATGTTTAAAATTGCAAATACCTTATGTTTGTTTTAAATTTTGATGTATTTTATTAAAATGTCAAATATATATGAATTTATCCTTACTCTTTTTAAATCAATGATCATGGGATTAAAATTAGCAAAGTAAAACTGTTCATTATGCCAAAGCAAAAAAAAATAAAAATAATTAAAGCACTTATATTTATTATGTACAACATAAAATAAAACTAATCAGTAGTTTAGGGAGAATGGTTCCTTTTGTATGATGAAATGGAGAAAGAAGGCATTACACAGCATACTTGAAGATATCCTCAGTATTCACTTAGGAAGGTGAGGTCTTGAAATGCAAAGAAACATCTAAGATTACGTTGAGAAAATGTTTGCAATGCCTGGGGCAGGCTCATGAATGTAAAGAGGATGAGAGCTGTTGATGGGCTTAAGAACATAGGAATAAAATGAGTTCCAACGGGGCAGGCAAAATACTATACTGAAAGATATTCTCAGGGAAAAAATTCTTCGTACGAGATTTTTGTTCTCAGCAAATGATGTCAATATATGAAACACAAGAAATCATCTTATAATTCCTAAGAACCAATTCTTACCAGTAAACAGGTTGAGAGTTAATTGTTTTCTCATCTATAATGGAATTAACTTGATTTGCTCTTTGCAGAATTAGAATAAATATGCAATTCTAAATAGTATTATCCAAATTAATTAGCATTTTAGTCTGGGTATATTTGAGCCTGCCTTGTAAATAATGAAATACTAAAGCCATTAACAGTTGTAGAATTGTTATTTTCTAACCTGTTTCATTTCAATGGTAAGTTTAATATATTAGATCTTCTACTATAGCTTGGTAGAGTTCATGTATCACTCTTTGAATGTAGGGACATTGGGTGCTTTTTTATAATATAGTGTTGGTTATGTTGTTTATTTTACTGTGACTCCTCTGCTGAATTTGACAATTGAGCAACTGTCAAAATACTTAGTCTCTGAAAGAAATGACAAAGATTAATACAGCATGCAGATGGGGCTGGAAAGGTGACTCAAAGGTTAAGAACACATGTTCCTCATGCAGAGGACTTAGAATCAATTTGAAGCAACAACACTTTGGCTTACTTCTGTCTATAATTCCTTTTCCTGGGGAATCCGTTTGCTTTTTCTTGCTTACATTGGCATTTCCCTCAGATTTGTAACACACACACACACACACACACACACACACACACACACACACACACACAATATAACAAATTAAATCACCTTTAAAAACATGTACTATCGTCCCCCATTAAATTCACAACCAGACAAGGAAGAAAGATTGAGGAAATGGCCGCTCAGGTTTAGTAGCTTTTTAATAGTTCAAGGGTTATTTGCCAAGTTTTCCCTGTTTATCTTGATTGTTTGAGATAGGATTGACACCAAGTTGTATGCAACATATACTGTGCTGAAGCTCTGTAACTATATACTTATTTAAACCTCTTTATAATGGATGTTGCATAATTTATACAAGCTTAATGTTTTGATAATATTTGCATTTCTAGTCATAACATCAGTAATGCTGGGTAAATCTGAGAGCACAACTATATAACACAGTTCCTGGAGTTAAAGCTCAGTATTATATAATTAACCAACTTAGAGGTTACATCCCATTATATTAAGGAACACTTAGACATACATCCAGACATACAAATGAAAGTAGACTTTGACAGTGATACACACAGGAAGAGAGACAGAGATAGAGATATGCATATATTTAAACTTTATCTCATATATTAAATACATAAAACATGAAATATAATGTTTCTACATTATTCCTATTTCCTTAATTGTGGTAATAGTATCAAAAGTGTTTACATATAATTCCCTCAAGCTACATGTATTATGCCTCCTCAGTTTCTTGAAAATCAATTCTATTTCAGTTAAGATGTTGAAGCAGTTGCAAAAAAATATTAGTTAAGCCTGATACAAATGAGGCAAAAGAGTAATGTACTCATTGGATATAGCAACAGTACATATATGTAAATGTAGCATGATTTACAGCAGAGGCTTTCTTTGAAGAAACATATGTGGGAATGCGTTTATGTATGCTGTGAATTTCAATCTTTAAATAAAGGAGCTGTTTTGGGCCATGGCAGGCACCATAGAATAAGTAGGAGGAGAAATCAGAGCTTAGGTAGGAGAAGCAGGGTGGAGTCAGGCAGACCGAGCTGAAGCCACCCAAGGAACAACATGTAAGGAGGCACGGGTGAGCCACGGGCCACGTGGCCAACAGATTAATAGAAATGGGTTGATTTAAGATATGAGAGCTAGCTAGCAATGTGCCTGAGCCATAGGCCAAACAGCATGAAGTTAATAGAAGCATCTGAACTTATCTTGCTTGGTGAGCCCTAGGTATAAGTGGCATACTCCTTTTCAAAAGAGAAAGAGGTTAAATGACACCTAAGGAGCAATATACACTTTCATATACACTTGAGCACAACAGAAATATCCAAAAGAAAAATGGATTGCTTCTTAGTTCTGTACTTAGAGCTTATCTAACAGATGCAAAAAACCCACTAATCTTTAGATATATATTATATAACTTTTATGCATGAATATTTACCTTTAATAGATCAATGATTTCATGTACAAAGAAGGATTGTAGATGAATAGAAAAGAAAATGGAAATGATGAAATTAATATCTACAAATTTACAGGAAATTCACATTAAATCACTCAGTTATTTATAAGTTGGTTTTACCCATTCTATTTTCTTATTTTCATCCTGTATTCTGAAATGACATTGAAGAACCATTGCCAAGGCACTGCACTTGTCATTAGTGAAGCAGTTGATGTCTTCTTTTCTGTGTTGGTTTGTTGTTTTCTTAGAGCCATAGCACACTATTTGTTCCTGATTTTGTGTGACTGGATCACACTCTTTCCTGTTTCAAATAAGTAATTCTGAGCCTCCAACATGTCAATGGAATAAGTCTGGCTTTTCACCTTCCTTCATATGAATGTAAGCACATGCTCTGGTACCTCAAAATTATAATATTGTATTTAGTTGTTCCAGGTATATGCGTGTAAAATTAGTAAATTGATATGCTTTTTCGGCTTTATTTGTTTATTTGCCCATGAAGCCATAGAAAATCCACCTCGGATAATAGGTAAATGAAAATAAGGCATGAGGAATGTATACTTACTATTCTTACCACATTAAGAAACAAGATGCAAGGATGATTGGAAAGAAGACTTGATAGCACCTTAAGGTTCCTATGTCAATTTGTTTTTCTGAAATATCATAATTGGTAGTTTGCCAAAGTCGGGGAATTTGAACAGTCTTGTCTTCATCCTTGTTCATGCAATGGCTCCTTTCCTGAAGATCAAGCCCAGTCCCTTATACATACTGGCCATCTACCGTCCAGTAAATTCCCGACCATGTTTCTCTGTTTTCAATAGCCAAGTAATTCTAACCAAAAATAAATAAATAAATAAATAAATAAATAAATAAATAGATAGATAGATAGATAGATAGATAGATAGATAGATAAATGAATGAATAAATAAATAAATAAATAAAAGGCTAATATATAAACACAAGTGAACTAAGCAGGAGTAAATTTAAGCACATACCACATAAAAATATGAAATCCTAATGCTAAAGTTTATTCATTCTTTTTGTCATTGAGTAAATATTCAAAATGCATTACCTACTTACTACCCTTATAACACACTATATTATTTAATTATTTACTGTTCTTGGTGGGTAATTATATTGTTTCTGACAGTCTATTGGCTCTAGACAGGAATCGTTTTTTATACCTCTGAACTCCACACAGAAGTGTCTGCTTTAGTCATCATAAACATCCACTTGAAGAATTAACTAATTGTTTAAAGAGGCTATTAATCTACCTTATATTTTCAAACTAATATTAAAATAAAATATTTTTAAAGCAGTAAGAATCTTATTTCTTAAATTGAAAGAAAGGAAATAAATCTTTTAAACTGATAATCATATATGGAGAGAAATACCTAAACTCTATTTTCTATCTAAATGTTCAAAATACATTCTTTTTATGCTAAGGAATCTCAAAGTTAAAACTATTGAAAAGAACTTATAAAGATGTTTTATAAAATGTTAGGTTCCATGTCCAAGATAAGAGACGACAAATCTTAATCAGTCATCATCTTACCTTCCATTCATCCATAACACAATATTTTGTATAGGAGCAAATTGAGAGACCCACAGACAATCATTAGAAGGAGTTCAGGGAATCACAATGAAGAGGAAAAGAATGTATTGTAAGAGCCAGGGGGTCAAGGACACACAGAATCAACTAATCAGGTCTCATAGAGATGGCAGGAACAACTAGGCAGACTGCATGGGTCTGACCTCCATGCTTTGTATAGACTTTTATGATTATGTAGCTTGGTGTCCTTAATCATCTCCTAACAATGAGTGTGAGGGCTATCTCTGGCTCCTTTGACTACTTTAAGGACCAATTTCCTCCTCCTGGGTAGCTTCAGTCATAATTTAATATGAGGGTATGTGTCTAGTCATACAGTTTGTTATGCCATATTTGGTTGATATTCATGGGAGGCCTGTTCTTTTCTGAAGAAAAATGGAAGGAGTAGATCTAGGGAAAGGGGAAGGTTTAGAGTGGGAACTAGGAGAAAAACGAGGAAGGGGAAACTGCTGTCAGGATGTATTGTATTACATTTCTGTCCCGGACTTGCCCCAAGATACTGGACCAGCAGTTCCAAATAACCAAGGAAATACACAGACGCTTATATTAATGTTATGCTGATCAGCCTATGGCTCTGGCATATTGCTAGATAGTTCTTGCTCTTAAACTAACTCATAATTCTTATCTTGTTCAGCCATGCAGCTCGGTACCTTTTCTCAGAGTAGTATAGTTGTCTTCTGCATCTGCTGGCTTATCTGACGTCTCTGTGACATCTCCACCCTGTTCTTCCTGTTCCCAGAGTTTTCTAGTCTGGTAGCCCAGCCTACACTTCCTGTCTGCCTTTGGCCAATCTGCATTTTTATTAAACTACCAGGCAGGACAATTACTTACAATGTAACAACATAATCCCACTACAAGGATTTAGTATATGTGAGAATAATTAATTAATTTTAAAAATTACTCATGTTGGTTCTTTGATAGTTTTGTACATGTACACAATGAATGTTGATTACATTCTCCAAGATGCTATCTTATTTCTAGTGAGATCTCTGAAGCTTTCTCATTCTCTACCAATTTCTTTTCCATTTTCATAAATTTGCTTGATGATCCATTTAGTTTTAGCAAGGCCATCTGTGTAAAATACAAGAATCCACTGGATCCTGACATGGTCATCAGTAATAACGCAAGACAATGACTTCTGCTCTCCTTGAAACAATGAATAGCAAACAGTTCAGTAGAGAGAGTTATGGCTGTCTGATCCCATCTTCCGTTCATATGACTATATATAAGACTATGCTTGTGCATATTCAGTACAGAGTTTTTGAGTTTACAATTGCAGTGATGGTGTCTTATTCAGAAGAGCATTTCCCAGCCCCTTTTCTTACCTTTTGGTTCCTACATTTTTTCTGATTCCTATTCTGCTATGTTTCCTAAGTTCGTAGGACATGGTAAAAATATCTTATCTAAGGCTGCACACTCATTTACCACTTATTCTTAGAATGTTGTATCATCACAAAGTACTGCATAGACCATCATTTTCTGAATGGAGAGGTTTCTCTGATTAAGACAGCAACATTTTCTGTAGTTACAATGGTAAGTATTTAGAAGACATTTCAATCTAAATAAACAACAGTAATTCACTACCACACACAATGGCTGATGACTTTATCTGACATGGGCTTTTTATCAGATTTGCATCACTGAATATTAAATCCCTCAAATGGAACAGGCCTCAAACTCAGAATGTTTTGTGGTTTTATTTTGAGTTTTTTTTCTATTAAATTCTTGCCACTTTCGTGCAAGTATATACATAATGACTAGCAGGCTAGTATTTTATTTTGAGGTGATCAAAACTGGGAAGTCTACCTCAGTATCCTACGTAGCTCCCTTAGAGATGATAAAAACTGGCCAGCAAAGGATTGAGTTGTTTCCAGCTTAGATCTAATTTGATTGCTCTGTATTATAAAACTTAAGTTAGTTAGTGGCATCTTGAATAACACAGTCTTGTGTAGGGGTATTGTGTTGTTTCATGGTAAATAATTGTCCCACCCACTGGTTTAATAAAAAGTGCTGACGGGCCAAAGGCAGACAGGAAGTGTGGGTGGACTAAGCTACCAGACTAAGAAAACTCTGAGAACAGGAAGTCTAGAGCAGAATGCCAGACAGAATTCCAGAGAGATACCCGGAAGAAGCAGAGGAGAACTATGCTGCTCTAAGAAAAGGTACCAAGCCACATGGCTAAATAAGAGACATGGGTTAGATGAAGGGTAGAGAGCTAGCAAATGATATGTCTGAGCCTTTGGCCGATTCAGCCAAAAACTATTGAAAGCATCAGTGTGTGTCTGTGGGACTGTGGGACTGCGGGTCTGCAGGTCTGCTGGTCTGGGGTCTGCGGGTCTGTGGTCCAAAACCTTGAGGCAAGGACCAAAAGTCAGGCCAGAAACCTCCTACAACAGTCTTGTCTTAAAATTTTGGAGTACAACCAAGAGGAAACACAAGAGTGTATAATATTTGAGATCCTCTGAGATCTCTTATACCAACAGCTTATAGTTACCACCATCTTTGCAGTGGTAATTAGGGGTAAATGATGTGGCCTTCTAGGAGCAGCTTTTTCTCCCATGTTTGGTATGACCCTTTTTTGTTTGTTTGTTTGTTTGTTTGGTAGGTTGGTTGGTAGGTTGGTTGGTTGGCTGTTTGGTTGGTTGCTTGGTTATTTGGTTGGTTGGTTACAGGATCATAAGGTTCCAAATGATCTTCTTTCACAACCTCTCTGTTTGGTGAACTATCTTCCTCTCATTCCACCTACTTTGTCCTATCAAGGCCTATGTGAATTTGGCTCATTAATTTAAAATTTTGAAGAATAGAGACTATATTCAATTAAATATATTAATAAAAGTATTTGGACATTATAGAAATGTAAATTTTCAAGTTACTTCTTAAACCAATGAGATGGCATTTAGCTGCTCTTTCTGGGGACCTCAGCTCCATTTTCAACACCCACATGGCAGTTTACAAAAATTTGAAATTCTGCATTTTTATCAATGATTAAACTCAACATTATTTTCTGACTACTGAAAGAATGGATATACACCAGTTTACAGAACAAAATGCATGCAATTAACCACAAGCAAAAAAATAAAAAAATATTTTAATATAATTTCTGTATAAATTAGAGAAAAGTTTGCACAGAGATACTGTACTGTGTATTTCTAGACTGTTAATTATGAGTATATGGCTATAGACAGGTGCTCTTTTAACTAGAGTACATAAAACTCATAACATCTCCATTGTTTAAATATTGTGAGAACATATTAACAAAATAGAAACAAATAAATTTTAATTCATATACATTTTGTACCTATGTACTATCAATGAAAACTTTCTATCATTTGAAATTTCTAAATTACTTTCAACAAAGCTAACATCATGACTAAAGTAGATCTGGTTCTTATTTCCTACAACTATACAAGAATAGTAAGCTTTGGATATTATGGACTTTCTATAATTGTTGCCTGGACTGAACATGTAATAATGGCCTGTAACTCTAAGAAAACATGGATTTAAGTGTCGTATTAAATTACTTTATCTGGACCACTGAATTAGTGATTCTGTTACAAATAGTATAAATTTATAGAAAAGGCCAATAAGAACCACATTTCCTTTTAGTGCATCCAATAAAAACATCTCTGGTAAGTAATGATATAATGTTATATTAATAACAGCACATCATATATCTTCAAAGAAAATATTACAAGGTCATTTTTATTGGTGGGCATTTTAATTTGACTGCAATTGTGTAGATGGACATTGAAATCACAAAACTAGGGCATAAAAATAACATGCAACCTTGTGATAGAAGAAGAAACATTAATGATTAAAAGATAAAGAAGAATCTCCCGAAATCTGTGTGAGAATATAGTTAATGCAGGATGGAATACCTATTAAGATTGTTTTGTTAGGCAAACTTATTGACTTTATTGTGTACATGTCATACAAAACTGAAATCTACTTCTAGCATAATTTAAAAGCAATTTATTCAAAGCTTTAAAGGAAATTGAATTCAAATTATGTATTTAAAAATAAAATCTATGCTTTTTAAATACTTTTATTCGTTAATGTAAAATGATATTATCATTTGTAAGTATATTGCTAATAGTAAAATTAAATTATTTGTATTGTTTAAGTCCAGATATACCTATTAGAATAAAAAGAGAAATATTTTTGAATAGTATATGTAATGCATTCTATAAACACATAAAAATATATAAACAAGTATGTTATTTGTTAAATAGAAAATAAACAATAAGAGTACACATAATATTTGTGTCATACCTGACTCCACGTTATTATATGACATCATTATAGTATCATCAGAATCTATAAATTAAGACATTATAATGGCATGCATAGGTTTGGTTTCAAAGCATGAAATATCCTTGTAAAACAAACATTCTATTAACTTTTTGAAATAATATGCTTTTACCAAAATACTTGATTAAAGACTATAAGATGAAATCTGAAAAAAAAAATTGACTCTCAGCCACTTCAACAATTCTATAGTTTCTAGTGGGATTCACTTACACTACACATTTCCTTTTATTCTGCCCATTGATTAATAAGAGAATCATTGAAAATATTCGACATAAGGAACATCTCATTAATATTAGTCTTCATCTCTCTGAAGGTCCCCATAATTAAGACCTTAGAGAAGTTCACAAAAACTTGACATACAAAAACATAATCTTACACTGACAATAAACAGGATCATTGTGATATTCTTTGTATAACCATTTCCAAATTAAAGTGTGGCATCTGTCCTCCAATAAGATCAGGCAATCACAATGATGTGGATGTCTTTCTGCATGCTATGAATATCATTTATTAATAAAGGTACTGTTTGAATATATGACAGGGAATTTTAGAAGGAGGTGGAGTCAGACAGAGATGTTATCCATCTGGCCAAGAGGCAAGATGTAAAGAAATAGGTAAGCCACAGACCACAAGTCAGGACAGATTAATGGAAATGGATTAATTTAAGATGCAATAGCTAGTTAGCAATATACCTGATCCACAGGCCAAGCAGCAGGTAATGAATATAAGTTTCTTTCTGTTTCTGTGGAACTGTGGGTCTGCGGGTTTAGATCAGTGGCCAGATAGGCCAGAAACTTATTATTACACCACAATTCACTTTCTTTACACTCTTATCATTCCCCTTGTCTAAGATAGCAAATTAATTGGTTCTTGAAACTTATTTTTGAATGTCTAGAGTAGTATCCATTGCAGTGCCTACCTTCTCATCAGAACTTGGTGAACATCAGTTCACAGAGTGGCCCTTCTCTTTGATGTTACTGAAGTCACTTGACATCTTCTTTGGAGGTTATTTTAATTTAGCATTATTTAAAACTCTCAGAATGTCCTCCTCTGTTTACTGCCATGCCACATGCGTGCTAGAACTCTTGTTTTGCAGGTAAGACCATCTTACTTGCTGATATAGCACAGAGGCATATTCTCTTATTTACCAGTAAAAGATTAGTTGATACCTCAAGAATATTCCCTCAAGCAGCTGTGCGTACTCTCTCAGAAACCTCTACTCATACACGCACTCTTGTGTATCTTCTAAAATATGTCACAGGTCTGAATTTAGATTTTAAAAAACAAAAAAAATATTTTTAGAAAATACATTTTTGTTTGCAATAATGCTTATATTTAGGATTCCAGAGTCCAGTGACCTCAACAATATTACTTGTCTATACAATAAGGAGTTTCTTATTTTTAGACTCTTTTTATCCATAAAATCCAAAATGCGACCAGAACGTGAATCAGAAAGTGTGCCTCAACTTCAACCCAGCCAAGAGGCATGATGCATTGACTTCAAATGGCTGCTTTACACATTTACCAGATGGTTACCTTCATCAGGCAGCCTTTCATTAGTACCATAACAGGGCTGTAATGATACCCAAAGCATGGCAGGCGGCAGACGAAAGAGATGATGGTGAAGAGTTCCTGAAATAGTCCATATGGCAGCAAACATTTGTCATTTACTTCCTGGTAATAAGATTCTGTAAGGTAAAGATAATTGGAGCAATCACTCTCTCAAGAAAATCCCAAATATGTAGGAAAAATGAAAAAGAGACAATGCTGCAAAATTATGACACTGATGCATTACCTCAGGAGGATTCTTACCTTAGTCATTTATAACTTTGATTACCGTAAAATGAATACATCTACATAATAAGAATATAAGACTAATGATAAAAACAAAACAATTATAACTATTTACAAAACAGTGTGAAACTACTAGCTCTTTTCCTTACCGTTTCATTTATCATTGCAATGTATATTTCCTGTTTTTTTATTTATTTGTGTGTGTGTTTACGCATGATTTATATGTCTTGATCACTGCAAAAAGTCTAAAGTTTACTAGACTACTTTACATTTGAAAAGCAGAGCTCATGAGACACATGAACACCTAAATTTGTGAGAAATGGCAAAGATTAATAAATTTTTGAACAAATCCCAAAAAAAGTATTATGGAAGATTGTGAGAAATATTGGAAATTTGGGGAATAAGAGATTTTCTACTATGATTATTTTTTATTATTTTTATAAATTCTTTGGAATTCCTTAGAGAACTTCAGGAATCTTTCAAATATTCAACAGCATTTCTGTATCCATTTATACAAAATAAAAAATTACTCAATGTTTAAAGTTGAATGGCCTCTGACAAACTGTACAACTATGTCAATAAAACCCAAATCTTGATATATTATTGGTCATCAATTAGAAATGTTGACATTAGTTTGAGATGAGATCCATACACCAGAAACTTCTGGAAGTCTGCCCTCTATTATACACACCAACCATGGTGAAGCAATAAGCTGTTGGTAACTGGAAGCAACTTTGATATTTCCATATTTTCACCTGTCTTATATTAGAACGTGTCCTTCTTTTGCTACGCAGCTTTCTGCTTTAACAGGATTGATTTGTCTATGTAATTATGTGTATGATTACTTAATTTTTAATGTAAAAAAAATCCTCATTGTATGATTGTGCACATTTTTCTTAACTTTTTGTTTCTTTTGAAATTAACGTATTTATTTACATTAAATGTGGACATGAAGATATTTGATTAATTTAAAATTTTTACACACAAGTATAGTTAGAAGTTAACTATGATGTTCAGGTCAAATGCATCATATCATCTTAAAAGATAATGATTGGAGGGTTTTTAATCTTAGACTTTTTTCATCATGCATCTTTTTTAATGCTCTTTAACAAATACATTTTCACATCATCCATGGTTTTATGTTTCATTAACAAATACCTATGAATGTAGTTTTCTGGCCAAGTGGTGTTTGTACAACTTTATGATAAATATACAAAATACTCTCCAAAGATTTATAGTATCTTGGATTTTGGTGTGAGGTGTAAACAAACTTTAGAACCCCACCTAATTAAATGTGCATGTGTTAGTTTCTTATGGTATTAAATTGTGTGTAGCCTTTCCTGAGAGTTCTAATATTTTACACTGGCTTTCTCTTAAATTTAGATGAATAATAAAACAGCTTTATTTGTACAACCTGCCTTGTAAATATTGGTTCGATAGTTTGGGTTTTTTTTTTTTTCTTAATTTAATCACTTGCCTTTTAGGTTCTTGGTAGAAGTAGGTAGAAGTATTTTCAGATATGTCTTTCAGATATTTATTTTCAACTTATAACTTATTTCTTAAGTTCTTAAATATACCTTTTAATCAAACAGAAGTTTTTAGTACATGAATTTTATTCTTTTCTAAGTTTTTAATGCTTGATACAAATGGAATGAAATTTAGAGTATCTGAAGGTCATAAATCTTTCAACCGTCACTTATCCATAGTTTCAGAGAAGAAACTGTGCACTAATGAGTCATTTTCAGTTAATTTGGATTTATTGTGTCAACTGGAAAAAGGTTTTGTATATATCCATAGGATACTGTGTTAACTTAGTACTGATTCATTAGATTGTTTTATTTTGGATCAATACTGAGTTTATAATCAGTATAATGCCAAATTCATTAAATAATCAGAAAATGTATGTTAATGTTTGTATTTTTATAATGATTGTATATTTAAAATATTGAAATTTATCGTCACTTAAAAGATTTAATTTTGTTTTTGCTATAACTTTATAGGATAATGTAAAGTAAAGTTTCATTTTCATTAATAAGTACAGTGTATAGAGACAATTCGTCCTTGCTTCAACAAATAACTTTCCTATTTTGTTTCACTTACCAAATTTAAGGTGCGATATATATATATGTTATATATATATCATATATAACATATATATATATATCATATATACGCTAACCCTTTGATTAATATGATCAATATGATGAATCATCCCTCCATTTTCTAGATTTTAATGTATATTTTTAATTTTAATCTTCAGTTTAGCAGCAGGTTTGTCAGTTGGAATAAACATTCTAAAGAAGCACTTTTTTGGTTTCAACAATTTTCCTTTCTGTCTCCACTTTCTTCCTTGCTCTAGATTTCCCAAGCACAGGGTTTTGATTAGGTATCATTCTGAGAGTTGAATGTTCCAAGGCCTCACACTCTGCATCTGCGTTATGTCTAGCTGTTGGTCTCTGAATTTGCTCCCTTCTGCTGTAGAAATAAAATTCTCAGGTGATGGCTGAACCAAAATTGATCTATGATTATAGTACAATATCATCAGGAGGTTTTGTTTTGTTTTGGTTTGGTTTGGTTTTTTATTTGTTTGTTTGTTTGTTTGGTAGGATTTTGTTATAACATAAGTCCCTCGGCTACCTAGTCTGGTACTTTGTCACTGATATTTAAGGGTTGTATCTCATGGAGGGACCTTAAATGCAATCAGACGTTGGTTGCATTTATGGCACTATTGAATTGGATTACATGTTTCTCACTGTTCTCGATGCTGAGACCTTCTATACGGTTACTCATGATGTGATGACCCAAAAGCATAGAATTATTTTCATTGTTGATTCATAAATGTAATTATTCTACTGTTATTAATCATAATATAAATACCTATGTTTTCTTAATGGTATCTGGGGATCACAACTTACAGGTCATTAGAACATACAGGCAGGGCATTACTGTAGATCAAATAATTTGTAGCTGGACTGACATTTACTGTTCTCTTTAGGTAATATGAGGAGTACTTTTCAGTACTCAACAGTAGTTCCTAAGAGTGAAGATTCTTGAAAAGCACCAGGCTGACTTCTCCGTGTTCAATGAGTTATATAATAGACGTTGTCTTCAGCAATGACGACTTGGTATCAGTTTGATGAGAATAATCTATATATAGCCTTGCAAAAATCTGTGTTGTTTTACCGTTTTCATTGGGTCCCATTAGCTAACAACTCAATTATATGCGACCAATTTTCATTTGCTGACAAGAGATGACCATCTGGGACTCTGTTTTCCCCATAATTTGGTGAAGATGTAGAATAAGGGAAGACTCATCTGTTGCTAGTAACAGTACAAAATTGTACAGCCACTGTGGAAATAATGCCATGCTTCCTTAGGAAGATGTAACTCAATCTACCTAACCATACAGCTGTACCACTCTTTGGTATATACTGAAAGGATACATGATCCTTTCACAGAGATACTTGATCAATCATGACCATTGATGCTCTATTCATAATACATAGAAATTTGAAAAATTTAGATGTTTCTCAACAGGTGAATGTTGAAAGAAAGTTTATACAAGGAAGTGTTACTTGTTAAAAAAATAAAAATATAAAATTTGCAAGGAAAAGGATAGAACTAAAAATAAATCATCATAAGTGAAGAAGCCTAAACTCAGAAAGGCAAATACTTTATTTTTAACTCACATGTTAAAATTTATTGTTAATGTCATGATAATTAATCTGTAATCCATAGAACTACACTAATCAATGGATGTGAATAAAACGTTCAAACAAATTCACATACCTGTGGATACCTGATAATTGATAAAGAAGCCAGAAATACAAACAGGAAAAAAATAAGACATCTTCAATGAATGCTGTTGGTGAAACTGGATGATTGCATGTGAGAACCTAAGTATATTTATACTAATCTCCCTGCCAGATATTCAGTTATAAATAAATTAAAGACCTCAACATAATGTGAAAATTATTTATTTATGTATGCATTATATATCTAGTTTATGTATTGCTATATATCTATGTCTAAAATAAAATATCTCAAGTTAGAAACTAAAATCAGTAACTTATATAAAACATATTCAAATGAACATAGAGAGATTATTGTATGTTAGCTTATCCTGACCAAAATTCAATCTTCAGTCTATGCCTGTTACTTGTGCAGCTGTAGACAATTTATTGTTCATTTAGATTTTTGTAACTAGTCCATAATCGGGATATAAAATCCACATCATCAAGGTAATAACATTTCCCACCACTATCAACAATCAGTAAAACATGGAGCCTTGAAAATATACTTCAAAGGTTTTAATATTATTTCTACTTCTCTCCCATGGCACAAGTTACTTATGATTTCATTAATATTAAATAAATGGAATTAAATTGTCATCTGAATGAAAAAAAAGCATTTTCATTTTTCTTTTGAGACAAGATTCTACTCTGTACCCTTTTTCATATGACACTTTATTATTTTATACACTGTAATGTTGGTTTTTATGTATAGTATTCACTCACTTGTTTTTGATTCAAAGAGATCGAAGTTCTTTTTTATTTAATTTTTTTGTTTATTTTACAACAACAGCCTTGCACATAGTGTTCCTCATTTTTAACTATCTGTATGGGACCTGAGTTAAGCTTCCTCTTTGCATATTTCTTTTAGAAGGTATTGATGTCATTACCAATTTTCTTTAACCAAACTATATATTTTATATTCATTTTTATAATCTGAAAAAGTTCAGTTTAGGATACATTAATGAAAATATGTTTGTATTCTTTCAATTAAGAAAGACTCCTATTACTTCTACAAAATACTTTTTTTCTAGTATGCATCTTTTCCAGCCATCAGTTACGCATGCACTATAACACACATTAATAGCCATTAATTTAGTTAGTTAGCTCTCATTTGAGAATTTTCTATTCTGTCTTTTATTTGGATAAATTTTATTGATGTGTTTTTAAGTTTATTGCTATTGACTTCTGATTTGTCTGCCCAGTAAAACACTTAGTGCTGGGCTCTAATGCAGCTGAGGTCTGCATTGATTTCCATGGACCATGTTACTACCAAAGGCCATGTCACCACTCTAGGCCATGGCGAGTCTAGACCTGAGTGCAACTCGAGATCATGTCCCTATTGTAGCAAAGGTCTGTGTTGATGTCTGTGGTCAGTATTATGACCAAAGGCTTTGTGGACTGTACTGCAGCCTAGAGCCCTGTTGATGTTCTGAGAACTGTGGTGAGCAGGCTCCACTACTCCCTGACCCTGGGAGAACTGGTCTTACCTGTCACAAGAGTTTTGGCCCCAGGGCCTTAGGAACAAAACAGCTAGCCTCGCCCTCAGTGGCAGTGGCTCATTGGAAGCATACCCTGCTCCTTGGTGGTTGAAGTTAGGCAACACTGGTGACTTGCTTGTCCTTCAGCTTTCCTGAAGAGTAGGGCGAGGGGCAGAAGGGAAGGCCCCAAGTAGACCAACTTAGTTACCACTCAGGCCTGTTACACCCTTGGCATAACAGATTCCTAAAAGTGGTGATACTGTGCCATAAAGTATTTTTTTCTGGCTCTTCTTTCTCCCATAATACTTCAAGACCTAACATCCTTTCTCTGAGTGCAACTGTATCTGGTTCCACTGAGCACAACGTGACCTGGTCATTACCAAGCGCCATCCCCACACTGACCTGTCTGCTACCATCAGTAACATCTTTCTATGTTCAACAATGGCAGGGCTGGAGAATGTCCATCCTGACTGAAATTTAGCTTTCAGTGGTCTACAACTTCATGCTTCTTACTTGAAATGAAGCATATTTTTATGTTTGTCCAACTTCTTGCCAGAGTAGGGGATGGTTTGTGTATTAAAAGTGAATGAAACCTGATGGAGAAAATAAAGATTCAGAACCTTAAAACAACAAGAAGTAATATTTATAGTGATTATATAGATATAGTTTTTTAAAATATATTGACTTTTTCTTGTATGGTTGTCATTAAGTTCTCATGCACATTCATAATCTTTGTCATTATGAATCATTATTCATGTTATCATATTTCTCCGTGTCAATACGATTGAAGATTATTATCTTATAACTAATCTGGATTTGGTTTCTATGTTATTGGTTTAATCCTCCTACTGTCAACTAAATGTTCTTTACAATTATCAAGTCATTTTGTTTTGGGAGACGTGAGTGTGAAGGACTCCCATGCCAGCCAGCCAGTTCTCAGGATGCATCAGTAGTTTGAGCTGTCAGGATCACCCTGCCCTTTGTTCTGTGCTGAGTTCATGGATGTGCACTGTTGCAATGTGTTTTCTTGGTCCCGGGGGGGGGGGGGGGGGGGGGGGGGGCTAGAGGCCCAGACCCACAGACCTTCAGCTTCAGACCTCTTAGCCCCCCACTGCTGTTCAGGCCCCCTGAAATGACTCAGACGTTTATTTTAACTTCATGCTGTTTGGCCTATGGTTTAGGCAACTTGCTAGCTAGCTTTTTCATCTTAATTCAACCCATTTCTATTAATCTTTCTGCCACGTGATCCATGGCTCACCTGTGTTCCTTACATGTTGCTCCTTTGGGCTTCTGGCTCCGTCTGTCTCTGACTCCACCCTGCTTCTCCTACCTATTCTTATTCCTCCTCCTACTTTTTCTATGGTGCCTGTCATGGGCCAAAACAGCTCCTTTATTTAAAGATTGCTATTCACAGCATACAGAAAGGCATTCCCACATCAGTGCACCTTTGGCATCCACTCAGAGAATCAGAAAATTTGTTACTGATTTCTGATACTCTGTGTTTGGCATTTTCCCTTTCCAAAAGTTTGTTCTAAAGTTTCTCACCACACCTAGTGGTGAGCACTGTTTTTGTCTCAATAGACTGTCAACATTGCTAGGCTATTGGCTCATCTTTTTACTTTGCTCTTCTTAAAACTATCTCCAGGTATGAAGCAGGGTGTGCCAGGTTTGTATCACTTGTCTTTCTGCTTTCAATGCTGCACTGCATGCATTATTGTAACAGCTATAACAAAATTTCAACCTTTAGTGACACAGTTTTTTTTAGAAATTCAAACAAGATAAGCATGATTTTTATCAATATATTTAGCAAAAGATTGGTGTTTCTCTTAAGGGGAATTTTCAGTGACACAATTTTTTTAGAAATTCAAACAAGATAAGCATGATTTTTATCAATATATTTAGCAAAAGATTGGTGTTTCTCTTAAGGGGAATTTTCAGTGCAGGATCAAACAAATGCTCAAATGTGGGGTTGTGTATCCAGAATCTTGGTACATGGGAGGAGTGAGCAGGAGGCTCAATGTCAACCTCCATTGCATATTTTTTTTGAGGCCAGCCTGGGCTACATAACGATCTACTTTAAACTAAATAAAGCAAAAGAACTATATTTGCATATATTATTATACCCACTCATGATTATATAATTACAACTTTTGATATGACTAGTAGTGAAAACTAATAGTAACGTAAGTGTTGTGCCCTGGTCTCCAGACTCCTGAAGAGACCACCAGAGACATGAACTCTCTAAAATGCAAAAGCAAGGTTTATTGAAAAGTACAAGCCTCCGTCCGTAGGGGCCCTGTCTGAGAGCACTGTCATAGCAGTAGCCAGTGGAGGTACCTGCTCCTCTGCAAGCTGAGTTTTTAAAGACAAAACCCACAAAGTTACACATCAATTAGGGTTCTCAGTCCGGATACAATTCTGATTAGCTGATTTTTAGGAACTTTCCCTGTTATCTTAGCTGGATGTTTGTCAAACCCTCTTCTATGGACTATCTCCTGTGCTGGGACATTCCATGGTTAATTAGTTGCTATCAGGTAGCCCCAAGCTACCTCCTGTTTTGTGCTTTGTACTCAGAGTTCTGAGAATTTGAAACTCAGGCCTGTTTCAAGCTGGGGTTAAGAGTTTGCTTAAAATGGAGGCGCTTTCCTGGATCTTCAATAAGCATCATTTATACTAAACTTTTACAAATTTTAGAAGATATGAATATTTTCAGCAATGGTGGTTGATATAGTAAAGCATACTTTCAATGATGTTGCTAATACACAGATAACAGAGAAGGCATCAATATTGCATGGATAAGAATTAATCATCATTATAGTTTGTTCATTATTTTATTATGTAATAATGCTTAAATTTCTAGTGTAAGAAAGATATTTATGTGAAATATAGCAAAAATGAAAAATATCTAAAATCCATTCTAGCTACCCTATTCAGGAAGTAACTAATAAACAACTGTATCCTACTGTCAAAATGTTAATAAACACTAATGGGATAAAAGACAAGGAAATGTCTCAGGAATAGTTGGAGTTAAATATAATCAACAGAGCTTAGGTAAAGATGTCTTCCCTAATGAATTAATTATCTACAAGGAAATTGGAGTGACAGGGGAGCTTATAAGGGAAACTGAGGAAGAACTATTAAGGCATGAAACTGAAAAGAATTCCAGTGAAGAGAGTTCAGCCCGTACCTGTTCCATTCATCCTACAGGTTTGCACAGTGAAGGGAAGCCACCAAGCAATGTTTTCAGTAGATCTAGAAGGGAGGTCATATTTTGCTTTAAAAGATATTTCTAGATATGTTATCTTAAAAATGCTCAGATTATTTTTGCAACTGTAATAAATATCAGCGGTTGAGCAATATACAAAAAACAGGAATTTATCTTTCCAGTGTTAGATCTTGAAGAATCCATGCTCAAGTCTCTAGTGCATTTTATTATCTAGTGAGGGTTGTTCTATGTCCCTGTTATGCAGTCTTGATAATGTATCCTTTGGAGAGACTGAAACCTTAGCCTTCTGTATCAGGAAGTAGAAAAAGCTTGAGTCAACTATTCTTCACGTGGACCTTAATTGTATTCCATAGCAAGAAGCCTTCATGACAAAACCATCTCTTATAGCTCCAACTCTTACTTCTATTATATTTTTTAAATAAAGTTTCACACTTTGGTTTTGCAAGAGACATTCAGATACTGAGTAGCCTAGTGGCACAGCATCCACACGTGGAAAAACTCATAGTAGTACTAGATATAGCTTGCTTTGTTACATAAATTTAGCAGTGAAGGTATTTTAGTGACTAAATTTTGGATGTACTTATAAAAGTTCCTAGGAAAAAAAAAGGTATACCTTACTCCAAATCAACATGCACAGTTGTTTCTTTCCATTATTTAGAGATCCTTAAAACTGCTCAACATAATGCCTCAGGTATATAAATATTTATTATTTAATAAATTATATATGACTTCTAAAAATAATATTTAAATATATGAGGAATTAAAACAGAAAATTATGTGACTAATAGACAAGAAATAAACTATGATAAAGCCACATGTATGTGAGTGAATTTCAATATGATAAATTTGCATCTCACAGGCCATTATAATGCAAAAAATAAGAAAAAAGTCACGTTGATAACAAGTTATTTCATAGATAAAAATAGCAACACCTGAGAGTTCTTAAATAATACAGTACTAAAAGTTAAGTATTGGAAATCTAAAAGCAAAGAATAATGCAGAAGCATTCTAATTCTATAAGATTTAAGAATATTTCACAGCATCATAATTTGAAGTGTTTAGTATTTTTTTCAATCCATTGTTTTCTAATTTATGACCTAGCCTTTAAAATTCAGATTCTACAAGGAGATAGTGGGTAGCCCAAATGAAAGTAAAATCTTCCAACAGTCAGTGTCCTTCAAACATAATGTATATATCATTTAGATCTATATATCCTAAAGTATCTAATGTATGCATGTCTTGATGAACAATAATTTAATTTAAACAGACACAGCTTTTACAATATTTTTGACTCTATCTGTGCATCAACCCTTTTTCTAATTGCTCTGTATCATTTTATGCAATAGAACATATTCCTCTCAGTGAACATGACATAGATTGACTAGTGAAATTCATATTTCCTATTCACTGGTTGTTCCTATGACAGTAATTGCAGGTAATTGCTGCCTATATAATACAGTAACTCACAATATTATTTACCTCATATTTTATAACAAGTCTAAATAAATAATTAAAAGAGAATCTTGATGTCAAATAAAATTAGTGAAGTAATACATCAGATATTTTATTGCAAGTTAAAAAAATTATGATTTGCTTATATTCCCTGTAAATGAAATTTGATAGCAAGTATAAATAATGTACTAATCACCTTATTTTTTAACAGACATTTAAAAAAGAAATTTCTAGTCTTTACTTTTATATATTTAGATATATTTAAATATAATTCAGCATAGTATGTAGTATATATTATTTATATGCATATTTAATATATTAATTATATGTATAGATGTTTTTGCTGTTTATAAAATTAACAAAACATCTCACATCTAGCATATAAGTTTCACAGAAAAATATTCAGAGTTACCTTTGGTGGAAGATGGTTAAGGTCTTTCATAATTGTATATTCTATTTGCCTCTAGTGTTGCGTCTCATAACTTAATAACAAGTTATAATATCAATTTTCTCTTTTAACTTTTGTCAGAAATCACAATAACAAAATTATGTATAAACTATTAATTTTGATTTATAAAAATACATATTAGAGCCTCTGGAAAATTAATTTTATCCACGGTATCAAGATTTGGGCAAGGAATAAAACACATAAAGATATAAGGTCTACTCTAAAATTTGTTATTTGTTTAAAAATTAAAAAAACTCAAAAATTTATTGTTTACAACTAGATATAATAATATTTAGCATTCAATTTTATTAGTAAGACTGAATTGTGGACATATCATAGATACGTAAATCAAAGCATGACTCACTTAGAGAAAAACCTGTAAAATTATTTATTCCTAATCATTATAGTGGATTAAATTGTAAACGTCCAAACTGTCATAGCTGATAAAAATTGTGTTCTAAATTTAAACAAGGGTATTTCAAAGTATTTAATTAAATGCCTTTGTGATTTTTGTTATATTTTCAAAAAAATCTATATTTCAATTTCAGTATCATGCTACAAACAATTTAAAATCACAGAAACTTTCCAATAACTTTGTGAAAATATGATCAATGAGTTATATTTTTCAACTACAGTTCATTGTACAAGAAGAACTAAAGAGTTTCTGTGAAAGCATACCACATATGTCATCCACTTGGTGGTGGGTCTCGAAAGAACTATCACTCAGTGAAATGTCTTTGATAACTGGTATGTGAAATTGTGAAATAAAGAACTTAAAGTTAATTTTGAACTGATTTTTTTTCTTATTTGAGTGTCAGAAAAACCAATGTAATACTTTTATTGTCATGTATATATCTCTATAATTTTCACGAGAAACAATATTTATATAGCATCATTACATTTTTCTTTAATTAATGAGTCTAAATTAAACTCTTACTACTATGTAGTCCAAAAGAAACATTTTCTTTATTAATTAATAAAATGTCATCCTATGATCCCCACATTGAATAATGCCGCTATGCTTAAATAATGTTAGCAGCAATTTAATGTCATAAATGTGTAATGATTCTAGCCAAATGGAAATTCTTCAATAACTTTTTTGTCTGTTTTTGATAACGTCATGCTTTGTACACCTTGATGTTACAAAACTTGCTATGTAAACCAAAGTGACTACAAACTCCTAGATACCCATGTGACTCTACCAGGGGTAGGTATGTACCAACAGGTCTAAAACACGAAGATTTCTTACTGATAGTTCCATTTGTATTGTACCTACATATTAACTACACGAAAAAGATTAGTTGACTTTTTGTGCAGTGGTGATAAAGCACTTAAAGCTTGGTTTCTGACATTAATGTCCAATTATCAAAAGTACCTTGAAGAAATTAAGTGTAGTGGGGAACATCCATCTTTCCACCTTGGCCTCAGAATACAAGCCCCTTGGGCATGGCGTTTGCTAACTTAAGCCCTGAGGGCTTGTATTTCAAGACCAAGGAAGAAGATTATGTGTTTCCCACTTAATGAACTAGGATCAAGGCATGAAATATACACCATGAATGAACATGGAGAACCTTATAACAGCAGAAATTAAGCCATATGTTTTGTGGACTCCCATGGGAGGCCTGCCCTTTTCTAAGTGGAGACAGAGGAGGAGTGGTTGGTGTAGAGGTTAAAGGAGGTGGGAAGAGGGAACTGGAGGATAGCAGGGATGGGAAAATGTAGTCAGTATGTAAAATATGTAAAAATATTAAGAAAAATTTAAGGCATTATATATATTATATAATACAATATATACATATATTGTATTACACTCCTGATGGAGGCATAGAGGTAAATACTGTTTTTCTCAGAAAAAAGGGGGGTGATATCATGAAGTTACAAAGAATTGACTTGATATACTTTTGAATAAAAGGGCAATCAGTGAAGGCACAATCCACTACACTAGAAGAATTCTTGTAAATATTATAGAAATATTTTCCAAAAAGGATGAGAATTGCTACAAGTACATGTAGAATTATTCTAGTAACTATTTCTTAATTAATAAAGAGTAGAGTGAAAAAGGAAAATCAGTGATTTTACAGCAGGTATCTTGGCAACCAATTACTTAGTCAAGAGCTCAAGTTCATAATTATTATAATGGCCCATAAATAATTAATGATAACAGATCTTCCAGGCAGATCATCAATGTTGATGGTTCCTGTAAATAGATCTTCAATAGTGACAATTTCTGTAGACAGGTTATCAACTGCAGCAAGTCTTGTGGACTGATCACCAACGGTGAGAGATCATTAGACAGATCATTGTGGTTTTCCCAGTGAGAACTATCTCACAAAGTTCAACTATTTGAGCATTTGGGTCCCACTGGAAAGTATACCAATGGAGATTGATTTTGAGAAATTATTTATGACTTGCTTTAGACTCTCTTAGTTTCCAAGCTACCATTGAAGATTTTATATATTTCAGCTTCTTGTTCCAGATGGGAGTCATGGCATTCCTGTCATTAAAGACTTTATACTCTCTGTAATTATAAAGTGTTATAAAATTAAGCTGATTATTAGTTGTCTTGGTACTTGTGTTTTATGACATCAAAAGAATAGTAACTAGTACATCAATTAATGGTCATAATTTTTGGAAATAAATGTAATTTTGATTTACTGAGAAAAATGGCAGGTACCTCTTATCTCTTCTTCTAAAAAGTTGTGTTCTCAAGCTTATCATGAAGAAAATAAAATGAAACCAAAAATCCAAATTTCAAAGAATACCTGAGCAGTGGACTTCAAGTTATCATGACTCTTAAAAAAGTAATGTATTAGAAAGAAATAACTTTACAAGGAAACTTCAAGAGAAAAAAAAATAATAATGTGGTAGTGTGGAATAGATCTTGTAAGTTTACAAAACCATTCGGCACAGCTTTTAAATATCAGAATAAAGCATGAAAATTTAAGTATAATGTCTAACAGTTATTTTCTGTTTATATATGTTATTTTTTGTCAGTAAAACTTCTAAAAATTATATCACTTAAAATAAAAATGTATCTTTAGAGATACTTATATATCAGCTATGAGCTAAATGAATGGATTAAATAATTTCTGTGTTTCAGGCTGTAAAATAATTGAAGAGTCAACATGCAAAAATAAAAAAATAAGCATTAATAACTTTATGCCTCTAATAAGTAAGTGAAGAAGTAAGTACAGAAGTAAGTGACTAAGTAAGTAAAGAAGACACTAGTAAATTTAAAGTAAATAAGAAGCAAAAGAGTAAAGATAATATCAAACATGTAGTGGGAGAATGAGAATAATTGTTTCCTTTATCTTCAGCCTTCCACAGTGATTGCTCCCTGGAATAGTGAGGACAACATACAGCATCTCCACATATTAGCTTGCATTAACAGACAAGAAATACTGCCTATGAGCTTAGACTCAATTCTGACAGAGAACCAAATCATAAATCATGGTATGTGAATGCTTAAAAGATAAAGCCATAATCTTATCAGCCATAGGGAGTTAGCTAGGTTTATAATACCAAGCATGAATTTCACTCAATGAGTTACCCTTATGTCTAATTAAACAGCTGGTACTTATACCCAAGGTGTAAATGTCATAATTACATCACCGAGGCTGTCTTGTTTGGCTTGGCATTGCTGCTGTTCCTTGATGTGTGGTATTAGTGGTTGTTTTCTCCCTTGGAAGCTTGGATAGCACCTTCAGATACTATGAGAACCTATTTAAACTGACAAAGAAAGCTTCCAGACCGGCTCCAAGTCAATCACCATAAGACTTGTGATCTAGGTGTGTGGTGTTTTCAGCATCTGAGTTCTACCTTCAGGTTTGGGGAAGTAACCAAGGTGAAGAGTAATAATATATGCAGGTTTGGAAAGCTCTTAGACTTCCCTGAGCAAAAACTTGAAGGGAGGTTTTTCGTGCAATGCACTAGGATTTTGTTGACCTATGACTTTAGAAGGAGTATTACCATCTAGCTGTTATAATATGTAATACACTCATTTGCGTTATATGTGCACTTTAGGGGAATATAAAAATGAATTTATTTATAACCTTTAAAATGTATGTAGTGTTAGTTATCTCTCCTCCTTCCCTGACCTCAGGTTTGCCTTGTTCTACTCTCCAATTTAAGCTCTGTATCCAAACTTCCCCAAAGAACATGTACTCTTTTTTGGATTACTCCAGGATCTATACGCACATCTACAAATTTGGAGTTGCCTCCACAAATAAGGAAGAAAGTATAGAATTTGTCTCTCCGGTTTGGGTTATTCAACTCAAATAGTATTTTCTAATGTCACACATAGACTTGCAAATTTCATTATTTCTTTTTCTTCAAAGCTAGACAAGAATAGTGTACTCAGTTTCTAGCCACAGATTATAGGTCATTTGGTTGCCTCTATTTCCTCTATAATCTGAGTATCAATGAACATGTTTAGGAAAGTATCTGCAGAGTTCAGTAACCACTCATTTGAGGTCATGGACCTAAAGAAGGACCTACTATTGCCACTTTCATAAATGCATAATTCCTGACTCTATTTAAAAAATGCATTTTTTAAAAACCAATGAGAGTATTACCCTCACTTGTCTTTAAAAAGCTTTTTTCTCCTGCAGATTTTCCTACAGAAAAAACAACATTGTTCAAAATTTATGGAGCACCCCTAATTGATAGTGTAAGTCCTATACCTAAGGCTTAGGTTATATCATCAAAGAGAAAAAAATATTGTAAGAGTTAAGGGACTAGGATTTCTACTGTGGGAAAATATCTTCTATATATGACAAAGAAACTGTAACAATGAAACATCTAAAATGTTTGTCTGGACAAGACCTAAATAATGATAATAACAGTAGACATGTAAACATAATTGGGGGAAATCTCATGAAATACTATCCCTAGGTGATGACCTACAGAAATTTAATGGCTGAGAAGAGAAGATAAATCCATATTCTCTATGAATGAATGTCCTCAATGGTCTTCTAATCCCAAGTGGTCAGCAGTAAACATATGTACATGTAAAAAAAATGTACATTTTGTGTGTGTGCATAGCTATGTTTAATTGTAACAATAATAATTAAAGAAGAAAAGGTTTGTGCATTTGAATTGCAGTATCTGACACATAAGAGGAGTCAGAGGGGTACATCTGGATAGAGCTCAAATGTAGGGAATTTTAATAAATATATTTTAAATTAAACAAAAATAAATGAAGATAATTTTTTAAAAAGGCATCTCCATTGTTGCAGCCATCACTGTAAACTCCATGTGTCTTGTTTAGTGTAATTGAACAGAGTCATTATGAATAGTTCTCCTCACTAGATACAGTGTCATCCAAATTAGTTTGTACAATAAGTAAAAAAAAAGATTAATCTTTTATTGACACTATAAGCTCCAGGCTTAGAAATTTTGATGGCTACTCTTGGATGTCAACTTGATTACATCTGGATTTAAGTAGGATCCAAAGGTCTGGACACACATGTGAGGGTTGATTATCTTAATTAAATCATTTGAAATGGGAAGATCCACTTTTAATCTGGATCTTTTGAAGATACACTTTTAGTCTGGGCTGTGGCAGCCTATATAAGAGACATGGAAGAAGGAGGCTTGCTTTCTCTCTCTCTCTTGCTGGTAACTCCATTTCCTCACTGACATTAAAGCCTACTCTTTGGGGTTCTGGTGTAGACTGAAGCCTGGCTAACATCCAGTCTCATAGACTGAACAACAATTTGTGGACCTTGTATTGGTAGATAGCCATTTATGAACTAACTGAACCACAGCCTTTAAGCCATTCAATTAATTCCCATTTATAACAGATATAGTTTCATTCTATAAATCCTGTTCCTCTGAAGAACCCTAACATACAATGTATAAAATTATTAAAAAAAAAAAAGATAAATGCCTTATATCATCTTGGTACTCCCGTTTTTTTACTCCTTTATTTAGTTTAGAAACTTAATTTCTGTACTGTATTTCATATTTATTATTTCTTTTTTCCTGGGACTAAATAATGTGAAAATGCCTTAATTTTTGTGAAAATCTTGAGAGACAAAGCAAAGTCAGAAAAAAATTTAAAATTGCATCCAAAAAATGATGGATAAACGTGGTTACTGTATATGTAGAGCCAATGACAGATATTGTAAGGAGTTAATTCTCACCCAAGTATTTTTTGAGAAAAGTTGTTACATTATCTAACTTAATGTGTAAAATTTGTAAATTTCCTGGTACTCTTATTTACCATGTGTCAGTCAATATATCATGAGTAATACTTCTTTAAAGTAATTATAGCGCCATAGACTAAAAATTATTAGCATATTTTAAAAAATAATTTATTGTTTAAATACCTGCTGTGAAAAATTGGGAATCTTGAGATTTATATGGTGATAAGTCATGATGAAGGACAGAAGAATAATGATGAAATTGTTATATAGTAATTCAATTGCAATTTGTAGTAGAGTCTATTGTAGTGTTTTTTAATTCCTTTCTTTTATTTTATTATTTTCCTTTTTTTCCCCTTTAGTTTCTCAATACAAAGCTTCCTTGTGTAGCATTGACTAGCCTGCATATTACTTTGTAGACCAGGCTGGCTTCAAACTCACAGAGACCCACCAACCTCTGCCCTCCCCCCCCCCCCCCAAGTGCTGGGATTAAAGGCAGCTCCTGTTTGTAAAGCTATCCTTTACTAGACAAAGTGATGTTAAAGGTATGCAGATTAACTCTGGACCTTTTTAGAAGTCATCCTGATACCTTTAACAATTTATTTGATTCATACATACTCGTGTTATTGAAATAAAATATGCCAAACCTAAAAATACTTAATTTTTACAGGAAAGATTAAACTTTGTTTTCTGGAGTCACTTGGGGATATTTGTAAACTCACCCTAGACTTGATTTTCTACTATGTATCATCGGATCATAATTGTACTCAAATCTATTAATTATGTAAATATCAGGTCGTTACATAATACTTAGCATGTTTAGCACTATTATTAAAGCTAATGCTTTTGAAATCACTTCATCTGTTCATTCCTGGTTCTAGGCCCAACAATTCAAGGGATAAAAAGCTATACTCCCTTCACTTAATTCATAATAATATTAGCTAAAGTAAAAACTAAATGATGTTTAGACACATATAAGGCTTTTACTAAATAAAGTGTTAATAAGTGAAAATATTTTGATTGTTATTTTATCTGTTTCCACATTAGTAGCAGAAAATAAAAAGATTTATGAACAGGTGTAGGCAAGGATATTAAAGCTAAAAAGGATGGCAATGGAAAGCTATCACACAATCATATATAGTGAGAAATGTTGCCTTTGGGCACAAAATCTTGGCTAGCAAACTCAGACAAAAAGCCAAGAAAAATCTACTTAGATAAGCCTCCATAGGATAAGTCATTTATTTCTGAAAACACAACCATAGAGGGGAAAAAAGCAGGTTCCAATTAAACACACACACACACACACACACACACACACACACACACACACACACACATTAAAAATATACAGATAACTTTGGGAGGCAGAAGATGAAGTTAAAAAAACATTGAAGCCAATAAACAATCCAATTATATAAGCAGCTAATTTATCTTTTGAGAACTAAATATGGAGATAGGGGAAATTATTCCATTGCTGTATCTATTTTGTGGTTCACTTTATGTCCTAATAATTCAAATTCTGTAGTGTCCATGTATACTGTCATTTGATAGAGCTAATATATCCTTAGCCTCTGCCTTTATACATTGCATGTTTTATAGGATCACTTTCTATGCTGGCAAAAAAACAAAAATAGCAATGATAGTGGAAGTAACAATAACAAGAGTAACCAGCAAACGGCAATTCATGCCTTCTCCAATTAGCTCATCTATTCCAGCTGCATTGGGATTTGTCAATATGTTTTATATTTTCATTGCTCATTGTAGGCCTCAAGGAAAGTCACATATGAAATAAACAAAATTTTGTGAAGAGAATTTTCAAAGTTTTTAAACACAACATTAATAATCTTGACCATAATGCAAGGGTCAGATGTGGTGATATGTTAGATATTTAATAATACCAGTCTGAAATATCAGAGAAGAGATCTACCCAGAGTCAATCCACTAGGGCCAGTGAGTGGTACTCACACCTTTAATCCCAGCACTGGGAAAGACCAGGAATGGTCAGACTGGAAGTGGTGAACTATACCTTTAATCCTGGCAGATCTGAGTTTGAGGCCAGCTTGGTTGACAGAGGAAGTTACAGGCTCCCAGGCAGGCAGTGCTGGTGTCAGGTCTTTAATCCCATAACTCCAGAGACAGAGATCTTTCAGTGTTCCTTCGAGTTCAAGGCTAAATACCAAATAGTTAACTACCAAATACCATGACTTTAATCTTAGTCTGAATGTGAAACAACTGGGCAATGCAGGTATTTAAGGCAAATGTAAGAAGACAGAAGAGACAGTAGAAGCAATGAGGAAGGAGGCAGAGAAAGCAGGAAACTATCTGGGTGAGACTTGACTATGTTGTTTCCTCTGTTTGATATTTCAGCCTTTCGTCAATATCTGCTCTGAGTTTCTTTTATTCCAACCAGAATTCATGCAACAATCAGACAAAAAAACCTAGACATTTGGACACAAGAATTTTCAGTGACCAAAATTTCTTCATGAAGTACATGGGCCCTTGATGTGGGAATGTCTTTCTTTATGCTGTGCATAGTGGTCTTTAAATAAAGGACTGTTTTGGCCATGACAGGCACTGTAGAAGAAGTAGGTGGGAAATCAGAATATTAGGAGGAGGGCAGAGTCAGAGACAGATTGAGCTAGCTGCCCAAGAAGAAACATGTAAGGAACACAGATTAATGAGAATAGATTAAGTTAAGATGTAAGAGCTACCTAGCAATGTTCCTGAGCCATAGGCCAAACAGCATGAAGTTAATATAAATATCTGAGTCATTTTGGGGGTAGCCTAAGCAGCAGCAGGTGGCTAAGGGTCTGGGGCAGCAGGTCTGTGGGTCTGGACCTCTGGTCACAGAGAAGGAACCTGTGAATGGCAGTTATTACAATGTTGTGAGGGTAAGTTTAAGGTCCTTATCTTAGTCTATTGTTTGATTCTTATTTGATTTAAGAATATCACTGACAGTCTTGAAATATGAAAGGATATATATATATATATGAAAGGATATATATATATATATATATATATGAAAGGAGATATATATATATAATGTTCAAGGCTCATCATATAGCAACCTAGATCAGTAATTCAGGCTGATACAGTAATATATAGTCTGAAAAACTAAGTCCTAATCTTAGTCAGGGACCCCGAAGCCATGGTCAAAAGCATAATGCAACCTATTACAGATGTGAAGCAGATATGAATAAGGTATTGCCAGGAGACATGCTGTGATGGAAGATAATCTGATAAGCTTCTTGTGAAAGTCATCACGCCTGACTATGGTTTATGATAATGAATATGTTGCCAAAATGATTCTCTTCTAGCTGGGTGAAACTGGAAGCAATATAATACAGGCTTGATTAAACCCATACATATCATACAGTTATCATCTACCATGTAGTTCCATGAGTAAACAAGATAATTTTAGAAGTAACCATGATTTTTTTATCTGTACTTCATGGTCTCAGAGAAAGTTGCCTTCAATTTGCTGGCCTTGCTCTATCTATATCTCATTTTGGTTCAAAATAGGTGTTTGCATTTTTCCAACTACTTCTGTTTGGGCACATAAAAAAAGCTCTGTCTCCATTGATAAGGACAATTTGAAATATTTAATTTAATTTCTGCAATCATATTGTCTTAATATCTCATCTTTCTTTCTAGACATCTAGATTGATGCTTGTATCCCATTTCTATTTACTCATTAAATGTGATTAATAAATGAGATGTGAAATACCAATTTCACTTCATTGTGAAGATGTAAACTAGGAAAGAACTTTGGCTACATGACCTCACTAGTTCTGTTTCTGTCTCCAAAAGTGGTCTCATAGGACACTCTTTTTTTTTTCTTTTAAAAAATGTTTACCAGTATCTAGCATTCAAAGACTTTGACAGGTTTCTATTTTTCTGAAAGTTAAGTGAGCCTGTCACAATCTCTGTGTATCGACAGAACGTAGATTACTTTGCTATTCACAGCAACAAATTTCATTAGTTTTATTTTTTTTTTCAAAAAATTTTGCAAACTTGACAGGTGGGAACATTAGTTGATAAATAGGTAGTGCAAGTGGAGTCAGTTAAGAAGTATGTGTTTACAAAACCTAGGAACTTTACTATAACCTTTGGTTCTGGAGAGACTATATGGCTATATATAAAGTACTAAATAACTGATTAATCTATCTAAAATAAGATATATAGCTTAGAAATTTTCTGCTAGATTAACATATTCAGAAGATTCATTAACCTTTGTTAATGAACCAACCTTTGGATGGTTACTGTGTGGAAGTCTACTGAGTTTCTCTCTCTCTAACACACACATACACACACATGTGGGAGATTGTGTTGTTTCATTGAAATAATTATCCTACCCACTGATTTAATAAAAAATGTTCATTGGCCAAAGGCAGGCAGGAAGTGTGGGCGGGGCTACCAGACAAAGAAAAACTCTGAGAATAGGAAGCACAGAGCAGAATGCCAGAAAGAAGCCGAAGGAAGCAGAGGACAACCATGCTGCTGTGAGAAAAGGTACCGAGCCCCATGGCTGAACAGGTTAAGAGTCATGGGTTAGATGAAGGGTAGAGAGCTAGCAAGTGATATGCCTGGGCCTTAGGCTGATCAGCTGAAAACTAATGAAAGCATCTGTGTGTCTCTGCTTGTCTGCGGGTCTGCGGGTCTGCGGGTCTGCGGGTCTGTGCGTCTTTGGGCCTAAACCTTGAGGTTAGGCCCGAAAGTACGTGCCAGAATCCTCTTACTACACACACACACACACACACACACACACACACACACACACACACACACACACACACACACATCAGATAATCAAAAGCTCACAGATGACAATATTTGCCAGTATGATATTTCTAGACAACTTAAATACTGGTTTTTTGATCATTTTTACTAAACATGTTAATAGCATTTCCAGGTGACAGGAACAGTGACTTCTCTCGGTGAAATTTAAATTGCAATTAAATATCATCCCCTTTCATCTTCAGTAATTTTCTTTGAAAGTTTAAAAAGTATTTTAAAATTTGCATATTTTAATGAATTACAGCAAACTAAGAGATCTTGTTTATTTTTAAAGTATCTTTGAAAGGAAATTTTCAAATGTAAAATATTTAAGGATATTCTTTTCTGTTAAATTCTAAAAATATACTTGTCATAATTCACTCTTTTACTTCATGTTGTTATTTATTTACCATTTTGGGTAATTTGAGTGCATTTTGTTTTTAACTAGTTGTCAAAATTGCATAAATATTAGTGTTTTGCTTTAATAGTATTAATTAATATCCATTTCCCAAAAGAGATTAAAACAAAAACTTCTATGTTCCAATAAAAGTTGCATTTTTCAGGCCAGTTAAAACAATTAGCTCAACATTAACATCATGACATAAAAGATATCCTGGGAAAATTATAAGACATAAACTCTTAGAATTATATCATATCATCCTCTTATATTACTGAGCTTTAAAGTTAATTGAACACATTAAAAGCAATTTTTCTCTGAGTAGTCTTTCCCACTTTTCATTTCAAAGTTTTATTATTTTAAGTAGCATTATGTGATATATCAAGACTGTTACTTAACTATTTAAATTTTTTGCTTAAACCAATAAAATTAATTGAAAATAAAAGTTTAAATACAGCAGAAAATGAAAATATTAATGCATTCTATTGCCAGTGCATGAAAGCAGCTCACTCCTCAGCTGGTGACATCATAAGCAAGCTGAAACAGCAATACAAGTCATATCACTAAGTTATAAAATGCAAATAAATTACCTAGCTAGCCACATAAGGACATAGCATAACCTACATGTTTTTAATAAATAAAAGGAGGAAATAGGAAGAGGTAACATGGTGTATGAGAACAAATATGTGCTGCTGTGGGAACAACATAACAGTCTAGGAAGCTAAAGACTGTTAAAGTTTAGGTTTGCCTGGTATTGTAGAGTTAAGTAAAACTTTTCACCAAGCAACAAATCTGCCAGCACCTTGCAATTAATTTTATCAGCTTCCAATACTATGAAAAAAAATCATGCTTTTTATTTAATATGCTATATTATGGTAAGCTATGTAACCCAAACTGGCTAAGAAAGTCATTAAAAATTGTGATAATTCATACATTAAGGACCGTTTAAAAAATCAGATATTTTTGTATCATGTGAATTCTTAGGTTTGTATGGGTTTACAGTGTGTTCGGAGTATGTGCAATTGTTCCTGTGTATATGTAGGACGAAGGACTCTAAATGACTTTTTTAAAAATAAAACTCACTTATTCATTGCATCATTAAGAAATTATATTTTATTTTTAATTAAAAATAAAGTCTTTTTTTCCCATGTATCCCCAATGTTCTCCCTCCATTAACTCCTTCCAATTCCTCCAATTCAGCCTTCAGCATCCTCCCTCTCCATTCACCCATTCCCTGCCAAAAAAAGGACAAGAAGTCTCAAGGTTGGTCAACTTAGCTTGACTTATCCACTCCAGGCAAATCCGATTTCTTCATCCCCAAATCAAGACTGGGTTAAGTGTTCCTATGCAGATCAAGGTCTCCAAGGTGCCAGCCCACACAATAACAAAGTTTGATTGCATCCCTTGAGGCGCCACATACTGCCCATGACAATGGAAAGTTGCCTACAGAAGGAGGACCTAGCTCCTTTTCCTCATGGTTGCCCAGGGGCAGTTCTAGATTCAGAGAACTCCCCAGAACTCCAGTCAGCCATCTCTGTGAAACTTCTCCTTATAATCCTTATCCCTTTTTGCATACAGACTCTCCTCCCCTGCTCTCAGCTAGACCAGGAACTCAGCCCTGTGCTCCCCCATGGACCTCTGCCTTCACCTCTGTTCATTGTTGAATGTAGGTTCTGTGATGACCATAAGGGTGGTTATTCATTTGAATCTAGGGGAATTTCTGTTTAGGCACCCTCTCCATTATTGGTTGGAGGCATAGCCAGGTACTTCCTGTGAGTTTTTGGATGTTTCTCTAACACCCAGTCTCATTAAATCACACATTGACTTCTCCTATCAGGATTCCTCTATCAAGATACCCATCTCTTTTTTCTCACTCTTTGCTGCTCCTTTCATTCAACCATCTTCTTTCATGAATTGTTCCTACATCATCTTCGTTGCAACCCATAATGATCCCAATTTGCTAGGAGATCTCTATTTTCTCTTTCTAGGGGAAATCTCTGGCTGTCTCTTTTAAGTCCCTTCTGATCTCAATTCAGGGGTTGTGGTTTTCAGCTTCGATATTCTTTGCTTTTTGTCTGCCAGAGTGGCTATACAAGTGAGTACATTATATGATTATCTTTCCGGGCTTGTGATACCTCACTCAGGAGGATATTCTCCAAACCTATTTGCTTGCAAACATTAGGATGTCATTAGTTTTACTACTAAATAGTACTCCATTGTATATATGTACCATAGTTTGTTAATTCATTCTTCAATTGAGGGGTATATAGTTTGTTTCCATGTTCTTGCTATTACAAATAATGCTGCTTTGAACATAGTTGAGGTAATACCATTGGGGTATGAATTTACATTCTTTGGGTATATGCCCAACAGCAGTATTGCTGAATCCTTGGAGAGATTGATTCCAGTTTTCTGAGGAACCACAATACTGCATTCCAGAGTGGCTGTACAAGTTTACACTCCCACCAACATTGGAGGAGTGTTCCCCTTGCTCCACATCCTCTGCAGCATAGGCTGTCATCTGTGTTTTTGATCTTAGCCATTCTGACAGGTGTAAGTTGGTATCTCAAAGTTGCTTTAATTTGCGTTTTTCTGATGGCTAAAGATGTACAGCATTTTTTTTTTAATGTCCTAGAGCCATTAGTAAATCTTTTGTTGAGAATTCCCTCTGTAGCTCTGAACCCCATTTTTTAATTGGGTTATTTATGTTTTGGGGCTCTAGTTTCTTGAGTTCTCTATTTTAGAGTGCAGTCCTCTTTTCAGATGTAGGGTTGGTGAATATCTTTTCCCATTCTGTAGGCTGTCATTTTGTCTTATTGTCTGTGTCTTTTGCCTTATGGAAGCTTCTCAATTTCAGGAGGTCACACTTATTAATTGTTTTTCTTAGTGTCTGTACTACTGGTGTTATATTTAGGAAGTGATTACCTGTGCAAAAGCATTGGAGGGTATTTCCTGCTTTTTTTCTATCAAGTTCAGTGTATCTTGGTTTATGTTGAGGTCTTTGAACTACTTGGATTTGAGTTTTGTGCAGGGTGATAGGTTTGGCTATTTGCTTTCTTCTATATATGACTATCTGGTTATGCTAACACAATTTGTTGACTGACCATACTATCTTTTTTCCTTTGAATATTTTTGACCTCATTGTCAAAAATCACATGTTCATAGTTGCATGGGTTAATGTCAGAGTCTTAAATTCAGTTCCTTGATCCTCAAGTCTATTTATGCCAGGGCTAGGCTATTTTTATTACTATGGCTCTATAGTATAGCTTGAAGGCAGGGATGGTGATTTTTTATGAAGTTCTTTTATTGAGCAGAATTGTTTCGGCAAATCTGGGTTTCTTTTTTTCCATATGAAGTTGAGTATTTTTCTTTCAAAGTCTGTAAAAAATTGTGTTGGGATATTGATGGGGATTGCATTGCATCTGTTGATTGCTTATAGTAAAACTGCCATTTTTACTCTGTTGGTCCTTCCTATCCAGGAGGATGGGAGATCTTTCCATTTTCTGATATCTTTTTCAATTTATTTCTTCAGTGACTTAAAGTTTTTGTCAAACCAGTTCTCTACTTCCTTGGTTAGTGTTATGCCAAGATATTTGATGCCATTTACTGTTATTTTAAAGTGTGATTTTTGCCTTATTTCTTTTTCAGCCCTTTTATCCTAAGTGTATAGGAGGGCTATTGGGTTTTTTTTGGGTTTTTTTTGTTTTTTGTTTTTTTTTTTTTTTAGTTAATCTTGCTACATTGATGATGTATTTATCAGCTGCTGGAGTTCCATGGTAGAATATTGAGGATCACTTATGTATATGATCTTATTATCTGCAAATTAAGATAGTTTGACTTCTTCTTTCCATTTTGTATCCCTTTAATCTCCTTTTGTTCTCTTATTACTTTAGCTAAAACTTTGAGAACTATATTGAATAGATAAGTAGAGATAGGACAGACTTTTCTTGTTACTGATTTTAGTGGGATTGCTTTGAGAGTTTTTTCATTAACTTTGATATGGCTGTCAGCTTGCTGTATATCACCTTTATTATCTTTAGGTGTTTCCCCTATATTCCTGTTCTTTCCAGGACTTTCATCACAAAGGAGTGTTGGATTTTGTCAAAGAGTGTTTCAGTATCTCAGGAGATGATCATGTGGTTTTCTTCTTTCAATTTGTTCAATGATAGATGACATTCACAGTTTTTTATATGTTTTAACTATTTCTTTATCTCTGGTACAAAGCCAGTTTGATCTTGGTGGATAATATTTTGATATGTTCTTGAATTTGGTTTGCCAGAATTTTATTGAGTATTTTCGCATCTATGTTCATTAGTCTGTAATTCTCTTTCATTGTTGCATATTTGAGTGGCGCATCTATGTTCATTGGTCTGTAATTCTCTTTTATTGTTGCATATTTGAGTGGCTTGGGAATCAGGGTGATTATAGCCTCATGAAAAGAGTTCAGCAATGTTTCTTCAGTTTCTACTGCATGGAACAGTTTGAGGAGTATTGGTATTAGTTCTTTGATTTGGTAGTACTCCGAACTGAAACCATCTGGTCCTTAGTTCTTTTTGCTTGGGAGACTTTTAATAATAGTTTCAATTTGGGGGAGTTATGGTTCTGCTTAGATCATTTATCTGATCTTGATTTAATTTTGGTAAGTGGTAACTGTCTAAAAAGCTGTCCATTTCTTCTTGGCTTTCCATTTTAGTGGAGTATGGATTTTCAAATTATGACTTGATAATTCTCTGGATTTCCTGGGTGTCTATTTTTATGTCCCCCTTTTCATTTTAGATTCTGTTAATTTGAATTCTCTCTCTCTCTCTCTCTCTCTCTCTCTCTCTCTCTCTCTCTCTCTCTCTCTCTCTCTCTGCTTTTTAGTTAGTTTGGATAAGGGTTTGTCTATCTTGTTGCATTTCTCAAAGAACGAACTCTTTGATTCATTGATTCTTTGTATTGTTCACTTTGTTTCTATTATATTGATTTCAGCCCTAAGTTTGTTTATTTTCTGTCATCTACTCTTTTTAAGTGAATTTGTTTTAATTGTTATAAAGCATTCAGCTATGTTGTTAGGTATCTAGTGTGAAATTTCTCTAGTTTTTCCATATACTCATTTAGTGTTATGAATTTTCCTCTTAACACTGCTTTCATTATGTCCCATACATTTGAATATGTTATGTATTCATTTTCATTGAATTCTAGGAAGTCTTTTATTTCTTTCTTAACTTCTTCCTTGACCCAAAGGTGGTTCAATTGAGAGATGTTCAGTTTCCATGAATTTGTAGGCTTTATGTGACTTTTGTTGTTCAACTCCAACTTTAGAACATGGTGGTCTTCTATAAAACAAGGACTTATTCACATTTTTTTGCATCTATTGATAAGTTTCTCTATGAATGAGTATGTGGTCAGTTTTAGTGAAAGTTCCATGAGGTGCTGAGAAATATGTATATTCCCTTATGTTTGGATAGAATGTACTGTGTATATCTATTAAGTCCATTTGTGTCTTAACACTTGTTAGATCCCTTATTTCTCTGTTGAGTTTCTATCTGGTTGACCTATTCAAGGGAGAAACTGGAATACTGATGTCTCCCATAATTAGTGTGCAGGTTTGATATGTGGTTTAAGCTTTAGCCATGTTTCTTTTAAATATGTAGGTGCCCTTGTGTTGGGGCACAAACATTCAGGGTTGTGACTTCATCTTGATGGGTTTTTTCCTGGCATGAATAAGTAATGTCTCTTTTGATTGATTTTAGTTTGAAGTCTATTTTGCTAGATATTAGGATGGCTACATCTGCTTGTTTCTTAGGACCATTTGATTGGAAAGTCTTTTCTCAAACCTTTACTCTGTGCCTATGTCTGTCTTTGAAGTAGAGGTGTGTTTGTTGTATGCAGTAGAAGGATGGTTACTGTTTTGTATCCATTGTGTTTTAGTGTGTCTTTTTATAGGTAAATTTAGTCCTTTGATATTAAGGAATATTAATGACCAATGATTGTTATTTCCTGTTGTTTTTTTTTTTTCCTGACAGCTTGTGTTTATTTCCCTTCTTTCAGTTTTCCTTCTGTGGTATTATTGATTGCTTGTGATTTCATAGGTATATCTAGTGACCTTAATTGGAATTTTCCCTCAAGTGCTTTTTGTAGGGCCAGAGTTATGAATAGGTATTGTTTAAATTTGGTTTTGTCTTAAAATATCTTGTTTGCTCCATCTATGGTGGTTGACAGTATTGCTGGGTATAGTAGTCTGGGATAGTAGCCATGTTCTTTTAGTGTCTGTGTAACATTTGACCAGAAACTTTCATTGTTTCCATTGAACACTTAGGTTTTATTCTCATGTGTTTGCCTTTATAGGTAATTAGGCCTTTCCCTTTGCAGTTCTTAGCAATTTTTCTTTTTTATGTAGGATTAGTGAATTGATTATTATGTGGGGAGCAGACTATTTTGGGGGGAGGTCTAGTCTATTTGGTGTTCTGTAAGCTTCTTGTATCTTTATAGGTAGTTCCTTTTTTAGGTTGGGAAATTTTTCTTCTATGATTTTGTTAACTATATTTTCTGTGCCATCTTCAATTCCAGTTTTTCTCAGGTTTGGTCTTTTCATTTTTCTCCAGATTTCCTGGACATTTTGTGTTAAGACTTTTTTTTGGTTTTAGTGTTTTCTTTAACTTATGTATCTATTTTCACTTTGAATCTTCCACTCCAGAGATTCTTTCTTCCATCTCTTGCATTCTGTTAGTTATGCTTTCATCTGTGTTCCAGTTCATCTCTTTAGGTTTTCTAGTTATAGTTTACCTCAGTTCATGCCTTCTTTACTGCTTCTACTTCAATTTTTAATTCCTGTAATGTTTCTTCACCTGTTTCTTATTCTTTTCTTGGTTTTCTTTATTTTCTTTCTGGAATTTGTTAATCTTTTCCATTTTTGTTTGCATTTTCTTTTTTTTTTCTTCAAGGGACTTTTTTTAATATCTTCTTCAAGGCTTCTATTATCTTTGTGAAGGTGTTTTTATGGTCACTTCCTTCTGTTTCCTCTTCACTATTATGCTCATGTCTTGCTGTTATCAAACTACCAGTTTCTTCTGGTGATGTCTCATTGTTCTTTATATTGTTATGTGTATTCTTGCACTTCTGTCTGTCCATTACTTCCTTGGTTTACTCTTAGTCAGCTCTTGGTTGGCTCTTAGTCAGTTGTGGGCCCAGGGGCTGAGTGTCTCCAGTAATTCCAGAGGCTGCTCTTCATGGACTCTTAGTTGGCTGTAGGCCTAGAAGCTGTGTGCCTCCTGTTGTCACAGGGGTCATTCTTGGTTCTTAGTCAGCTTTTAGTTAGCTGTGGATCAAGAGGCTTGAGGTCTCCACTTGTCAGTTTGTGATGATGCAGATTACAGTTTGGGTAGTTTTGGCCTGTGGGATTTACCTCCTGCTATGTTGTGCTGGGGTGGGGTGGGGACATGGGATGGCTCTCTAAGCTTTTTTGGTTTAGGGCAGAGCTGGGTATGGTAGGGGTTCCAGGGTCTGTGTCCCATGGCTGGGATCCAGAGACAACAGTCTCTGCTTGGCCTTGGGGCTGGGGAACCCCTCACCTCTTAGACAGTTGTGGACCAGGAAGATTTCCTAAATTACTTTAATGATTCAAAATCTTTATTTTTTGATGCAGTGTCTTTCACTAACCCTATAATTAATTGACCTGCTAGACTCAGCTTCTTCTTTCTCAATCTTCCCAATGACTAGAATACACATATATTCTGCCATAGTTAGATTTTTGGCAAGGGTGCTAGGAATAGTAACTCATGTCCTCGTCCTTGCCCGCACACAAGCACTATTCTCATTGAGTCAGCTTTCTGGCTATTAACATAAATGTTCTTATTCTATTTGTTTTTAATTAGTGTAGCTAATTTTAAATTTTTATTATTTTCTTCAATAAAATAATAAGTGCAAGAATATCTGTCTACATAAGCCACTTTGGTTTTTTGAAAATAGAATTTCTTTATGCTGATTTTTAAATAAATATAAAAATACATTTTTATATCTAAATTTCAAATGCAGGGAAATAAAGTGATGACATTTTTAGATATTTCTACAGATAAAGAAAAATTTGAAGTACAAAAAGAACTAATATTTTCTTTTAGAATAGTTGATTACATAAATTCAGTGGCTGATGTGATTACTTCATTTAAACTTTTATTTTAAATTCCTCTCCAGTTTGCATAGTAACACACAATAAATATGTACACTAACTTGCCTAGTTGAATATTATTTTCTCTTTAGACAAAGTCAATACAATACCTACAGGTTAAAAGAAAACATAACATTGTAGACATTCAAGGATTGATTTGTTGTCTTTACATTCATCTGATCACAATGTCAATATTTTCACATCTAAGGAATTAGAGTGTTTCAATAAATCTTTCATTGAATGGTATTTCTCAGAATAAATAAATGATCCTAACTAACTCTATCATTTGCTGTAGACAGTATATGAACTCTTACCATGGGATCCTAGTGGTTGTTAGATTTAGGCTTTGTAAATAGACAGTTAACAAATGTATTGTCATAGCATGTAGTCTGCTCTGATATCATCTAAAGTAAGTGTGAATATGACGCCTGCATTATATTTCTACAGACTTCTAAAACCTTCAAGACTACTGAGACTATAGAGTGGTTATGTCCCTTTAGCCAATAGTAAACTATCCCTTGAGCTACACTGAGTTTCAGAACAAGCATCAGAGTGTATCTCACTGGTTCCTCAATCAACCACAGAGCCAGTGATTCTAGCAGCTCTAGAATGTTCCAACTCTGACTTCCCTATCAACAGAATCTGTGAATTATTCTCCCCAGAAGCCAGGTATAGTGAGGTAGCCCAAGACAAAATGAAATTCACCTTGAAACTATCCCTTCCATAGGCTTTTCAGCTTTAAGTTGCTAAGTTTTCAACTGCTTACAAATTGTATTCTCAGCTACTCTCCCAGTTTTGTGTTTGTCATGAGATGGTAGTTATTTATTTGTTCATATTAGTGGGTGTTAATTCATTACCTGTGACAAAGTGTTCTCTGAAGGATGCTGTGTAAAATGAGATACTATATGTAAAATAAGAGTCATGGCTTAGTAACTCTTGTTTTAGAATTGCAACATCTACATGAATTAATACATGTGATATTTAACATGCCTCATGTTTACTTTTTTAAAGAGGTATTTAAATAATAAGTATTTATTATAGAATCCTATTTAGGCTCATATTTGATGGATTTTGGTAAAACAGTTTAAAGGGGAAAATTAAATTCATGTATAAAATCTAAAACATAAATATTTAGTATTAAATCCACTGGAAAATCATTTTAACATTTAAAGTTCCTCTTACAATATTTTATAATACTTTTCTCAAAAATATTCAAATTTTCAAGAAACAAACAATGGCTTTTAATTTCTTAGATATAATGTTTAAGGCCCTTTACTATTTTTTTTTTTTTTGGTGACCTAACATGGCCCAGATACTTTTATAACTATGAATGTAATTGTGATAAGTTAATTTTTTCTATTAGTGTCAAATATAAATTAAATGCTACTACTCAGCATATCAAGCAATAGAATGTTAGAAAACTCTAACTACCTTTTTTTTAAAAAAACTAAAACATGGAGATAAAAAGAGACAGTGCACTATAGTGGTAATTTTACACAGTCAGGTATATGCATCCTTTATTGTAGTAGGAGGTTTCTGGCCTGGACTTTCAGGCCTAGCCTCTAGGTTTAGGCCCACAGACCCACAGACCCCCAGAGACACACAGATCCTTACAATAGTTTTAGGCTGATTGGTCTAAAGCCCAGGCATATAATTTGCTAATTCTTTACTCTTAATCTAACCCCTGACTCTTATCCTGTTCAGCCATGCGGTTCAGTAGAGCATCATAGTTGTCCTTTGCTTCTTCTGGCTTCTCTCTGGCATTCTGCTCTGTTTTTCCTGTTCCCAGAGTTTTCTTAGTCTGGCAGACCCACCCACACTTCCTGTCTGCCTTTGGCCAATCAGCACTTTTTATTAAACCAGTGGGTGGGACAACTATTTACATCATAAATCCACTACACTTTATCATCCAGATACTTATAAATATATACAGAGCAGACTAGGAGCGACCTTCATTCTCACATCTATCAAAAAATATAATAAATCCAAAATTTTAGGCTTGTGTAGGAATCTAGAAAAATATTACACCTCTGCCACAAAGTATGCATTCATCTGAATTTAGCTGAAATAATATATTAAAGTGAAAGAGCAGTCTATTTCTCTTGTCTTTCATTGTGAATAAAATTAATATTAAATTTCAAATGCAACAAAGATCTAGTTTTGTGGGTATTGTTTTTTAATTACTAGTTCTAGAGCATTTGTGGTAGCTCTTTTCAGAATGTTTGGATAAACTGTAGAGAAAAGAATGGTTACAAGTACTTTAACAAATGTCTGTTTTTCTACAACCAAAGTTTTTTTTTCTTTTTTCAAGAACTTTTGTTATTATTGTGTTTTGAAATTTCGTCTACTGACTACCCTCATATTCTACTTTCTACCATCCTTGTCTATTCTTTTCTCTTCTGAGAAATTCTCTCTCATTGTTCCTGTCAATTCATTTTGATTTGTGACCTGGTAACATTAATTAGGCCTTCAATGTTACTACAGGTTGGCATTATTGGTTGGCATCTAGTGAGTTAAGCAACGGGTATATAGCTAGAGATCATAATTTCCCCTCTATAATTAATAAATTCAGTTAATTTCCATAAATTGTCTCAATAATGATTCAGTTTTAAAAGGTGGCGTCAAATGCCTCAACGCAGTCCTTAACTCTTATATACTTCCCCACACTTTTCTGCATTGTTCCCTGAGCTCTAGAGAGCACGGTATAAGTGACTTGTTTAGAGCTAGGTCCACATTTATTACATATTATCTGCCTCTAAATAAGTTATGTATCTCTGCATTCCCCATTGTTCATTGTAGAAAGAGACTTCTCTCATTTGGCCAAAAGCTGCTTTTGTCTATCAGTAACAGCCTAAGATCCACTAAGGCTCTTCATAGTCAGTCTTCAATTATTCCAAAGTCCTCATATTCACATCTCTTCTACTGCTGTCCCCTTGACCTCTGATTTGTTTCTAACAAAAAGGTTTGACAAAGTTTTATATATACACACATATATTCCCAATGTGGTTACATTGAATAAAACTATCTTGTCTGGTTGTGGGACATAGTTTTCTTTGTCTGATTTGATAATGCACATTATTCTATAAGCATTGCTACACAGTAAGGAACAGAGAGAATCTTGGAGACATGGAACTAAAGCAGTGACTCGATGTCCAAGAACTAAAGAGGAATTATTTTGTCAGTCCACAAAATGCTGTCAGATTATAAGAGTTGCATTTCCTTGTGTTAAAATCCTGCCTGTTATGATGCATTTTTCTTTGTTTGTTTTAGAAGGCAGTCATGGACTTTGATTTTATGTCAATAGAAATTGCTAGAGAAGTTCATGTGGAAGTTTTATTAGTAACTTTCCCCCTGGGACCAAAAAGTGTCAAGGAAATCACAAGAAAATTCACAGAAACAGCTAGCCTTAGTCATAGGAACTCACAGTCTGAAACAACAACCAGGGATCCTGCATGGTTCTCATCTAACCCTTTAAATATGAGTTCAAGTTGTGTAGTTTGGCCTGGCTGTGTGTGTCCAAACAGTGAGAGCACAGGTTGTCCCTAATACTTTGGTTGGCTTTTGGAAATCTATTCCTCATACTGGATTACCTTTCCTAGCCTGAAAACAGAGGGAAGTGCTTAGTCTTACTGCAACTTGATATGTATGCTTTGTTAATGCTTTTGGGAGGCCTGCCCATTTCTAAACAGAAACAGAGGATTAGGGGATTGAGATGGGGTGGGCAGAGAGTAAGTGGGGGGAGAATGGGAAGAGAGGACAATGTAGTCAGAGAAAATTACAGTCAAGATGTAGACTAAATAAAGTAATTTTTAAAAATGCCGCCGTAGGCTCATATAGTTGAATTCTTAGTCACTAGGGAGTAGAACTCTTTGATAGGATTAGAAGGATTAGGAAGTGCAGCTTTGTTGGAGGAAGTGTGTCACTGAGGATGGGCAAGGAAGTTTTAAAACTTATGCCTGGCCCAGTCTCTTTCACTACCTGTGGATGAGAATATAGCTCTCTCCTATTGCTCCAGTGCCTCTGTGTTGCCATAATTCCCACCATGAGGATAATGGACCAAACCTTTGAAACTTTTAACAAGCCACCAATTAAATGTTTTCTTTTATATGTCTTGGTCATGGTGTGCCTAGTCATTGGATTGTAGTTATTTACGGTTGTAATCAAGTTGACAACCAAGAATAGCAATCATAGTACCCACTGTGTAAAGCTGTTGGTAATAGGATGAAATAATAATTTGTACCACAAAACATTCAAAATGTTTCATGATTTGTCAGCAATTAAATAGAAAATATATTCCTTGCTCCTGTCTCTTTCCTTATGGGAGAAAAGAATGCTCTCAGTCCTGCCATGAAACTTGAAACTATGCTTTTTCTGTGTAATTGATAGGTTGTCAGGTATTTTCACTACAATACAAATTGTGTGCTTACATTTTTACAGTTTTTTTTCTACTAGAAATGCTGAATGGATGTTGAAAATTCTAGGTATGTTGCAACATACTGTCTTTCTCTCTTTTATGTACACACATACACCCACAATCTTAACATAATGAAAGTCAGTGTGACAATAAATAGAGTTAAAAATACTTATACATTAGATAAACAGCCTCCTGCTACTTAACCATAACTTCATAAACTCTATAGCTTATGCTTCCTTTCAAAATGTTTTAAATGTGTACTCTTTTCTTATCTGAACATTTTCTTTATCATAACCTTTTCTTATTTCTCCCTTATCTTCCTTTCTCTACTTAGTTTCATCTACTTTGTCTCATTTTCATTTTCCTTGCAAAGTCATCTAGACAGTCATAGCATCAGGGACTGCAGCACTGACATTCATATAATTACTTCAGCACCTTCTTGAGTGTAAATCTCTGCACACACCTTATTGCTTGTGATTTGCTGCTACTATATACTTTGGACTTTGTTGGCATTTTTATAGGTTAATGACAAAAAGGCTTGGGTGAAAAGCAAGCTCCTGGTCCACTCAGAGCAGCAAAGGAGAGTCTATATGAGCAAGAGGACAGGGATTATATGGAAAGATCCCACAGTGATAACTGGCTGGCTCTGGGGAGTTCACTGAGTCAAGAACAGCCACTGAGGAGCCATGGGGAAAGGAGCTAGGCCCTCCACAGTTAGGCAACTTTCCATTGGCATGAACAGGATGTGGAGCCTTGAGGAGTGGGATCAGTTGTACTCTGTTCTATTTGTGGTCTGGCACCATAGAGCCAATTCCTTGCAGAGGAACACTTAACCCAGTATTTATTTTGGGAGGAGGAAATTGGACTTTCCTGGAGTGGTTGTACTATGCTGCACTGACCCAACTTGAGACTTCTTGCCTTTTGGGGGGAGGGGATGTGGCAAAGGGGAAGTGGGAGGCTGAAGCCTGAGAAATTGGGAGGAGGAAAGGGAGGGAAAGCAGGGTATACATGGATAAAAAGACATTTTTTTTAATAAAATGTCATAAAAAAAGAAAATTTAAATCTGATTCACAGATAAGGCTCTGAACATGTATAACCATTGAGAAGGTCCAAATATATGCTAGTAAATGCTAAGTGATCAAAACATGAAGTGTACTGTGTAAAATTAATGCAGTTTTTTTCGTCTTTATGATATAAACTAGTAGGAGGAACTACAATAGGTATCACTTTCTAAAGGCCTCAACAAAAAAGAGAAAAATCAGGCAAATTTATGAATAAAAAAATTATTTAAAAAAATCATTCAATTTATAAATAGATAAAACAACAAAGAAGGGAGGAGGGATGGGATACAGAGTTTCTAAATAATATGAACTTCTCATAGTTAACAGACTTCTTAATTTAAATTGTCTTCTATTCAAGAATGCTGTCTTCCATCAGTCCACATTGATGAGGTGTTACAACTCAAGAGGTAAGTTCTGACTTGGCAGGGCTTGTGTTCTGAAAAAGTCATTTGATTTTGAACAAATATTCCTATCTATGTGTTTTAGCATTCTATTAGTGCTCCGTCTCCACTCATGGGTACACCAAGTAGAAACAAAATTAGAACTATCTATCTTTTAACTAAACATTTTCTTCTTTAGTTTATCTAATAATCAAAGAGCACCAGGTAAGATTTTTGCTCTTTTCTTCCTCTTATTAAAACACAAAAACAAAAACAGATTCCAGTACTTGAGATGTCTTGTGACATTTTTTTTTTTGGGGGGGGGAGGTGAGAGGCAAGGAGGAAGGCAAGTGATGGATGGCCTCTGGAGAAAGAGAGCTATCTCTTTGACATGTGTGTAAATTTCTCAAGAACAGTTGACAAGCTTAGAAGTTACTTAATCTCACCATAGTCTACAGGAGTGTTAGGAACACTTATTTGAGGCCCTAGATCTACTTATGATAGTCATTCCAAGTTGAAGTCTGTGGTTACTCTGGAAACTCAGTCCTGGGATGCTGTGTTCAAGTGCCTGCCATAGACATCCTTGAGATTATTTCATATATCTATGTGAATAAAGATTTTTCACTTTATATCCTTTACAAAAGCTTCAATTGCTAAATTTATCAGAGAAGTGGCTTGCCTGTGTACATTGCTCTCTTCTACTTTCTAGAGTGCAATCAAGTTGAACATGAAACTGAACTAGTTATTTTTCTCTATACTTCATGTTAAAAAGGATGAGTGCCTTACAACTTGGGAGACTAAATACATGCCCTCAGGTTTGAGACTGTATACAATAAATGAGAATAAAAACCTGCAAGTAAACAAAATATAAAGAAACTTAATTAGAAATTCCAATAGAAGAGCGTGGAGGGGAGAGTTTGGTGAGGCATTCCTGACACGTGGCAGAGCCAATGACTAGATACCACACAACTCTACATGCCTGCATAGATAGTATCACTACACTTGGAAGGTATGACCTGGATTCTTGTCATCAGTGTAACAATGAACCCTAAGGCAATCCCCCAATATCAGAACTGACCATGCCCATGGAACTCAAGAAAGTTAAAAGGATAAGGTGAATAAAGGGGAAAAAGGAATAGAGGAAGAGATTGGCTCCTGAAGAATATATATTTGCTGGGTGGAGAGAAAAAGAAAGCATCCTAGGCTCCTTTGAGAATATTAGTTCTCTCCCAGGAGCTGCTCCAGGATGAACATGATGTTTAATTTTACAGAGGGTATTTAATTTGCTAACATTTTATTGTGCCTGGTGATAGCTAATTTCTCATCCCAGCACATGACCAGAGAGATTATCCTGATTTGGGAATCTTCAATCAGTGGATACCAAAATTTCTTTCAGTTGTCCAACTGGTACTTATTGAAGAACCAGGGAAGTACCTCCATTTTAAGCAAGCACCTACCTCCAGCTTGAAACAGTTTCAAATTCTCAGAACTACTCATGAAAATACAAAGTCAGAATCTGCCAATGCAGGAGATAGCCTAGGGCCCTCTGATAGCAACTGACTAACCACCTAATGTCTCAGTACAGTAGTAGTCTATATAAAAAAGGGGTTCACAAACAACCTGCCAAACTGAAAACCAACACAACAGAGGAATTCTGGAAAATCCCTAAAAATGAGCCAATCGGAACTGTACCCTTACTGAGACCCCTAATTGATGTGACTTTGTGGTTTTCACCTTTAAAAACTGAGCTTTCACAGGGGCAGGTACCTCCTCCAGCCTCCGTGGAGTAGGTGTACTGATGACTGAAACCAATATATCTTTCAGAAAGTTTGCTTCTCTGGTGGTATCTTTGGGGGGTGTCAAGATCAGGACATAACACTCACATTTAGAGTGAATCCTATCAGGTATCCACAGAATGAGCAGACATTTTCAGAGATTAGAAGCATGAAATTTACCTTCTCACTGGTTCAACAACTGATAATCCTGGATACTGAGGTTCAGTTTCTTGTGTCCCAATATAAAAATTGTGTGAATACATGTAATAAGAGAGAAAACAAATACATTTTTTATAAGAAATACTAAATTTCTCACCAATGGGATGTTGGCCTAGCAGATAAAAGACTTTGAAGTTCAACTGAGGCCATGCACAAAGGATTGGGAATTTTTAGGTAAGTTTTTGTAGAGCCTGGGCATGTTGTTAACTGTTGGGTCTGGTTTAGAGTTTCTCAGCCTTCCTTTTTACCAATGGGTATCTTTCATACGATAGATAATTCTTCAGCTTTTATGTGTAGCCTTGAATAATTTCCCTGCCTTACCTTTTATGTGTAGCCTTAAAGTAATTTCCCTGCCTTACCTCCTGGAGTGTTCTTTCTAGCCATGATCTCCCACTTATCTAGTGTATTAGGATCTTTGTAACTGCATTGAATTCTTTCAGATCATGTAATGCTGTCTCTCCGCCTTAAGAAATCTCTAATCAAATCCCACTATTTGGCTTTTTAAGATATATTGACACATGATCGATATTAGTATACAGAAAAATTAGTGTCACTATTCACCACATGAAAATAACTTTGATTAAAGATTGTTTAGGAAGGAGATTCTGGAGAGCTAGAAAAGTCCATAAAGTATTAGCATCACAAGCAAATTGGAAATAAGAAAGAATAAATAATAAGGTAGTTATCCTGCCCTGAGAAGATGGAAATAAGTTTATTCCCTAGATTTGCTACCAGCCACCTAGACAAATTTTGAGACCCAAGCCAATGACGAAGCATGTCTTAAAATACAAAGAGTACAGCCTTCCTGAGTAATAGCACCCAAGCACTCTGGCCATCACAAACAATTGTACATAATTGCATGTTTACCTGTCCACATGTGCACATAAATGCAGCACACACACACACCTGCTTTATTAAGTGAATGCTTACTTTCATTATTTTGTATGCTCAAAAGTAAAGATAGAAAACAATGATTAAGCAGGCCTTCAATTAACATAATGATATTTAATAAATTGCTGAAAATACATTGGAAAAAATCAGAAACAGCATTTTTCTAGTCACAAGATTTTATACGATGTAACTTAAATCATATGTCTGAGGTTATGTTCCTTTAATGTTACAATACACAGAATTTCAAGTAGATCTTGAGGCTAATGATGCCACAGTTGGTCAGTAAAGGTCTATTGCTAAGAGAATGAGGGGTACGGGAAAAGGAGCTCTCTCACACAGAGATTAAATTGACTGGGGCCAGTGCAAAAGATGGGCTTGGGTTCTGCTTGGAATGCAGAAGGTGTAAGCTCTTGTCCATAGAGGAGTAGACTTCAGGCCAGCATCTCCCCAAGAATACCTATGTCTTTTATTTGATCAAACTCTCTTCCCCAAGAGGTGCCTGAGGGGAATTTATGCAGAATGTAATAAGATGTAAATTGGAAGAATTCTATTACCAATAGAAATTCTAGCTTGGGGCGCATATGGTGATTAAATACTTAAACCTGAAATAAAGTATTTAATTTTATATATTTCTTCCAAAGGTATTTAGAAACTAAAATGTAGATAATATTAATATATGTGCCATTTGGTAATACTGACTTTATTTTTTTTTCTCTTTGTTCCTACTGAGGTCATTTAAAGTCTTCAGTCCTGTATGGGTGATTCTACCAAATGTTTTGACAAGGCATTTATATCAATGACTCAACTAATAATAATCATATTTCAAGTTGTTTACATTTTATAGGAGTAAAAATAGAGTGCAATAGTAAGCTCTAGCATTTTATTTTAGCCAATAAAACAATATTAATGGAGTTGTAACAAATGAAGAATAGTCATACCGTTTGAGACTGTTAATTTGATAAATAAATATAAATACAGTAAATGTTGATACAAATTTTGGGACAAATTACCTTTACTGAAGAAAATTTAACTTTCATAGGAAAAATACATAATTTATCCTCACAAGTTATCAAATATTCTTCTTAGATGTCAAGGATTACAAAGATAAATTAAATTACTTTTCTATGAGAAATTCAGTTTATAAAATTTTGCTCATATTTATTTTCAAGATATGGCTTTGTGTGATACTTTTGCAATCATCATTACAATTTCCTAAACTTGGGGATACAAAAATACCCCCTTTTTATAAGCTATATATTTTCCTTCAAGGAACAGAGAATCATATTGATTCCTGAGTAACAGGGGATATAAATAAACTTGTGTTTTTGCTGTAGAATATGAGATTTGAATTGGAAACAGAGAAATGTTTATATAATACAAAAGACCTAATAAATGTAGAAGATATAATATATGATATTAGTTTGTGTATGGGTCAATTATAATTATGACCTAGAAATAAGAGAGTACTATATATAGGCCTTAGTAATACATAATAGGATGCACAGCAAAGTTAAGACACATGCCTTTCTTCCATCTATATATCTTATGTTTTCCCTGCATCTCCTGGTCTGGCTGGTTGGTGACTTCCTGGCTGGCCCCAAGGTGTCTGATGTGGGAATGCATTTGTGTACGCTGTGAATCTCAATCTTTAAATAAAGGAGCTGTTTTGGGTCAGGGCGGGCACCATGGAAGAAGTGGAAGGAGAGTTCAGAGTTTAGGTAGGAGAAGCAGGGTGGAGTCCGAGGCAGATCTAGCCAGCCGCCCAAGGAGCAACATGTAAGGAACACGGATGAGCCACGGACCACGTGGCAGACAGATTAATAGAAATGGGTTGATTAAGATGTAAGAGCTAGCTAGCAATGTGCCCGAGCCATAGGCCAAACAGCATAAAGTTAATAGAAGCGTCTGAGTCGTTTCTGGGGACCCGGGCAGCTGGGTGGCTAAGCGGTCCCGGGTGGCAGGTCTGTGGGTCCCGGATCTCTGGCGTCCGGGACCAGAGAGAACCCACTACAACAGGTGTCTCCCACTTTTTCTCTCTTGTACTCTTCTCACATCTCTCTTCTACCCTACTTATTCTCTCTGCCCAGAAACCTGCCTAGCTATTGGCCATTTTATTTTTACTAGACCTATCAGGCAGACATTTAGGCAGGCAAGGTGAAACAATGCAGCACATCCTTACACAATCTTGACATCTTTAGCAGGATACACCTTTACACAAAGTAACTGTCTACAGTATAAACAAATGTAACACATCTTTGCCAGGTTAAACAAATATTCCACAAGAGGGCTCTCTGTCCTGATTGTTGTAGGGGGCGTTAGAGAAACAGTAGGATCAGCTTTCTTTCCCTCACTCATGACCCTGGGCTAGCTCTCTCACCTGTCATAGCTAGGAGGGAAAGAGAGGAGAGGGCATCTTTTACTTAGCCATAACATCATATGGAAGAAGGGGGTGGGTGAGCAGATCACGTGCTTTCATATATTGTGATACGCTTACTTGCATCCCTGACCGCAGGGTCAGCTCTACTGTGCTTCCCAGGTGAGGGGTGGGGCCATCTTTCCTGAATGCAGGGGTAAGCTATCCCTTGAGGGGTGTGGCCAGTTTGCTTGCTGCAATATCCAGAAAGGGGCAGGACTAGCAATCTCAGGACCAATGAATGTGGGGCCAGCTCAACACAGCATGGTTACAATGACTCTCTGACTCATACAGGGCATGACCATCACCACAGACTCCTGTTGTAGCAGGACTATAAACACAGACATGGCCCTTGGCAGCAGCTCAGGGGCTAGGATGCTATCACAGCTCCCATGGCAGGACAGGGCACTCAGATCAGGCAGGTCCCAGCCGCAATATGGCTCCCGAGAAGCATGGTTCTAGGTGACTGGCCAGACACAGTTATCCAAAGAGACCTCAGAAACAAATGGTGACATGGACATCACACTAAAAAACCCAGCCTTCACAGGTCCATGAACTCAGGCCTGGCCCTAGGCAGTGGCCCATGCCAAAATGTTTCTGTGGCTCCAGATGTTCGCACTAGCCGCCAAGATAAATATAGCCCAAGGTACAACATAGTCCTTGGACCCTGACATAGTCTGAAGTGGCTGACCTGACTAAGTGCAATCATCAGCACGGCTCTCATGACAACAAAAGCCATCCTGGTCAGGGCTGCTCAAAGAGTGCTATACCTGGGTCCATGACCCTACAATGGCCAGAGACTGAGTTGATGTCCAAGTTATTGTTTAATATTTAATTTAATTTAATTCATTTTTTATTCTTCTCTCGAAAAACATTTCCCAACCACAGCCTCCCTTCTGTTCTCCCTTCCCAGTCCTTCCTAACCTCCTTTCTCTGTTAGAAGCATTGCTTCTTCATTTAACTTTTAAAGGAAGCCTGCAGATTACTTAGTCCCACAGTTAAAACAAAGACAGTCCAAATGAAAAAATAAGTGTAGATACAAGAACAACCTCATTTATAACCATACATCAGACAAATAATAACCTGCTCCTCTAGAGAAACTAAAAGCTGAAAAAGAGTCTAAAGGGGCAATAATTTGAACAGCTATATAAACCAGTGTAAGAGGAAAGACTAGCCCTCAGCAGAATTCTACAAATACAGGGTATTTTTTTCTCTACTTCTGAAGAAAACCACATCAAGAGGTAATATTCCCCCATTCAACATAAAGATGACTTTTCCTCTGATGCTGGTTTCCCTTAAAGTCTGTAGAATATCAGTATTCCTTATAGAATCCAACTTAAGTAGTGATATAGAAGTATATAACTTGTAAAAATGATAATTTTCATCAATAATGGAGATTCTCTTTTCCTTAATTAATAACCCAGGAACCCTTTCTAACTTGTATAATAACTAACGTTGATGGTTATACTCAAAGCTAAATGAAATTGTTTTCTGGCCCAGCTGTGTGAATTGCCTTATAATTGGTCTGATAACAAAGTACAGACTTTGAGGTCCTCATTTAATTCCTGTATCACATTCCTAGACACATAGCTTACTTTCCCAGTTAAACTTTATGATATTTGCATGATAGGATGTTTATAAACTATGAGAGTTTTAACAATGCAGATGATCAATTAGATTTTAATTAAATGCTTGTCAATGACACAAAGATCACCAATTTTTTACTGATATCTTTTCAAGGTAAGTAGTGACTTAACAATTAGTGATAAATTACTAAAAATAGTCCTTCTCTAGAATAAAAGCATCACTTTCTGAATATCCACATACTTAAAATATCTTAAAGAAAATGGTGATTATACTTTTTACCTTACAAAATTCCAAATAAAGAAAAGCATTCAAAATTCTTTTCAAAGGGTACATAACTTCTCGATATCACTGATGGTTGATAATTATAATTATTATTATTTAATAACTATATAATTTTTATACAGTATTATTATTTTTTAAAAATCTTTAAGTAGTTGTAACCTTACTTAATTTTTGGTTTGCTCTTCTGTTTACTTTCATTCTGTTGCTCTGGGTATATTCTCATTGATTATAATCTGACACTATTCTTGAAAATGCTTTGTCATATTTTTAATATATAGCCATAACAATACTTCTCATCCCTACCACCAGAGAGATATCATTCTTAAGCCCATAGATGGCACAATTCCACAAGACCATCTGGGTCTTATATCCCAACAGAATTCCAAGCATGTGATGTTTAATATCAACAGTCAACTTGATGGCAGAATATCTACAGAGTGACAGGATTATAAGCATGCCTGTGGGGAATTATTTTAATTAGGTTAATGATGTGCAGAGACCCACTCAATGTGGGTGGGACCATTACCTCTAGTGGGAAACTAAGTGAAAAGGAGAAAGCAAAGCAAACACATTTACTTATTACTCCTTGCTTTTTGATTAGATGTAATGTTACTATCTGTCTAGACTCCTGTTGCTATGACTTTCTGGCCATAACAGATTGTAAACTCAAACTGTGACTTGAAATAAGCTTTCTTCCTTATGTTTTTGTGGAGTTATTTTACATCAATGGTTAAGGTAACTGAGACAAGAGAAACCTGAGTGATGTTCAAAAAGTAGTGCTGTTTCATGGTCCTCTAGCATACAGCTGTTTCAGACAAAACTCCTTGGTATTCAAAGTATCCACTCCATTTCTACTTCAAATCTTTCTCTCTAGCGAACTACATAGGGTAGGGAGAAACTTATGAATTTTGGCTTTCAACAGAAATAGTTAAGTTATACAAACCTTTGTCCTTCAGCTTTCCCATAGCAAAATTATTGAACCATGAATCTCAGGAAGTGTTGAGGCAGGAAAAGGAATAAAGATTAGTTTCTACACGAAGCTATAAAATAAGCATATCAAAGACAATTGTTGGTAAAGGGGAGTTTGATATTCTCTAACTACCATTAATACACACACACACACACACACACACAGAGAGAGAGAGAGAGAGAGAGAGAGAGAGAGAGAGAGAGAGAGAGAGAGACGTCATAAATCCTAATCTTTAATGCATTACTCACCTTGGAATTCTAAACATGTTTTTTTCTTCTCTAGATAGCCAACCTTGCTTCTGAACCTCTTTCTTAAAGGACTGTCTCTGTTTAAACTTTGTTTGTACTAGTTTCTTTATTTTTGATACAAGAAACTGGAATTTTAAAAAAGTTTTAGAACACGATTATCTACACATGTCATATGGATTATGAAATGAGAGAAAATGGCTAACTATAGGCACTGGAGACAAGTAGGCAATGAGTGAGGAATATAGATTGTCTATAGGGGCAGGGCGAAGCAAGGAAAGCTCTGGGATAAGTTCTCACAACATACTGTTTCCTTCTTCCATGCAGCGTGGTAAAGGACTATGTGTTACTAAGACTAAAAGTTAAGTGACAATTTATCAGAGCATCAATACAATATTAAATCATAATGCCAAAAAATGACTAAAGATGATATTTTAAACCTAATGCTATTGTCTAAAGAACAAATGTTGCATTTCTGTAGCCTAGAATCATTTCTGTTTCTCTGCCTTATTTCCATCACCCCATTCACAGAATGAGGCCTCAGTGATAGGGGCACCAGTGGAGTTTAAGGGGAGGAAGTCAATAAGAACATTACAGCAGAATTCAGCATTGAGTCAGATTTGCTAGTATCCAGCACCAGGCAGATTTCAAAAATTCTATTCTATAAATTCATATCTTCTAAACAGAGCTCACACAGATAGTCTCTATATGTTCCTGACAAAAGGCAAAATATAAGCTTCACTAAGATGAAGCAATATTTCATATTAAATGGTTAACATTTTATGCCATGGTTTTGGTAAATACCTACGATACTCCTCAATCCCCAAGACTTTATGCTACTCCCAGGCAACATATTTAAAGCATGTCCACTGCTACCCATTTTAAAAGTAGGGCAGCAGAGAAATAAGTATAACTACCCATACAACAACCATCACAGAACTAATGACAAAGAGGATAGAATAGGAAACGTTTACCTCTGTCCTACATTCAGTGTCTCACAATTCAGACCCTCCGAGTGCTATTCTAGTAGACACAACATAGTCTACTATGACTAGTAGACACAATCTGTAAAGGTTCCTAGGGACCGGATAGAAAACCTTGATTCGTATCAATAAGACTGCTGTAATAACCACCAATATATCTGGTGGCTGATTGCAGCAGCATTGAACTGTGCCTGTTCTTTAGCACTCAGTCTAAAGCACCAAAGGTTTGTTCCTGGCCCATTTCAATGTTGGTTTAATCAGATAGAGACCCAGAAGATAATCTACTATTGTTAATGTTGGTAGTCAAAAACACCCTTTTCCAAACTGAGGCAACACAAAAATGGTAGATATTTTTAATGTCATTAAAATGAAAATAGAGCTAAATGCTAAATTATAACACAAGAAATTAGAGCAGGACCTACTGTAGTGAAACTCAAAATATAGAGAAATCTCAGAGTGTGAGAAAATAGGACAGCAACTTTAATGTGACAACTGGTCAACCTCTGCCCCAGATGGGAAGTAAAAGTGAAGTATGCCCTTTTAGTCATACACTAAAGTTTATTCTTATTCAGATTATTAGTGTGCCTTCCAATAAACCTTGGCTCAGCCACTCTATACTGATGAAATATGACAGCAAATTACACCTCATTGACACTCAGATGTAGGGGGCCCTGCAGGGCTGAAATAGCAGAAATATCCACAGAGTCAGAGAAAATAAGCCAATGATAGAAATTCAGGACCTATAGACAGAAGTAAACTCAGAATATAAAGAAAAGGATGGACATCTTAATTTTTTTATTCTCCTAATGGTATCACATACCAATGATGATAAAAACATAAATAAATATGTAAAAGGTAAAGTATGGGAATCATTAGAATGCATTATAGATGGATATTAAGTGCCAAAGAATAAATCTAATTGAAAAGATACAACTTGACCAAGTAAACCATAGATATTTCAAAACCTCTCATGTAAGATGACTGGTCTCAATGAATGAATATCAAAGAAATAGATAGCATAGGTCATCTTAGTTGACAAGACAGTAGTCTTCTTAACAGAAACAATATGGGTAAAGAGAGTGGGAAGTGATTTTAATTCATTGTAGGGGAATAAGCATCAATGTGTCAAACAAGAAAATTGTGTGTAGTAGAATAATACTTTAGAAATAAAAGGGAGAGAAAATTATTATTAGAAGACAAAAGGTGACAAAAATTTTTATCGTCATCATGTCTTTACTTCAAGAAATGTTAAGGAGAGTTATAGAGATAATAATAAGGTAGAGAAAAACAATGTGTAAAATTTGCTTTAAAACAATAGCTACTTATATAATTTAATGAGTATTACAAATATGATGCATGAGGTCATCACTTTTTTTATTATGAAGGCTAAAAAGTGAGTGAAACAATTTAAACAGAATCATAGTCACATGCTCAACCATATCCAAGGAATAAAGATAAAAAATAAGATAAAAAAATTTAAAATGAAGCTGAGTATGGTGGTACATACCTGTAATTCCAACATAAAGGACATTTTAGAGTACTAGAAATTTGATTCAAGCCTGAGTATATATGGAGACCCTGTTTCAAATATTCAAGAAAACAAAATCTCAAAATATAGAGAATTAAGTTCTGTTACCAATTTTGATTTGTTGTTTGTTTTCTGTAAGAGATCTCATAAATGATAGTAATCAAAGTTGTCAACCCAGAAATCAAAGGAAGAATTAGCAAAAAAAGATTACCTCAAACCAAAATGTTTTTGCTCAAACACAAATTCAATTAAAATTTAGTGAAGATCCAACATTCAGAATTTTATAAATCATTTAAAGGTGAGATGTTTTGCAAAAAAAAAATCTAATGTAGTTACTACCTAAAAATCTGAGTAAGTAGTACAAAATATCATGGTATACATGTGCAGTATATACAGTTGGTATTTCTATAAAAATAATATTTCTGTAAAAATTTCTGAAAAATAGTCAGCATGAAAAAATAATTACTATCCTTATCACTTGGGAAAATAAAATCACAATGGCAATAATAGTCTCTTCACTCCAGCTGAATAGCTGTTGTCAAATCATAAATAACAACAACTATTAGAAGATAGAGAAATTTTCAAAAGGTTTTTAGGAATGCCATTCACTGTAAATAATATTCAAAACAATATGGAAGTTTTTCAGATAATTTTAAATAATAATAATAAATTTCCATGTATCAATTCTGGATTTACTCATTATACACAGAAAAAAAATTCACATGTGAAGGAGATGTATACTTTTTCATGTTTCTGTATCACTATTTACAGTAGCCCAAACTAGATATTATAAGTTTTTAAAATCCAATGAGTGGATAAAGAAATTGTTCAATATATACAGCATGAAATGCTTTAAAACACTAAAATGGAAGAAACCTGACATTAGTAAAAATATAAATGGAATTTCAATGAATTCGAGAAGATGAAATTAGTCAGACACAGAGGTTAAGTACTAACTGATCTCATATGAGGAATTTCAAAGTGTTAATTTTTTACAAGTTGAGAGAAGGATGCTGTTAACCAAAGGCTGGGAGGGCAGAGAGGTGGTAAGGCTAGCTAAAGGTTAATTAACGGATGCTAACTTCCAGATGGGCAGGAGCAATGAGATCTGGACCTCAATTGCATGGTTGGGTGAGAACTGATGATGAAAATGAACTGTGGACTTTCTTTAAAAGCTAGACTAAAGGACATAGACTATTTCAATATAAAGAACTAAAAAATGTTTTAAATATAATTTAGCATGACAAAACATTAACATATAGACATCGACTAAAATAAATAATAGATATTAACTATGTGTAACTTCTAAAAGTTCAGAAATGAGTATTCTCAAGACCACATTTATTTTTCTCTGATTTTAATTTTCATTTGACTGGTACATGATATTCATTTACACTACAATACATGACACAGTATCTCTTTGTAACCTTACCTAAATTTCATCACAGAATATACTACAATATATTTTTTTCTTATTCAAGTTTTGAATTTGGTCTGTGTTTCTGCATTGAGGGGAATTCAATTAACTTTTTAATGACACAATTACCTTGCCAACTTGAGTCATGTTAGTGCTCTATGGGCACTCATTTCAGTCTATGTCTTTGACCTACAAATTAAAGGTATTATTACAGCAGAACTTTGAGTGGTGCATATGTTGATATTATATGCATGTATGTTGACTACATTCTTGAGAATATAATTTTCCCTTTAACCGTGATTAACATAATTGAATATGAATGGATAATAACAAAAGGCTTCCAAATATATGATCTATGCCATATTTTTGCTAAAAGCAGCTGAGAGTTTCAATTTGTCGGTTGCAATATTTCTCCATTTGAAACACATTCTCTTAACAATTCTGTTGAGCAGTGATTTCTCAGTAAGTGTGGATCTTGTGTTTCTGTGAGGCTGAAAAGTTCAAACCAACTATTTGTTGCCAATATCCCATAAGAGTGTTCACATTTCTGAAGCCTACTCAAGAACTTTGAATTTTATTTCTGCCATATTTATAAATCATATTAAAAAAATGTTTTATATAAATTTTCATAAGTATTTTGTTGTGTTCTCATTTTTATCTATGGTTTCATATTTATATAGTTAAATATACTTTCTGATAGATATGAATTATTTTTTAATCATTTCTCGCTTTACAGATGTACATTTTGTCCCATATTTGAATACTCTATCCAAAAATAGGAATGTATTATCTGTTGTCTCTCTGTCTGTCTGTATTATGTTGTTTTTCTATATAGATTTGTATTTTATTTGCATAAAATTCTAGTGGATAGGAGAAATGAGAAAATAAAAGTTAACACTATGTTTTTTTCTATCTTTACAGGTCTCTAGAGTAACCTGAAGTAGTCCCTGAGACAACCCTTGGCATGAGATTCTCAGAAAGACTTTGTGTTAGTGACTGACAATTTTACCACGAGGAGTTTCAAGGTGTTTAGTATCAGTTTGTCAAGGCAGATTTGACAATTAAGACTGGATAGAGAAAGGTGGTTCATTTTAGAAATTCTTCATTCTGTTTATCAGGGAAGCAATGCCCAGGGGGTTGGTTCTCACTATATAAGGTTCTAGTGAGGCTTGTGAGCTCATGTAGTATAATCTCAGGTTCCTAAAAATTTCAAATTATTTTTTCATAATAGATAAATAAATGGATGGAATCCGGCACCCAAATACTGCCATTTTCCTCAGCATAAACACACACATATAAATAATATATAAATATATAAATAAATGTATAAATAAAGGCATGAAAATAATAAATGCCTAAATGCTGGATTAGAAATGTAACACAAATTCATTCCACTGTGAATATGGGTTTAATATTGTATTGATACAATAACACATCAGTTTAATTGATAGAATCTTTCATCATTTGACATGATATTTGCTCATCAGTAGAATACACTTTTACTTCCACAAAAGTTTTTTTAAGTAATATTTCTAAGATTTTTCCATGAAAATTTAGAATCAACGTCTCTGCAAAGTACCCTTGTATACCAGAGACCCTTGAACAAGGGAGTGAAAGTTCTAAGTAGGTCCTAGCTTGATCTCTCCAAGTTCAGAAAGTTGTGTAGTTGTGCAGCAATGGGGCCTTACTCTCAGGTTGTGTCCGTTTTCTCTATAGAATATGGCTTCCTGTTCACTGCTTTTATGTGCTTTCTGAGAGTGTGAGTATGTATGTCACCAACTTTAGTGCCTTCTCTTCGAGTTTGCCTTCTGTTGGTTTTCCTTGTTTGAATATGTGATGGGCTTTGTTTTAAACTACTGTATTTTATCTTTTTATGTTTTATCTCTTAGGAGATGTTGTTGTAATGGGAGAAAGGGAGTGGATCCTATTGGGAGGGAATGCTGGGGAGAAACCAGGAGGAGAGGGAAGGAAACAGTCAGGATGCATTATATGAAAAAATAATTTATTTTCAACAAGAGGGTGGAGACAAAGAAAACTACTTTAAAAGGACTTAGAGTATGTTTTATTTTGCTTGGGTTTAAGCACCCTTGTTATTATTTTTGCCATGTTTATTTTTAGAATTATTTTATGTTTAATAAAACTTGAACAAAAAGGAACAAAATTAACTAGTCAAATCCTCCAAATACTAAAAAAAAATTATGAAATATACATGTAAATTTGAGAAATATTTACAGCTTTATAAAAAGTGCATGTATCTTTCAGATATACTTAACATTAAATCAGTAATAATGTCTTATCAGTAGTTACCAGAGAAAAATATGGAAACTACTAAAACTAAGGTAATACCAGGAAATACTCCAAGTGTTGAAATACAAGGAGTAGTTTCAACAACCATATTTTTAATAAGTTGTGTACAATTCTTTATTCTAAACTATATGTATACATATATATACATATGTACGTACACATGTTTAAAAGAATCAATATATTTATGTACTTTATGTCAGTGGCTTCTATTATAGAATTCATGGGATTCCTTACTGTTTGATGAAATTATATGCCTATACTCCATGTCTGCCATGATCTCTGTTTTCCTATTACTTTGAAGCAACTTAGGCAGTAGAACAGAAAATCAGTTAAACAGAACTCATATCAACAACTGGAGACCCTAAAGCTTCCCAGTCTGACATAGCTCCTTGGCCTACAGACAACTAAGAGTCTACTAATAGCAGCCCCTGCAATTACTGAAGACACTCAGGCTCCAGGCTCACAATTACCAAAGAGCCAACCAAGAGCTGATTAAGAGTCAACAGAGGAAGCAATGGGAAGACACCAGTGCAAGAATACATATAACAATATAGAGAGCAGGAAGACACCAACAGAAGAAGGTGGTAGATTTATAACATCAAGATCTCATCATTACAATGAGAGGAGGACACAGAAATAAATGACCTGAAACACAACTTTATGAAGATAATAGAACTTTAAAAGAAGATATTAGAAAAAAACCCTTAAAAAATAAAAGAAAATACAAGCAAAAAAAAATTGGAAAAGATGAACAAATCCCTGAAAAAATAAAGAAAGCAAAGAAAAACACCCAAGTAGGTGAAAGAAACATTCTGAGAATTAAAAATTGAAATAGAAGCAATAAAGAAGGCACAAACCAAGACAAAACTGGAAATAGAAAACCTGAAGAAATGAACCAGAACTACAGATTAAAGCATAACCAACAGAATGCAAGAGATAGAAGAGAGAATCTCTAGAGTGGAAGATTCAATAGTGGGAATGGATAAATCAGATAAAGAAAACAAAATCAAAAGAGTCATAACACATAATATCAAGGAAATTCAGGACACCATGAAAAGGTCAAACCTGAGAATAATTGGAATTAAAGAAGGAGAAGAATACCAGCTCAAAGGCACAGAAAACACGTTCAACAATATCATAGAAGAAAACTTCCCCAACAGAAGAAAGGAAATGTCTATAAAAATACAAGAAGCTTACAAAACACCAGATAGACTAGACTCCCCCCAAAAGTCTACTTGCCACATAAAAATCAAGCCAGTAAACCTATAGAACAAAGAAAAAATACTAAGATCTACAAAGGAAAAAGGACAAATTACCTATAAAGGCAGACCCATCATAATAAAACCCGACTATTCAATAGAAACAATAAAAGCAAGAAGGTTCTGGTTAGATGTTATACAGACACTAAAAGAGCATGTATTTCATTCCAGACTACTTTACCCAGCAAAAATATCAATTGTCTTAGATGTAGTAAACAAGGTATTTCACTGCAAAATCTGATTTAAACAATACCTTTCCACAAATCTGGCCATACAGAAAGCACTAGAGAGAAAACTCCCACCTAAGTAAACCAGACATACCCATGAAACTACAAACAATAGATGACCCCACAGAAGAAAAGCCCAAAGAAGGGAAAAACACACAAGCTACCATCAAAAATAACAAGAAATGATATTCATTGATCATTAATATCCCTTAATAGCAATGGAATCAATTCACCTATAAAGATAAATTCTAACACAATGGATACAAAAACAGAAGCCATCCTTCTACTGAATACAAGAAGCACACTTCTCCTTCAAAGACAAACACAGGCTCAGAGTAAAAATTTTGGAAAAGTCTTTTCAATCAAATGGTCCTAAAAAACAAGCAGATATAGCCATTGTAATATCTGACAAAATAGACTTCAAATTAAAATCAATCAAAAGAGACCAGGAGAGACATTACTTATTCATGTCAGGAAAAAAAAAAAACCACCAAGATGAAATCTTAATCCTGAATATTTATGCTCCCAACACAAGGGCACCTACATATGTAAAAGAAACACTTCTAAAGCTTAAACTTCACATCAAAACCCACACACTAATAGTAGTAGACTTCAATACCTCACTTTTATCCTTGGATTGGTCAACCAGATAGAAACTCAACACAGAAATAAGGGATCTAATAGATGTTATGGACCAGACAGACTTAATAGATGTATACAAAACCTTCCACCCAACCAGAAAGGAATATACATGTTTCTCAGCACCCCATGGAACTTTCTCTAAAATTGATCACATACTCAGTAATAAGGTAAATATGAATAGAACAAAAAAATAGGAATAATTTCTTTATCATATAAGAGCACCATGGTCTAAAGTTAGAGTTCATCAACAACAAAATACAGAAAGGCAACAAATTGAACACCTCTTAATTGAACCACATCTGATTCAAGGAAAAAGTTAAGAAATAAATCAAAGACTTCTTAAATTGAATGAAAATGATCCACAACATACCCATACTTATGGGAGACAGCGAAAGCAGTGTTAACAGGAGAACTTATAGCTCTAGATGCCTATATGAAAAAGCTAGAGAAATCTCAAACAAGAGACATAACAGCACAGCTGAAGGCTTTAGAACACAATCAGAGGCAAACTCACCTAGAAGGAACAGATGGCAGGAAATAAATCAAGTATAGGGCTGAAGTCAATACAATAGAAAGAGCAAATAAAAATACAATGAATCAAAACGTTGGTTCTTTGAGAATATTAAACAGATAAACCATATCCAAACTAATTCAAAAGCAAAGAGTATACGAATTAACAGAATCAGAAATGAAATTAGGGACTTAACAGCAGATACCCAGGAAATCCATAGAATTATCAGGTCATGTTTCAAAAATCTATACTTCACTAAAATAAAAGACCTAAAAGATATGAACAGCCTTCTGGACAGTTACCACTTACCAAAATTAATTCAAGATCTGACAAATGATCTAAAAAGACCTATAACACCAAAGGGAATTGAAGCTTTTATTAGAAGTCTCCCAAGGGGGGAAAAAGTCAGCCAACCAACAAACCAAACAAACAAAAAACAGGACTGGATGGATTCAGTGCATAATTCTACCAGACATTTAAAGAAGAACTAATACCAACATTCCTCAAAATGTTATATACAGTAGAAACTGAAGGAACATAGCTATTTTTTTTATGAGCTCAAAATCATCTGATTACCAAGCCACTCAAACTTACAACAAAGACAGAGAATTACAGACTGATCTTCCTAATGAAAATTGATGCAAAACTACTCAATAAAATTCTGGCAAACTGATTACAATAATGTATCAAAAAACTGATCCACCATGATCAAGTAGGAGTCATCTCAGGGATGCAGGGATGGTTCAACATACAAAAACTGTGACTGTCATTCATCATCTAAGCAAACAGAAAGAAAAAGCCATGTGATCATCTCATTAGATGCTGAAAAAGACTTTGAAAAATCCTAACACTCCTTCATGATAAAAGTCCTGGAGAGATTAGGAATACAGGGAAAATACCTAAATATAATAAAGGCGATATATAGCAAGGCGACAGCCAACATCAAACTAAAGGGAGGAAAACTCAAATCAATCTTACTGAAATCAGGAACAAGACAAAGCTGTCCTCTCTCATTATCCATTCAACATAGTTCTCAAAGTTTTAGCTAAAACAATAAGAGAACAAAAGAAGAATAAGTGGGTAAAATTGGAAATCAAGAAGTCAAAAACTATTTCTATTTGGAGATGATATGATAGTATACATAAGTGACCCTCCCCCCCCCCCAATTCTATCATGGAATTCTTACAGCTGATAGACACCTTCATCAGGGTACGTGGTTAACTCAAAAAAATTATTAGCTTCTTATACGCTAAGGATAAATAGGTTAAAAAAAGAAATAAGGGAACATAATCCTTTGTAATTGTTACAAATAACATTAGATGTCCTAGTGTAACTCTAACAAAGGGAGTAATATATCTGTTTGACAAAAACTTTAAGTCACTGAAGAAAGAAATTGAAGAGAATATCAGAAAATGGAAAGATTTCCCGTGCTCCTAGATAGGCAGGATCAACACAGTAAAAATGGCAATTTTGCCAAAACAATGTACAGATTCAATGCAATTCCCAACAAAATCCCAATCTTGAAAAGATAATGCTCAACTTAATATGGAATAACAGGAAACTCAAGATTGCCCATTCCCTGCAGAGCAACACCTAATCCAATCTTCATATTGGAATAAGGACATTGGACTATCCTGGAATTGATGTGCCATGCTAATCTGACCCATCTTGGGACTCCTTGCCCTTTTGGGAGAAGGGAATAGGAGATGAAGAGAAGGAAAGCTGAAGGCTGTCTGGAGGGATTGTGAAGAGGGAAAGGAAGGGGACAGGGGGATACATGGATTAAAAAGATTTTTTAATAGAAAATTAAAATGAACATACAAAAAAGAAAGACATAATCAGGACTAACAAATATTCAGGGAGGTTTTTAGAAGTTCAGAACAATTGAAAGCTTTTGTTTCTTGTATATCTAATTCTATCAAGAATTCAAAACACTGAGAATTGTGGTGATATATTATATATGTAATTAAGTACGCCTGGAATATCAGAGAACAGAATCACCCACAGTCCAGCCAAGAAGGTTGGAGAATGGTGATTCATACCTTTAATTCCTTTCTCAGGGTGATCAAGTTTTGACTTACACCTTTAATCCTATCACTCAGGAGACAGAGATCTTTCTGGATTTCAGTGAGTTCAAGTCCTCACAACCAAGCAGTATTAGTTCACACCTTTAATTTTAACTCTAGAATTATCATACAAAAGTGTATCAGGACAGCTAGTTGGGGAAGATAGATGAGTCAGGAGAAGGCAGAAGTTTATTCATTCTATAGTGGGACCAGACAGGCTGAGAACCCTTGAATATAGTGTTTACCCCATTCACCCTCAGAAGCTGGCTTGGTGAGAATTGACTGTGGTCTGTTTCTTCTTTCTGATATTTCAGCTTTCCCCAATACCTGGCTCCTGGCTTTCATTATATTCTAACTAGGATTCATGCAATACAGGATGGTTTCCACAGATGGGATAATAGAATTATTTTTATGTAGTTTGCTAATTTGAAAAATTGAGGTTTAGAACTCATGAATCATTTGTAAGCAAATTATAGGAAAGCCAATGAATGCTTCTGCAAAGCATCTTCAGCATCCTGAGTGGCAGATGAAGCACACTGTGTTCCTCAACTATTTCTATTGTGTGTCTAATTGAGTAACAATCTCCTAAATTTGTTGACTCTTAAACTGGGAATACAATCTAAAAACAGATATTAATAAAAAAAATACAGTAAACTGAAACAAATTTTAAGCTACTAATTCAGCTGCTATTTTGTAAAATTTTACTTGGAATTCTTCAGTTCCAAAGCATATCTGGCATATTTCTCATATTTTGTTAGAGCTGCAATATCAGTAATTTTTATGTTAAAGGGAAACAGTTTTTTATGTAGAAATCCTTAATAATTTCCATTAATTCACAAAGATTTTATTTTCTAAAAATCATATTTTTTTCTTTAAAACTTCTTTTACCTTTTTAGCAATGAATATAAAACAATTGTAATATTGTATAGAAAATGAATATGTTTTTGTATTAAGACGTCTTTACTTATGCCACACACATTTGTACAGAGATCACGAGTGTACATGCACACACACTTTGGACAAACATCCCCTTTTCATGCACTCATTTTTCAAAAATGATGTTGATGTTATAGAAGGTAACATTCCAGCAATGACTTCATTTTTAAAAACTAAAGGATTTATTTCTCTTATTATTATAGTTACCAAGTTACATAGATAATATAGAATATATTTTAGATATATAGAATATTTTTGTAGCTAATATAGAATGCTCAATGACATACATTAAACTTTTATCATTGAACAGATATGCAGCATATTAAGGTTATTACATTGACCAAATAGTATAAAATTTCTTACAACAACCTAAGGTCAGATTTCTTCTTACTTGTGGCTTTAACACACAAAAGGTAGGTGACTGTCAAATGGCATGGGCAATTTGTAGATCCTTTTGGAGTAGGATCAGAATATGTTCCTTTGCATGAAGTGGCATCTTGGAGCCCATTTCCCACAGAGGAACACCTAATCTAGCCTTCATACTGGAATGAGAGAATCAGACCTGCCTCAACTGGATATGCCAGACTGAACTGACCTTTTATGAGGCTCCTGCCCTCCTTGGGGAATGGATGTGGAGATGAAGTGAAGGTGGACCAAGGGAGGACTGGGAGGAACTGATAGGAAGGAAAGGAGGGTGAGCAGTGGTATATATGGAAAAAAACTTTAAATAAATAAAAAATGGAAAACAAAACCATATATAAAATATGTGTGTGTGTATATATATATATATATATATATGTATGTATATGTATGATTACTCTCTAGCCTCCGAGTTAGGAAAAGGATATTCTTACTTTTTTTCTTGTTTCATTATTCAATGTGATCTCCAAAAAACCTTTCCTGATTCACTTTGAAGAACTATATAAGTCAGTGTAAATTTTTCAAAGAGTTCTAACAGACATATTGAGAGCATATGTTTGGGGTTACTTTACATTTGCAGCTCTTACTATGCAGTTCATGATGCTTACAAAGTCATTACTAGCCTCTTGAGGGCTGGTACTTAGGCATATGGTGCGAAGGCCAACTGAAGTTTAAATATTCAATGTAAAATCAACAATATGTAAAAATTATAAAAACAGTATTTCAGAATAAATGTCAAGACAAATTATTTTTCTCTATCAGTAGATTTATCTAAATTTTTAGTAAATTGTATTGAATGGGAGCTCAGCTAGGAAACTTTGTATTTAATTTTTGAAGTATATCATACCAATACTCTCTATATATAATTTGAATATTCTACCACATATATAAGCATATATTAATGTCCATATGCACAAAGAATGTACTTACCATTTTAATAGTGAGCTCAAAATCAGAAAGAGCAATATACAATTCTGTCTTCAAACCTAAAGATAAAATAAATAATACAATTACCTTTATACATTTCAATATTATAACATACAAGAAAGATAAAACTTCAACTTCCTATTGCCAATCCAGTGTTAGATGCAGAAACGGTCTTAAACTTTGTTTTATAAAGTAAATACATTAGTATATTTTGTATGATTCAATTACCTGGAATTTGGATTGTGACTATCTACATGTGCTGTATCCTACAGCACATACGTTGATGTTTCTTATGTAAGTATAATTTTCTTTGACACTACCAATAATTACACAGCTCATTGAATCCACAGGGACTGACAATTGCAGTAAATTCTTAGCACCTGTGGGCACGTTTACCATAAAATATGGTTGTATATTTATCCAATAAATGAATCTGAATTCCATTAGTCTCAACTATTCAAACTCTTTAAGAATGGTCATTTTATTTGTACTTTTTAATAACCTGATGTGAAAATACAAAAATAGTAATAGCAGAGGTAGCAATTAATTTTCTTTGATTTAATTATGTTAAGCCTATATGCTAATTAGTAATATTCATGCCTAGTTAACCTGGTGATATGTGAACATCCTAATTATTTTATGAGACAGTAATATTATGTTAATACTTCTTAATAATAATATAGATTATAGCTTAGTTGTCATCTGAGTCTTCTGTCTGCTAGGAATTAAGTCAATACACAATGTGTCTTTAAAAAAGGAGAGAAAATGTAACAGTTTGTTAGAGCTCTTTGAATTTGTGATGTCGTAAAAATCTTTGAATAACTTTCTGTCATCAACACTGTCTGCTCTCGGGAAAGCCTGGCAGGTCTACAAAGTTAAGTTACTGGTGTTAAGAAAACTAAAATGTTTAATGTATATAAATATTTTTAAGTGCATTTTTCCATGATTCATTCTGTTGAGTAATCTTTATATGAAGGCTTTTTCAACTAATATTATTTCATCTTATCATTAAAAGAAATTCTATCTTTACATTACATTGAATATTGATGACTTAAATTGAGTTGATTATTTTGTTTATCTCTTTCAGTGTTTATATTAATATGATTATAGTAATTCTTTTGAAAGATCTAGCTAAAAACCTTCTAAACCTCTGTCACTGGGATTCATTCTGATGGAATTGGTAATTTGGGGAAGACATGTTGCCCTTTTCTGTTTCTATGAGTATGTGCAATACTCCATAGAGCATTGTGTTTTGTGAGTTGTGCAAAAACTGAGACCTTATTTTCTTTTGTGGAAATTGTATTGTATTGAGGGCTATGCTTCTAACCCTCAACCCCACCCTGCTTTTTAGACAGGTTTTTGTTTTTGATTTTTTGTTTGTTTGTTTGTTTTTTGTTTTTCTGAGTAACAGCTCTACTGGTTTCTGATAGGGCATATGAAGTATCATAGCTCTAACTTCTGCCAATTCTGGTCAAACTAAAGCTGCATATAAGGGTTTTGGTGGAGCTAAGTGTATTATAGGAGGCGTTAAGGAGTTGGGTGGCAGCAGGGAATTCTCAGGTAGATGTGCTGGGGAAATCAAATTTAATATTTACATCACGCTAAAAATTAGCTGAGGTTAAAGGATAATTTCAAATTTAAAAAGGCTTATGAAAATTTAAATTCAGATGCATTTTTATATATGTTGACATCCATTTATACCAGCACCATTTCTTAAAGATGGTTTCTTTTTAACATTGTACAGTTATGGCTCCCTTGTCAAAAATCAAGTATTCATGGATGAAGGTGTATGTAATAATTTCTGTGTCTTCAATTCAATTCCATCGGCCCACATGTGGGTTTTTATACAAATACCAAACTTTTTTTATTACTACAGCTAGCTCTATAGTAGAGCTTGAAGTCAGTGATGGTGATGCCTTCATAGTTGCTTTAATGTATGGGATTGTTTTCGCTACCCTGACATTTTTTTTTTTTTTTATGAAGTTGAGTATTGTTTTATCAAGGTCTGTGAATAATTGCTTTGGGATTTTGGTGGAGACTGTATTGAATCTGTAGATTGCTTTTGGTAAGACTTTAATTTTTACTATGTTTGCCCTACCTATCCATGCGAATGAGAGATCACTGCATTTTCTAATATCTTCTTCAATTTCTTTATTCAAAGACTTAAAGTTCTTATCATACAGCTCTTTCATTTGCTTAGTTAGAGTTTCCCCAAGGTACTTTGTATCAATTCTAGCTATTGTAAAGGGTGATGTTTTTCTGATTTCTTACTTGACCTATTTATCATTTGTATAAAGAATGGACACCGATTTTTTCAGTTACTTTTCTTCACCACATTACTAAAGGTGTTTTAAGAGGTAGGAGTTCCATAGTAGAATTTTTGGGGTCTTTTACATATAGTATTGTATCATCTACAAATAGCAAAAGTTTGACTTCTTACTTTCCAATTTATTTTCCTTTGATTTTCTTTTGTTGTCTTATTGCTCTAGCTAGAATTTCAAATTCTAAAGGAATAGACATGAGAAACTGGACAGCCTTGTTTTGTTCCTGATTTTAGTAGAATAACTTGAATTTTTTTCTTCATTTAATTTTATTTTTGCTACTGGCTTCCTGTAAGTTGACTTTATTCTGTTTAGCTATGTTCCTTATACTCTTGATCTTTCCAAGACTGTTATCACGAAGGTGCATTAAACTTTGTCAAAGGCTTTTCCAGCATCTAATGAGATGATCATGTGCTTTTTAGCTTCAGTTTATTTTCACACATATTACCCAGCTTCTTTGATACAGCAAGGTACTCTTCATGCTACCAAAAGAGAATGATAAACACAACCTGTCCACACACAAGCCCTTTGTTCTAAAATGAATTTCTGAATGCAAATGTAGCAGCATAGTGTTTGCTCAGAGCTTGCAGAAGTAACCAATCAATATTTGAACTCACTGCCTACCTGACAAGATGTAAAGCATCCACAATACTATCTATTTAACTGATAACCTGAGATTTAAAAGTCCATGGACATAGGCTAAAACCCAACACTACAGTTAAAAAGTACCAATAAAATGACTCTTTATAAAATTCTGCTAACTCATAGATCAGTTTTTATTGTTATCATCAGAGAAGCATTTTTCTGCAGCAGATTGATCAAAAATAAAGACCACCAACCAGACATTATGAAGACATTGAGTGACCTTGATCCCTCAGCCCTAAATGAATGTCTCCATCAAAATATACAGACCAACCAAGACTCAGTGAAACCCATGGAAGTGAAAGCAGGAATGATGAAAGAGCCAGAGGGAATGGAGACCACCAAGAAAAAAATGTTTCTGAAAATAAGCATTATCAAAATTTAGATATACTCACATAGATATACTCACATATGGCTGCATATGGGGCCTGCATAGGTTTCCAATAGGTCCTCTGTTTATTTTTTAAGGCCTCCAGGTTAGGGCTTTTATGAGATTTCTGAGTGTGTGAATGAGAGTACTTCTGGTTCTTCTGATTATTCCTTGGCTTTTTTTATGTTATCTTTTCCAACTCCAAGGTGTTAGGGTTTTTAAATATTATTATACAATAGAATATTTATCACATATGTATTATTTACATTATATTATCATTTTTGAATCCTGTTTGTTAATCAGAAAAATGAATTCCAGAATTGATGTTTATAAACCATAACAAATTTGTCTGTACACATTATGAAAGAATTAGAGGACAGTGTAATCAAAATACAAGATATGAGACCGCATTTTATATGTGTACTCATACTAGTTGGATCCTATATTTAGTAAATGTTAGCTCAATATAGTGAGGATTAATAAAGGCTGGGTTATCTATAAACAGTTTAGTTAGCCCTCAAATTTTGAGCAATGCAGAACTGAAAATTTAAATCTGAGTATAGGAAACTATATAATTAAAAGATATATTAAAAAATAGTACTTGGAGATAAATGTGGAACTATGTTAAGTATGATGCATATTTAACTACTATAACCAGTCAGAAGATAAGTGTTATCAAACTGACTATTTTTATTACATTATATTGGAGCTGCAAAGAAATGTAAACCAAGAAACAGAAAAGAAAACATAAAAGAACTTTATAACATGAGATATTTTAAAATCACTTTTTAAGTTTTTTCTTTTTTGAAAATTTCATATATTATATGAGTGTAACAATATCTACTACATTTCAACCTCTAACTCTTCTTGTAGGTACATTCCACAGCTCCTCCTATTTTGTGAGTCTTTTAGTCAATGTTCTGTTGTTTTGAAGATAAACCATAACTATAGCCACTACTATAAGGGAAAGCATTTAATTCAGGCTTACTTATAGTTTCAGAGGTTAAGTCCACTGCTTTCATGGTGGGAACATGGTGGCACATAGACAGACATGGTGCTGGAGAAATTGAGAGATCTAAATCTCGATCTGTAGGAACATGTTGAGAAAGAGCCACTGAGCTTTTTAAGGGCTTCTGAAAACAAAAGTCTACAACCAGTGACATACTTTCCCATCAAGGACTCACCACTGAATTTCTGATATGTAATATATCCACTAATGATCAAGCATTCAAATATAATAGCCTATGGGGGGCATTTCTTTCTTTGTTTCTTCTTTCTTTTTTTCATTTATCAAAATTACCAAATTTTACTTCCTGGCCCTTTTAAACTTGTAGCCATATCATAATGGGGAAAATTATCCAGTCTAACTTTAAAGGTATCCATTGTCTATAATAGTCTTAACAATATATAAAAGTTTAAAGTTCAAAATCTTTTATAAAATTCATGGCAATTTTTTACTTGTTACCTCCTTTAAAATCAAAATTCAAAACAGATTATATTTTTACAACATCCAATGGTAGAGAATATACATTACCATACAAAATGGGTGTGTATGTAAAGAAGCCTAGTGATGGGATATTGGGTCACTGCAAGACCAAAATCCAACAGGGCCAGACTCCTAACTACATCTCCATGTCTGATGTCAAGGTGTTCTTCAGATCTCCAACTCCTAGGAGTTTTTTTTGGGGGGGAGCGGGGGGTGCTGTAATAAACCTTTTTCTTTTGGGCTGGCTCAACTGCCTGTTAGCAGGTCTTATCTGCAGGTATCCCCAACTCTAGTATCTCCAGCATCATGGTGTCTCAACAAAATTCAGGTATCACTTTCAGACCTTGACAAAATGGCCTCTGTGTGTATTCGTGTAGGAATGGCCCTGACACACATGTGGCCTCAGAGATTTTTCTTAGTTGAGGAGGTAGAGTTTACCAAAACTCTGTTATGTATCTTTGACACTAAAGGCAGAATTGTGTGGCTGAAAGTGCCAAGTTCTGCTTCTTGCCAGGGCTGAAACATGCCAATTCCCCAATTATATAAGCATCAGCTTTCTGCTGTTTGATCTTTTCCTTTATTGCCTAAGCTTGTCTTTATTTCCTATTCACAACCTAAAAAATTTAGCTGGGTGTGGTCTGGACCTAAAATCATCACTCCCTTTATGCCATTCAGTTTGAGAATTTTTAAAAATGTATTTATTTTCTTGAGTACAGGATTTAGCTACATTATACTACACAATGAGATTCAGGCAAGATTAGGATACCTAACAAGACCTTTTCTCAAGACAAACTAAACAAAAAATAATTATAAAAATTTTAAAAAGTATATTTGTTTAATTTTGCTTCTTGCTTTTGTCAAAAAAATTGTTATGAAGCAAATATTTGTTCTTCTAACTAGTTCTTACTATAACTTAGAGTTATTAATCTTTAAAATGAGAAAATAGTTTTATGAATTGAAGCCAATAGTTTAGCTATATTTATATTAAATAAATTTATAAAAGACCTCCAAGGAGCTAAGCAAAATTTTTTCATACTTAATTTATAATTCAACTCTTTATAAAAATAAAAACAAATTCATATCTACTCTCTCAGAGACCATGTTGTTACTTTTCTGACCAAGTTCCTGAAATACTGGCCAAAAAAGAAATAACTAGACCAGCCAAAAGTCCTGACATCGAGCAGTCTTCAAGAAGACTATTAGCCTTCATTCATCCACTCTTCCCCCTCCTCTGCCAGAGGTCAATTGTCATTCCCAGTCTCTCTTTCTCTAATTTCTCTGTCTTTCCTTTCTTAATCTAATTCTATTAAGTCTCCACAAAAGTGCAGCCTTAGTTTCTCTTTCTGTGGTGCCTTCCCACATCTATGCCAACCACTAGCTGTGATGACTATATAGGGCCAGCTCCAAATCAAACAGCAAACATGTAGTCTCAATATTTTAGCATAACACATACCATATGCTCATACAGTTTGCTTTTAAATGAAATTTTAAGATAATAGTATTATTTTATTTTGAACACAATTTATAAAAAACTGTATAATATAAACACAATATATGAATGTATTTAGACATTAATTTAAAATAACATAAATAGAAATGATATACTCAATTTGACTGTTGTAAATATCCAATGGCATTACTTAAAACACATATTGAATGGTAACCTACATAAAATTTTTCTACAGGTAAATTTTCTACATAAAATTTCTACAACAATGAATTTATACACAATAAAATAACTGCATCTTAAGAGTTCATTTACATTATTATGCCACATTTGTGACAGTGAAAAGGTAATCTAATTAAGTTAAATTATAAAATCCATTTGAGCCATTTTAAAGTTTTTAGATATTATATTAAAATTTTAAGCAACTTAAAGTTCAATAATTTAATTTGCCTATGAAAATTAGCTTGATAAATTAATTTGTAAGTAGAATAATTCAATTAAGGAAGAATCAGGTTATGAGTTTTTAGATAATAAAGTTAATTAAAGTTCATGTAATAAAAGGCTTCATCAACATTAACATTGAATTTATTAGTAAAAAAAAGCCCAACTTAAATTTTCTATTTTTCAGTGACATGGTGAAATTTTTCACATGCAACATCATTTTAAAAAGTATCTTGACATTGAACCTAAAAGGACTCAGGATAGATCTAGTTTGTTTGTTTGTTTGTTTGTTTGCTTGTCTGTTTATTGCTAACTAGAACACTATTTCCTGAACTTAGCTTTGTTTCTATCAAGATGAAAATATGTATTATATTAATCCATAAATTTAATGTGGAAACACCTTTTATTCAAGTGATATATGTATATTTTATTAGTATCCTGATCCCCCGTCTTTACTCAAAATTAAATTATCATTTATCTACATTAAATATAATATAGCATGTGAAAGATTAAAAACAGCTTTGTCCTTGATCTTATTCACTAATAATTTTGTCTTTACTTAGTATCTTTACCTTCAAGTTGTTTTTTTTTTCTGTATTTGCTAAGACCCCTACTATTAAAATGGGGTAAAAATTATATTTTGCAATGTCTCAATGAAAAACGTTTTAAACTAAATTAGTCTGTAAATGTGGCTATATTTGTATACTGGTTTTTTTTTTCAGATGTTGACTAAAATATTTTTCTACTCAGAGTGCATCCATTAAAAAATAAATACTTTTAAAAGGAGTTCCAAATTAATAATTTGTTCTAATATTCAACTTTCTAATATTAAGTTATTTCATCTTATTTATGAATAGTTTCACTAAACCAGGCTCTTAGATTCATTGTCTAGTCCTCTTAAAATATACTGTGGCTAGTTGAAGCCAGAAAAAAGACTGCTGCAGGAAGTTATCACCATTAACTCTGCCTCCCATCCCCCTACCCAGTTAGAATTACCCTGTTATTGACAAGTGTCACCCCTTACCCACACCGACTCAGCACCCTGCCACCTTAGCTTCTCCTTTAGACATATGCCTGGGACCTCCTGAAACTGAGATGCTTCTGTAAGGTAAAGGACACGGTCAATAAGACAAAACGACAGCCTACAGAATGGGACAAGAAGTCAAGGAGGAAGAAATCAAAATATCAAATAATGCAGTTAAAAATGGAATACAGATATAAACAGAGAATTCTTAACTGAAGAAATCTCTAATGGCTGAAAGACAAAGAGAAATGCTCTAAATCCTTAGACATCAGAAAAATGCAAATCAAAACAACTCTGAGATACCATTTTCAGCTGTCAGAATGGCTGAGATCAGAAACACTGACGACAGCCTATGCTGGAGGGAATGTGGAACAAGAGCACTCCTCCATTGCTGCTGGGAGTATAAAGTTGTATAGCCATTTTGAAAATCAGTACATTGATTTCTGAAAAAACTGAGACTCAATCTACCTCTCAATCCAGCAGTACTACTTTTGGACATATACCCCTAATATGCACTTTTATATCACAAGAACATTTACTTAACAATTTTCATAGTAGAATTATTTGTAATATCCAGAACCTAAAAACAACCTACATGCCCCTCAACCGAAGAATTGATTTAAAATGTGCTACATTTACACAATGGATTATTATGCAACAGAAAAAAGATACCTTGAAATTTGCAGTCAAATGAACAGAACTATTAAAAAAAAAAATCATCCTGAGTGAGGTAACCCAGACCCCAAAAGACAAAAACACGGTATGCATTTACTTACACATAAGTAAATATTATACATAAAACAAAAGATAACCAGTCTACACTCCACAACCACAGTTAAGCTAGGTAACATGTAGGACCTTAAGAGGGTCACCCTTAGACATCCAGTGAAGGAAAAGTAGATTAAGACATCCTGAGTAAATTGGAAACATGGTGGAAAGTGGGGGTAAGTGGAGGTGGGATGAAAACATAAGGGAAGGAGATGGTAGAGTTGGGGGAGGGACAGAGAGGGAGAACAACAAAATAGGTATCTTGACAGAAGTAGCCTTTTGGGTTAGGGAGAAACCTGTTGCTAGGGAAGCTCCACGGAATCCACAAGGATGACCCTACCTAAGACTCTAAGTAATAGTGGAAATGAGACCTGAAGAGGTCTTCCTCTTCAATCAATTGATGATCATCTTAATTGGTATAAAAATTTCATGCAGCAACTTTTGGAAGCAGATGCAGAAATTCACAGCTAAGCACTGGGCCAAGTTCCCCCACTTAAGGAGATGGAGAAGGAATTTCTTTAGTAAAGGGGTCAAGATCATGATGGGGAAACCTACAGAAACAGCTGAGCCAAGCTACTGGGAGCTCACTGACTCTAGATAGACAGCTGACGAATCTGCATAGGACCCAACCAGGCAATCTGAATGTGGATGACAGTTGTGTGGCTTGACCAGTTTGTGGGGCCTCTGGCAGAGGGACCATGATTTATCCCTAGTTCATAAACTGGCATTTTTGGAACACATTTCCTGTAGAGAGATAACTTCCTCAGCCTTGATACAGAAGGAGGAGTCTTTTCCTGAATCAACTTGATATTCTAAACTTTATTAAGGCCCATGGAAGGCCTTAACCACTTTGATGAGTGAATTGGGGGTTTGGTGGAAGAAGCTGAGGAGTGGGGGGGGGAGGGGAGAAAAGGAGAACTGTGTTTGATATGAAATTTTTTAAAAATCAATAAAATAAATATTGTGGTTTTGTCAAGACATAAAGTCAGAAATTATCTATTAAACACAGAAAAATTTGAATTACTAAAAGGTACCATATTTCTGTCCCAACAATGCAGTAATGATTCCCCACAACCTAACACGAATATATTTTATAGGGACTTTTAAAAAGTCAATAAGCATACTGAATCAATTTAATCACCCCAATAAGCAATATTAAGTTACTCTACACATAACAACTGATATTGACATAGTATTTAAAGAATATTTACTAACCATTGCATTCATATATCAGATGTAAAATGTTTCATTTAATATTTATTTACCAAGATAAATCTTTTCATAATTTCAAATAGTTTTCTTTAAATTAAATATGAAGATAGAATGAGGTAATAAATATTCTTGTAATATAACATAAAACTTGATGCAAAGTAAGCAATGAAAAGCTCTGAAGAAGAACAATATTCTGGAGAATAAAGGAGAGTTTTCAGGAAGACATTAAGAATACAGAAATAGTGGAAATTAACCAGAGACCTATGGTGAAAAAAGTTACTAAGGCTAAGTATAAATTCTTTCTGTAACAAAAATTAATGAAAATTTATTATTATAAATATAGATCCTATTATTTGAACTATTTGCACATGGGTTAGGTAGTTTTTATAGCAACTTGAAACAAGCTAGGATCATGGGAGAAAGAAATGCTAATTGAAAAGAATGCTCCCATTGAATTGGCCTCTGGGCAAGTCAGCAAGCATTTCTTCTCTGATAATTGATGTGGAAGGACCCAACCCAATTTGGTGATACCATCTCTGGGCTGGTGGTCCTGGACCCTATAAGAAAGCACCCTGAGCAAACCATGGAGAGCAAATCAGAAAGCAGTCACCTTCTATGGCTTCTGTATCAACTCTCATCTCCAGGTTCCAGCCTTGTTTGATTTTCTGTCTTACCGTGATATGAGGAATTATAATGTGGAAATATGAATGAAATAAACTTTTTCCTCCCAAGTTGCTATTAGTCATTGTGTTTGATCACAGTAATTAATGATGATGGGAATAAAGACCTTATCAAGAATTGGAGTACATATTATTTAAGTTAAATTATAGCAACACATCCTTCTAAAATCTGTGTTCTAAACCTTGAGTAATACTAAGTTAAAAGGTAATGGATCTTATTGTTCAGTGGAAGAAATTTTCCTTTAACCCAGAGTTTGTGCTTTATGTCCTTAGGGCTTATCACTCAGTCAGACTAAAGTTGCAAGAGCAGATTGTGGTGCAGTAATATGTGAAAAAAGAGTGGTGAGTGGAGGGGGTAGTTTGACAAGATAAATGATTTTGAGACTGCACGTAAAGTATTAGCACAGAGGTAACTGCTAAAGATAGTTGCATAATTAAATATAAACCTCCCACTCTGAACTGAAATAATACAAAATATGCCTTGAAGGCAATTTCCCATAATCAAACTCTCAGGGAATTAAAAAGCTAAATTCATCTGAAAGAAGACTGCCCAGCAGAACTACCCAAATTCTTCAAAGCTTCATTGTAAAAAGTGGACAATTGGGAAGTATTTGTGTCTGTCAATCACCAGATAACTGTGATTATCTGGTATTTCTTGGAATTATCCACTGGTGTTAGTTTTACAGGTATATGTGTTTAAAGGGCATGATATTTATATACCAGAAGTCCAGAAATCCCAATCTAGGCAGTGGATAATAGGTTTAGGTTTCTTGAATGGAGGTCCTGAGTTTACTGTTCATGAAACTTTGGAGATAATACCAAGATGCTGGAGTTGCTGAGGAATACTGAAGTGGAGCTGACTCAAGGGAGTGTGCCTGCATGCTGCAGGGAGGAGACATAAGGAGCAGGTCCAAGTTACAGCCGCCTTAGTTCCACTAGGAATGTACATGGCGACACAGAGTTTCAGGGTTTGACGGTGTCCTGCCTGTGTTTAATTCTTGATTTGGCCAAACATCCCATGCTATCCTCCTGAGTCTTCCTTTGGTACAGCAATATCTGTATTATGCCAATTAATTATAAACTAACACTGGGAGACTTGCTTTCCTGATTTTTCTTTACTTAATTGTTACTCAGAGCTAAAAGATTGCAGTTTAAGAGAAGTTATGCCTTTTAGGGTGATAATGCTCCTTCCATGAATCATAAACTATCTGGCAAGAATCCGAAGACAAACACGGAAAACCTCCCATTCAGTTGTTGGTAATGAGGGTAATGGCATCCTCCAATGCTTATAAGTATTGCTATTGTCCTTAATTGCCTCTCAGAACTTGGCATTAATTAAGTTTCTATTTCTGGAGATATCACATACTTCACAAACAGATCTTGAAGAAATTTGAGCTGGGATTTGCCTTGAGTCAATTCTCAATTTCTAAAGACATCATATACTTTAGATTCAGGACTTATAGGAACTGAGCTGTCATTCACCTGGAAATCACCTCTCTGAGAACTGTCTCTCATAGTATTTGAATGTTTTATGTAGGCTACCAAAGCAATAAAAAAAAATTGACTTACACAACTATAAAATATATGTGCCATAACAACACCCAGCCCAGTGAGGTTTTCCTGATGCAATTGATGCAATAGTGGCACTTTTTTTAGGGGAGTAACACACAGCTGTGAAGTTGATCATAAGAAGTTCTCAATAGGCCAAAATTCATGCTTGGAACTATAAATATTACCCACTCTCCATACCTGGGTAAGGTCATAAATATTCAAAAAAATTTAGCATTAAAAAACACAAGTAGACTAAGAGAATTTTAAAAAGAACTACAACTTTCAAAGAAATCCAGAAACTTGGGATAAATTGTAGAATAAACGGCTCCTAAAATTGCAGAAGCACTTATTCAGACTATCAAAGTTATTCACTTTTTCACAACACTAAAGTGGAATTTAAAAATGTACAATTTTAAACACCATAGATATAAAATCCTCACTCTAGCAATCCTTAACAGACAGAATAGATTTAATTTCAAGATTCTCAAAAGTCCCACCCTCAGATAAATGCCACTATTAAACATGACTTCTAACATTTTAACAATTCCAAAAAAGGTGTTTTCTTGATTTGGCCTGATCCACATTTCACAGACTGAAAGCAGTCCTAACCCTTAGGCATTTGTCAAAAGCAATCTGCAAAAATAGTGACCTCTGGAGCTTCTCAAAAGTATAGTAGCGTGGGCAAACAAGAGAAGACATATAATGGAAGAAAGAAGTCCTCAGAGTGCTTTTATCACCTTTGTCCTACTTCAGGTATTTCAGAAAATCCTGGCTGTTACATACAGATTTGCATGGTCATTAAAATGCAGAACTTCTCTTTGTTCTCAGTACTTCAAATGGAGGTTGGTCCAAGAAAAAAAGAAGTTGATAGTTTACATTGATTGACTGCCACTTAAACCAACATACATTGATCTGTCTCTTCAGCTAAATTTCCAAATTAACTTAACTGATTGATAATAGATACTCAGTAAAATCTCTAAGTATTAACTTATTAATAAAGTAATTTATAAAAATATTTACTCAAATCTATTCTTTGCTATTTTCACAAACACGAACAATTAATTTTAATATACATTCTTCAATTTCCCCCCTACATTTCTGTCCAGCTCCATTTCATCTTAATTCCAATGAGTTACAGTGAAAAGGTGACAAAACCGCTTCCAGTAACCATTAACTGTCAATACAGCTATTTTGGGGAAGGGGTGAGAATAAAATAACAAAAGTCCATACTGCTCATCATCTCATCAGGGAAACTTCTTTGTGCAACAGATGGAGACCATTATGGAGAATCAAAATATAGATTTGTGAATCCCAGTATTATACCTAGAAAACAACCACCACATCCAAGATTCAAGAATTATTGTACAAGAGGAATCCGAAAAAGCCTGAGGATCAGAGGCTTTAGTGTGTGTGAGGGATTGTGTCTCCTAGAAATATTGGAAGCTGCACCCACAAATTTCACTACCATGACTGCATGAACATAGCTAAGCAAAGGTAAAACAACTGACATGCTAAAGTGGATTGGAAAGAGGCTATGAGTCCACTACCATACACAAAAACAACAGGCAATTGAGGAATCCCAGGACAACTGGACATACAATACCAAATGGTCAGCCTTAAACATACACACACGCACATACACACACACCACACACCACACACAAACACACACACAGCTATAACGCCCCACAAGTAACTTAGAAGGTTAAACTTAAAAATATAATAACAAATAATTTTAAAAGGCCATGGATCTGAAGAGGAGTATATGAGAGAATTTGGATGGAGGAAAGGAATGGAGGAAATGATGCAATTATCTTATGCTCTAAAAATAAAATACATATTTTTTTAATTTGACATTAAAATATATATCTGCTTTTGTCTAAACTGTGGATTTCCCTTAGGGATTTGAAGTATATGGATTTGTTTATTTTTTAAGTGATGCTTTTCTATATACATATATTCATTGAGAAAAAATTCCTGGCACCTTTCCTTAAATAAAATAAGTATTAGCTTCCATATGGTGTTCATATAGTGATTTGAATTGGTCAAAATTGGGAGTTCATTTTTCTTCTCCCTGTAAGCCTCAGTGAACTACAGGTTGCTCCTCAATGGGATTGTGAATCTTGTGTGACTTAAGGTGAATGGCTGTTTCTCATACCCTTCTAAGCTTGGACTATCTTTATTCCTTTGCCTGTTGTCAGGGAAGCTCTTTACTAAGCTATAAAATTTTTCTTGGTAGTGCATTCAGGATTTGTCAGTCTTCCTCCACATCCCACTTCATGAATATGCTTCACATTTTATTATTTTACCTGTAAAAGTCAAAGCACTGAATACAAAGAAAAATGAGATTTAAAATAAATGATATAGACTGAAATGATTGTAAGCAAACTGCTATGATGACTAGTAATATCTGTGTTTAAAAGTTCCTGCTTTACGATAATTTAATCAAAACCTGAACATTTTCTATGCTTTATAAAAAATTAAATGAAGTAATCTTTTTTCTTTTCCTTTTAGGAAAAAAGGCAAAAATTGAATTCTTCCACATCAAACACTTGGGATGATACTAAAATTTCCACCTAAAAAACACAAATAATAAAAATGGTTTCACTTTTATAAACAAAATATGAAGAAATAATTCCTTTTTTTATTTTGACAGCAGTGATTTCTGGCATGTTTTAACTTTTCTTAAAATGAATCAAATTAAATGTGATTACCAAGGATGCTACTCAAAATTTTCCTAAATCATTTTTAGAAATGAAATTCATATATATCTTATCCTAAAAAAGTTACATACCTAATTAAAGAACCCCAGAGAATGATGTAACCATATTTCAGAACTTTTGTGCAGCTAACTTATTTTGAGTATTCAACTAGTAACATTCTCAAGATTAACTCCATGTGACTGCTAGTATTCATCCATATCAATGATGCTTTCACAAAACAGAAATAAGTAATATTAAAATACTTGAGAATAAATTTCCACTTCAAATGCATATTATAAAATAATACAATGATATTATTCATAGTTATTTTTACCATAAAAATATATTTATATTTTATCATTATTATATTTTCTTGACTGTATACACAGAAATAACCAAATATTATTTTTTTAACCACTAAGATTTCTTTTGTTTTTTTGAATATGATAAGCACCATTCCTAATCACACTTGAACATTTTTAAATATTTCTAGAAAAGGGGTATGCTCTGAGCCTTAGCTTTGTGCTGTGATTATATGTAAAATTTTCTGTTCCACAGAGTCAGTGTGTTGAACACTTTCTTCATCCTAAGGGAGTGGGACATCATTGTGAAATGATGGATTCTTTAGGTTATGGAACATTTAGTGAGTTATATAACTGGTGGTATACTGCCAGGTTCTACCTGGTCCCTTCTACTTCTCTGCTTCCTAACTATCTTGATGTAAATAGCCACTGTTACACACTGGCCCAAAGGCCTAGAATAAACAGAACCAAGGATAAAGGAGTGACCTTATGACAGGTAAAGTAAATTCTTCTTCCCCTGATGTCACATACATTACAATGATGCAAGTCAGAGATGATACAGTGAGGAAGGGGAAGTTAAGTATTTCTATATCTTCAGATTGTTGTGGAGATACACAGTACATAACCTATCAATAATGTTTTAGTCAAAATTACTAGGCTGGCCAGTATTTCAGAACATGAAAACCTTTCTAAAATAAATTAATTTAAAATTATATAGGCTTATATCTAAAAACTGTTATAAGCTTTAACCACTATCTTTTAGAAATTTACTCTTCTTCTGAGGAAAGAAGGTAGAAAACCACATAAATCAAAAGTAAACTCAACAGCAGGAAAGTAGTATGTCTTAACTGTGCTTCCTTTATTTTGCCTGATATAAAAAAAAGTTTAGTTCTCTCTGAAATGATTATTTTTAATATTCATTAAGCAGTAGTTTGTCATTCATTTTTAAAACTGTAAAAGTCATTCAATCATAATTTTCTCAAAATAAGACTCTTTTAAGATCTTTATATTTCTACTCTTATCTAATTTTAGTATAATTTGACTCTAGTAATTGAAATTATTATTTCAATTTGACATATACTATTTATTCTGCTTGACTTTCAAACTGAAATATAAATGAAGTTATTCAGGTTAATTGTGGTATGAGGTTTCTGTTCCTTGACTTTTGGGCTTAACCTCAAGGTTTAGGCCCACAGACCCACAGAGACACACAGATGTTTACAATTAGTTTTTGGCTGATTGACCTAAGGCCTAGGCATATCATTTGCTAGCTCTCTACCCTTCATCTAACCCATGACTCTTCCTGTTCAGCCATGTGGCCGGGGTACCTTTTCTTAGAACAGCATAATTGTCCTCTGCTTCTTCTGGCTTCTCTCTGGTGTTCTGCTCTGTGCTTCCTGTTCTCAGAGTTTTTAGTCTGGTAGCCCCACCCACACTTCCTGCCTGCCTTTGGCCCATCAGCGCTTTTTATTAAACTAGTGGGTGGGACAATTATTTACCATGAAACAACACAATACTCCTACAGTTAATCATATTTAATTTTTTTAAGTTGTATGAATATGCTGAGAATGAATCTCCCTAAGGATCCAGCAATACCACTATTGGACATATACCCAAAGGATGCACATTCATACCCCAGAGTCATTATCTCAACTATGTTCATAGCAGCATTATTAGTAACAGCAAGAAACTGGAACAAACTAGATGCCCCTCAACTGAAGAATGGACTAACAAACTGTAGTACATCTACACATACACAATGGAGTACTACTTAGCAGAAAAAAAAATGATATCCTAAAATTTTCAGGCAAATGAATGGACTTGGAGAATATCCTCCTGAGTGAGGTATAACAAGCCAGGAAAGATAGACATGGGATGTATTCACTCATAAATTGATTTTAGACAAAATCAAAGAATACTCAAGATGCAAACCAGAACCCCTGAACAGTTTGGGACTAGAAGGAATTTAAGAGAGACATCCAGAGAGACCCAGGAAGAGAAAATAGAGAAGATCACCTTAGCAAATTGGGGTTACATGGGATGCAAACAAGAAGAGTTGGAAACAAATCTTGAAGAAGAAGATTGCTGAGTGAGAGGAACAAAGAGGGAGATGGATATCTCTATAGGGGAAGCCATTGTGGGATTGGAAAGAGACTGGGTTGTGGGAGATCATGTTGTTACATTGTAAATAATTGTCCCACCAACAGGTTTAATAAAAAGAGCTGATTGTCCAAAGGCAGACAGAAAGTGTGGGTGGGGCTACCAGACTAGGAAAACTCTGGGAACTGGAAGAACAGAGCAGAATACCAGAGAGAAGCTGGAAGAAGCAGAGGACAACTATGCTGCTCTAAGAAAAGGTACCGAGCCATATGGCTGAACAGGATAGGAGTCATGGGTTAGATGAAGGGTAGAGAGCTAGCAAGTTATATGCCTGGGCCTTAGGCTGATCAGCCTGAAACTATTGTATACATCTGTGTGTCTCTGTGGGTTTGTGGGTCTGTGGGTTTAAACCTTTAGGCCCAGACTAGCCTCAAGGTTTAGACCCACCTTGAAAGTCTGGGCCAGAAACCTCTTACTACAAATGGCAGCCCAACATGGGGAATATACACTATATATACCCACATAAAGCTACAGAAAGCTTAAAAAAATGGTTTAGAGCCCTAAAATTCCTCAGAGTACCTGCGTTAAAAAAATAAATTCTATGAAGTTAGACTAGGAGCGGGGTGGAGCCATACACCCATCCTACCAACCTTGAATCCTGGCAGATTAAAGGTGTGGTCAGAAACAGAAAGAAATAGAAGAATCTGGGTGGAGTCAATCACCCTAGACAAGCAAAGGTGTGGTCAGAGACAGAAAAAGTTAAGATATAAATATACAGTAAATATACTTTTTTGTAAAAAGTCTAAATGGCTTAGAGTGTGTTGAAAATATATATACATAGGCTTAGAGAAAGAAAAAGAAAATGTAGAGAAAGCCCTTAAAAGAGAAATAGAGTAAAATAAATAAATTAATTAATAAAAAATAAGCCGCCATGTAAAGATGGAAAATACAAAGAGTTTCTGGATACTGTATGTTATTGTCTTATCTTTAAGCTTCTTGACTGAAAATGATTTAGTAAAAGCTGCTAAAAGATAATTGATTATAAATGCTGTTGGCTTAAATCAACCTATATATTTTGTAAATGAGTTGACTTTAAAATTGAAATCCAAAGATATGCTACTTAGGAAAAGAGGTTTTCTTTTCATTTTCACAGAAAATGAGAGGCTCTGGATTTATTTCTGGATAAAGAACATAAAGTTTGATAGAGGAAGACCCCCGAAAAATCTCCAGTGAAACTGGATGGCCCAGATGATTCAGGATTTCAGAACACCTCTGTGAAATTTCCTGAGCTCTGTATTTAGAACAATTTCAAGGAGACTGGCTGAGATGACCCAGCCTTACAGAGTATTCTACTAAAGACTAGTGCACAGTCCTACATTTTTCTTTGGATTCCCTTGAAATTGCCAACGCCTCCATTCAGCAGGAAGTAGCCTAGAGAACAATGAGGCCCACATTCCCAAAACATGGATTATGGATGTTTGTTTTTATTTACAGTGCTGTTTATAAGTTGTTATAGATAAGGGGGAGGAAAGAATATTAGATTTGGAGTTATTTTTGTTTTAAAAAGGGGATATGTGGGAGATTATGTTGTTACATTATAAATAATTGTCACACCCATGGGTTTAATAAAAAACGCTGATTGGCCAAAGGCAGACAGGAAGTGTGGGTGGGGCTGCCAGACTAGGAAAACTCTGGGAACTTGAAGAACAGAGCAGAATGCCAGAGAGAAGCCTGAAGAAGCATAGGACACCTATGTTGCTCTGAGAAAAGATACCAAGCCCCATGGCTGATAAAAAGTCTTGGGTTAGATGAAGGGTAAAGAGTCAGCAAGCGATATGCCTGGGCCTTAGGCTGCCTAAAAGTATTGAAAGCATCTTTGTGTCTGTGTGGGTCTGTGGGTCTTCGGGCCTAAACCTAGAGGCTAGGCCCGGAAAGTCCGGGCCAGAAACCACTTACTACACTGGGTGCTAGGGAAATATCCAGGAACTCACATGATATCCTTGGCCTAGTCTCCAAACAATGGTGGAGGAGGTGCCTAAATGGGACTTCCCCTACAATCAAATGAGTAAACATCCTAGATGTCATCAAAGAACCAACATCCAAAAGGGAATGGAGGTGGAGTGGCTAAGAACTTGGCAGAGCTCCTGGTCCAGCTGAGACCAGGAAGAGGGAGAGTTTGTATGAGTAAGGTTTCCCATGGGGATAGCTGGCTGGAGCTCTGGCATGCTCACTGAATCTGGAATTGCCACTGCAGATCCATCAGGATGGGAAGCTGGGCCCTCTGTGGGTGGGCAGCTTTTGACTGCCATGAGTGTGTGGAGTCACAAGGGGTGGGATCAGACTGTGTTCCTGTTCATGGGCTGGTACCTTAGAGCCCATTCCCTATAGAGAAACACTCAGTCCAGCACTGACTTTCGGGGGGAGGGATTGGGTGGATGGGGAGAGGTGAGGTTGAGGACTGGCTGGCAAGGATTGAGAGGGGAAAGTGGAGGGGGAGCAGGAGGATACATTGATGGAGATGACATTTTTAAATGAAAATAAAAAAAATAGAAAAGAAAAAGAATATGCTTCAATGCATATCTGTACTGTGTGTATGCCTAGTACCTGATTTTAAAAATTGCTATCAGATCTTCTGGAACTAGAAATGCAGATAATTGTGAGATAGGACATGCATGCTAGAAATCCAACCTGGGTCCCTTAGGAGGGCAGTCAATGCTTTAACTGCTGAGCCAATTCTTTAGCTTTTAAATTTTTAAACAATATTTTATATATGAATATATTGGTATCCTCTAGAATATTTTAATCACTTACCCATTAGCAAATATTTTTAAATTTATGCTTTATTTCATGGATGAATGTTTTTATCTAATTGACAGCAAACTTCAAGGCAAATAATATTTTGAAATGGTTTAGCACTTCTAATAATAAGCTTGTTAAAACCCTAACAAACAGCCATCCCACATTTTCTGATTCTGTGACTCTGAGTTCATCCTGGGAATGTGGACAGCTTATCATTTCCAATTGATCACAACATGCTTTTACTTGGGACCATATGTTCAAATTCTCAGATGTATATATACAGCTTGAACCTATAGTTTTCAAAGAGAACTTAAGAGTATCACGTTGTATTACTTTATAACTGTAACAAAACTTTAAAATCAAGCATCTATTCTTTTTAACAGTTGAAAATCATTTTGGCAACAGATTTAATGTCTGAAAGGCAAAACTGATTTACGACTTGTAAGTGGAAGTTTCTTCATCCCACCTGGCTGGTTACATTGCAGCTTATGAAATAATTGGTTGAAGTCTTGTTATAATAGTAACTGTTGTACCAGAAGTTTAGGTTGGTTAATAACAAGCTCTTAGTCTTAAATTAATCCATATTTCCTGACTATGTTTAGCCACATGGCTTGGTACTTTTACTGCAATATAGCATTCTCATCTTGCTTCCTCTGCATCTGGCTAGTCACTGCTTCTCTCTGCCTTTTCTCTTCCCAGAATTCTCTGACTCTTATTGACCCACCTTTACTTCCTGCATAGCTTTTGGTCAATCATCATTTTATTAAGCCAATACAAGTAACAAATCTTTGCAGTGCACAAGAGAATTATTCCACAATTATTAATTATAAAGTTGAAAAACCTTAAAATTAAAGAGTTTAATAAAACTTTAATTGTATTTGAAGAATACATTCTTCTAAGTGGTTATATTAATATTAAGTTGCATCACTTACTCATCCATTCTTTGTAAATTACTAAATGCATGTAAACAAGATCATTTCAATTTTCAAAAGCTTACCTACAATAATGAAAATTGTATAATGTTATCAAGTAGTGCACACTATAGCATACACCATAAATATAATAGTAATAAAATACAGTTTCAAATGCAAGTATATGATATTAAATAACAATACCTATTAAATAGATCATTACTAGGATACAGTCACATAAATACCTAAAAATAGTAACTACATATTAGACAAATTGGAAAATGACTTTGAAAAAGTTATAAGAACAAAACATGTAAAAGCTTTCACAGTAAGGTGGCCAACTGGCAACCGGGCCTTCAACACAGAATCCAAATAGAATGGTCATTAATAAAGAGAAAAAAATAAATTAGGTAATTAATTAATAGCCCTCAGTTAATGAGAGACAGAAAAATATTATGTGTTCAGGTAAAGATATTTGAAAAACACTAAAAATGAAACATAACTCAAAAGAGTATCCTTCATGATTTATGTAGCTAAGGCTTTGACAATATTTGTACATACACTATTTAGCTTTGAGGGATTGGGCTTTACATTGATTCAGAGTGGCCTGAGGGTCTGAGGGAGGTCTTTTTTTATTCCTGACTCAACTATAAAAACTAGTAGGATATAAATGCTGTTGTATATTTCTGTAAGAAAATATTATGAAACATGTTTTTGATTTTTAATTGTTTTGTAATTCCTGTGTTGATTGATACCTTCATGTCTATAATGTAATTTTTCATTAGAAACTATTCATTACCTTGTTATCATTTCCTGTCACTCACAACAGTATTTCTAATTTATCCTGTGTTTTCTCTCTGATAGGGACACAACTATTTGTACGATTTAAGAATGTTGGTATACTTTATTTCACATTTATATCCCACTGCTTTGCTTCTCTCCCTCTCTCCCTCCCTCTCTCTCTCTCTCTCTCTCTCTCTCTCTCTCTCTCTCTCTCTCTCTCTCTCTCTCTCTAGCTCTCTCTCTCTAATTAAATTCTCAGTTCTCTTCATCCCTCTCTATTTGCATGTTATTTTTACTTTGGTTTTTAGCTAGTCTTTTGTGTATCTTTTCTTTTTAGTATCTCAATAGCAGATAAAAGCAGCAACAAAAACTTCTTGGATATCACATAATGGAGCTTGAGCATAAGAGTGTATGGCTTTCTCAGAGCCATGATCCCTCCTCTTCACATGAGGTATTTTATTTACTGTCCAATGGGGTCTGTGCCTCGTTTACTCTGCATCTCACTAATGAAATCTAACCAGTTAATTTTCTTCTTGGTGAATGTTGAAAATCCTTTTTCAAAGGGCAACAATATATTCTTTGATGCTGGCATTTACTAAGCACATGCACACAAAAAGTTTGAAAGTTGCAATGCATTTCTCATTGTTACCATCTAAAAAACAAAATGATGATAAAATCTAGAACTTGTTCCCCAAATATGCCCTTCTCTATGTCAATTAATTATATCTGTGTCAAAGATAAACCTTTTATTTTTTGTTTAGATTAAAAGAGGATATTGTGAAATAATTTCTTTGTACAACGTGAAGATGTGTCATTCTGATTGGTTTAATAAAATGCAGAACAGTGTATTGATTAGCAAGATTTTCAGGCACAAATTTTTGGGGTGAGAAGAAGGAGCATGATTTACAAGGAGATAAAGAGAAAGCATGATATGCAGGATATGAGGTAGCATGCTTTGAGCCACATGGCAGCATATAAATTAATAAAATGGGTTAAGTTAGCTTATAAGAGCTAGTTAAAAACAAGCCTAAGCTATCAGTCAGGCATTTATAATTACAAAGTCTGTGATTCTTGTGTGTGTGTGTGTGTGTGTGTGTGTGTGTGTGTGTGTGTGTGAGAGAGAGAGAGAGAGAGAGAGAGAGAGAGAGAGAGAGAGAGAGAGAGAGAGAGAGCTGGAGGCCCAAAGAAAAATCCAATTACAAATAACCGTTTGTTTGGTTGGTTTAAAATGTTATAATACAAAATACTATTTTATCCAGATCTCTTTTAACAACATTGGCAGAGAACACCAAAAGTTCCCAAGATTTCTACTTCCTGTTCTTGTACTAGTGAACCCACCCTGCCCCAACTAATGACTGTACAGGGGATCTGACAATGACTTCTCACCTACTGGATGTGGAAGACTCATGAAGCGATACTAATAAGGTATATGGCAGGAAATTGTATTCAATTATAATTTATTTTGCCAGTGGACTCTCTTTCTTAATAGATTCAAAGAAGAAACTGAAATGATCCTTTATAGTACATAAATTTCTTTCCATAACATTATCTATAGATAGCTAAGATTGCCTCAGAAAGTCACAAAAATAATCTGTAGCCAATAAATATGAATGGAAGATTTGTTCTTTCAGTAATTTTTATTTTTTGTGGCTTTTTGTTTGTTTCTTTCTTGTTAGGTTAAAATAGAAAATAATGGAATTTATTAAGGCATTTTTATGACTTTTTGTTTATTTAATTCCCTGCTCTACAGGTCTCTTAGTCAGCTATCAAGTGTTACAATTCCCAAGTATTTTTTTTCAGCTTTCATGACAAATATATTTTATAACTTGTCCTTCTAAAGGTCTTCCCTTCCCATCTTATGATTCCTTTTCTATTTTTATGGTCTAAACATACATATGTACATATAAATTTAAATATAGATTCTACAGCTGATAGATAAAGTGACATGTGTATTTCTATATCTGGCTTATTTCTTTTGATGTGATAAGTTCCAATTCTGTTTCATATCTTCAAATGCCATGATTTCAGTTTTCTTTGTAGATTTATAGAATTCCATTGCCTATATGTACCAAATATTTATTATCAATTCACCAGTTAATGATGAGCTCAGGTTTTAATTTTTTTTGGAGTAGTAAATAGTGAAGAAATAAAGTTGTATATGTAAATACCTTCATCCATGTCTGATTGGCAACTCTACCTTTTTCTTTCTAATATTCTCTCTGCTCCCAAATCCTGTCTAGCTATTGGTCATTTAGCTTTTTATTAAGCCAATCTATGACAAATCTTTACAGAGTTCAAAAAATATTCCACAACATTTTCTTTTTTTATTCAAATTAAAGGGAAAGATTTTAACTCTAACATAACAAAAATATAAACAAGATTTATCAGATTTACAATGTCAAGTCTATTTGTATCTTGCATTTTTGGAGAAATAATTCATTATTTATTCTATCTTGATGAGTCCAAATCTCTGTACCTAATTTACCTTCTGTCATAGCTATGGAAAACTGTAACTATAAATCTATTCTTTATCTCAATAAAGGCCCCAGAAAGATCCAATATTACCCAAGAGAACAGGAAATACATTACAAACTACTTCAAAAACAACAGACATCTAGCTGCCTATACAATTACTCAACGTTCCACTGCAATGTTGGGAGAATCCTTCTTTAGCCTACAGCCCTAGAATATTGGCAATTTTTTTTCCATGAAACAGAAATTTTGAGGAACTGTCCTGCCTTGTTTTGACAAATTTTACCAGTTACTTTTCTGTGTATTCTGTAGAATTCTGGTAGACTTTCCTATGGAACAGAAATTAGTTTGTAGCGCATACTATCAGCAGTAAAGACAAGAGAAGATTTTCACTCAAATAGTTTTTTCCACATTGAAAGCCAAATCCATATGGAGTTCCTTTGATGTCCATCATCTTCTCTGAAATAAATTGGTGCTACCAGTCGCAGACATGTCTCATTGTCATGAAAAGCCCTACATTAAAAAAAAATTAATTGCCATATTCTATAGATCTTTGAAATGTTTAAAGACCATCTATCTGTCTAAACTATATATCTGTGTATATCTGTTTGACCTTGAAAACATGCCAAAAATGAGTACAAGTTTGATTGTTTTAGGTGACTACTAACCTATACTTATTTTTTATTATCTTAAATAGCTTCAAGACCTAGAAATTTGCATTACATTGTTAAATGACCTGCATAGATACAATACCTTAAGCAAGAGTAGAAATGAATATAAAGCATGTTCTAATGAAAATAACCTTAAATTTGTATCAACATACAAAAAATCCATAGCAATATAAAATATTTAGACTAGTAGTTGTTCAAACTTGAACTCAGTGATTCATCCTTTTATCTTATAATTTTTATATTATGTCCTTTTTTCATCTTCAGAAAGAGATTCCTGAATCTAATCCCCTTTGTTTATTTCTTTGAACATGACCAATAGCAATTTGTACTAACTACCCAAAATGATGATAATTATCCATAGCCCACTATAAGAACAAAATCTACCTGCCCCATCTCTGGGGAATGTAAGTGCTTTTTTGTGTTTTGGTTTTGTTTTGTTTTTTTGACTGTGTTCTATTGATGGATTCTAGAATCTTTGAGGGACCCTGAGAAAATTAGAAGAATATTCAAGTTATGTATAGAACACAGTCTGTGAGGATAGATTATCCTATCCAGCAGCCTGGAAGCTGTTCTAATGAAGAACTCTGAGAGAACTGGAACAAAGTCATTCTGGTAGACTAAAACATCTGAGTCACTTACTTTTAATGGTATCTGGTCTCCTTGCTCTGAAAATATAAACTTTCAAAGGTAACATCTAATCTGTATTAATACAAATATAGACTGGGTGTTGAACATAAATGTGATCATGACCACAAAAACACAATTAAAAAATAATAAGTTCTGATATTTCTGCTTGAGTAACCTTGGTGAAAAACAGACTATTATATCTGCCATGCATTTGCCTAGTAATGTAGTGTTAAGTATTTCTCAAATAAAACATGATCTGGCATACTACCTATAATTATGAAAAAGTATAAATTTTATCAGGGCATTCATGACCAGGATTTGGGTGATAGTAAATGAGAAAAACATGTTCATAACAATAAATGTTCTAAAATGCATAGTTTAGCTAATAAACAAGATTTGTCAGTTTATTTTTAAGTGACAGATATGATAGGGTGTGATGTTCTGATAAAAATCTGTTAATGTAATATCTTTAATACATATTTATTTATTATTCTAAATGTTATCACCACACAAATTACCATGTTACTAAGACTTGTTCCCTCTCTTCCTCCATCTACAAACTCTTGACTTCCAATTTTATATCTGTCTTTATGAGGTTTTTAAATCTTTTTAATCTAAAAAACATTTTTAATCTCCAATTATAATTATAAGTTCAATATCCATACATAAATCCATACCACTGCTTACATTATAATATCCAATTATAACAATGGAAACAACATACTTCTCTTATTGTTGATTTGATTCTAATATTCTGTAGTATGTAGTACTTCTTAGAACATAAATAACAGACACATACATAAAAGGTAGACAGAAAGATAGATGAAAGGTAGATAGACTTCTTTATGGTTCTTTCAGTTGATAGATATGTAGATATTTTCTATATTGTAACTACTCCAGGTGAGACCTGGGAGAATGGTGTCAAAAGGAAGATTAATACATTGTGTAATCATCAATTTTATTCAGTGTTTCAGACAATCTATATTCTGAATGTTATAAGGAAGGCCACATGTATTGCAAGCTGCATGCAATCATAAAGACAGCCACACATGACAATAGATGTTTTTCCGTAGACGTATGATTGGATAACAAAAGGAAGCAATAATCAATAATTTCAAGAAAGTGTACCTACTACACCTGTAAAAACCATGAAAACCCATTCAAAAAACCAACTGCATGTTTTGAAGAAACTGAGATCTAATATTTTTGTTTTGTTCTTAGAGTATTTCCACAAGCTGGACTCCATTCCTGAACCACGTTTCAACACCATGTGTTGGCCATTCCTAGCAATTCTTCAAGTATACAACCCTCTTTAGCATATTGAGGTAAATTTCTCTATGCATATACTGAAAATGAAATGTGGAAATTTTATTATGTATCTTTTTCAAGATCCTTTGTATTATTTCCCACAAGGCTGATGGTGTTAATTTGAATTGTTTTTGACAAGGTACATATAAGATCTTTTAGTCCACACCAATGTTGATAATTCTATTTCTCTTTTCCTAAGAGAGATTGTGTTTATTGCATTTGTTTTAAACTGTTTCTGTTAATGGTTATGATAAATTCAGACATACATTTCTGAAAGAATTGACTCCATGAATTTTATCTGACCCTTGGCACTGAGAAACAATCAGAATCTTAAGAAACTTCTTCATTGTGCTATATTCTTGAAAATGGCCTGCTGGGAAAGGCTAGTGACTTAGATTCACCATCTCCCCAGCTTTACTTAATTTAAATACAAATGTTTTTACAGATAATATTTGTTTAATACATGATGATATATTGCACTTCTGCACAGATCAAGCATATCAAATTACTTGTTCAAAATGCTTTTCATAGTCTTCTCTTATTTTTCCATACCTTTATATATAACTGTAACTTCTGCCTCTCTCCCAACACGGCCTTTTTATAATTACACTTTTTTATTATTTGCTGTTTTATTAATACCATTTCAGTAAGACCTTGTGAAACACCTCCTCGGGTATAAATTTTATACTCACCATTTTTTACAGATAGAGAAAGGCATTGATAACAGCCTGACATCCAGAAATCCAACGTGACATATGTCTGGAATTCATCAGACAGACATTTTCCTTTAGATAATCTGATTTCTTAGGCAGAGAATCAATAATTAGCCAACTGATTACTAGTAAGACTATCTGGAAATTTATTTCTTTTTCTTATAACACACTGACATATATGTATATTTTGGTATATATAGTCTTTTTAAGTTTATCCAAATCTGATTTTTAACTTCAAATCTTATTGCACAGTCATTGTCAATATCTTAGAAAAAAAAATGAGTCTCAGAGCTTCCTACTTCCTTTTTTCATTATTTTTCACTTCTTTTACATGCACCTTGATGTAAACACTTATTAGATTTAGTTTTTTCTTTTTCTTCTCTTTGTTCTCTGCCATGTGACAGTTTGGCACCTGTCTTTCCAACAAACACCAGTAAAGTGTACTCTGAAATATAATTTAGGCACAATTTATGTCTAGAAAAAAATGTGTAATTTATGATGCTGCTTAAGTAGCAAGCCCAGGTGCAAATCAAAGATCCTTGAGTGCTTGGTGCTATTCAGTTTCAACTTGTTAGTGCTATTTCCTTCTTCATTATAACTCACAGCACTCTTGTGAGAAGCTGAATTATAAGCAATAAGAGAGCCATTTCCCAAACAGAAGAGTTAAGAAAAGGAATTATTTGATCTGTGAGTGGAGAAGCCACAGAAAATAAAATAGCCAGTTGACCAAACCAAACTGTCATAGTAGGCAAGAATAAATTTTAAGTAAAAAGAAAATGGAATAAATTTTCTAGCAAGCATCTTATTAATTTATATTAACTGAGTGAATAAAAAGACACGCTTAAAATGTCTAGGAGAATTTACTTTCTGCTATCTATAATTTATACTTATTTAATGTCTCTATATTTAATCAATATGAGTTCTATTAAATGCTTTAAATATTGGTGATAAATAAGTATGTTAATATCTAATAGATAAGTACTAAAGAAACTAATCTATTCAACATTGCCAAAGGCATAGATAGTAACATAATATTTGCATAAATGTAATTTATATAAATGCATATATTAATTACTCAGTTCATCAATAAATATAGCATTTACTTATGCATATGCATTAATTCAGATAGAGTGAAAGAGATTCATGATAGCCTGAGACTTAAAGAAATGTTGTAAAAAAGAAAGGGATTTGCAGCAGAAACTGCATGTACTGTTCCTTATGTAAAACAAATCACACAGAGGCTGCATTTTTTTCTTGCAGTGGTCAAATAATTCCCTCATCAGAAATAATTATAGTTCCATGTGCTACTTCCTAGCATTCTACTAAGCAGTCTCAAATCATTTTATTGAGGTTTGTTATTGATTCAGAAATTTACAAATAAAAGTGCCTAATGATTGATTTTGCATGGAGAATAAAGAAAATACATATGTGAAGCATAAGATGCAATTTACATCTGATTGTTCTGTTTCTTTTACAGCTCTTATTGGATATGGCAATATATTTTAGAGGGTAAACTTAAGAATATAGCTGCTTAGACAAGACTTTGGCAAGATTAACACCAATAGACAAGATTGTGCAGAAGAGGTAAATTTATAATTGTCCCCTAGACAAAGGAATACAGGAAAATCATGGACATTGAGATGTACAAGATTTTTCACTCTTGAATTACTCCCCTTATTTTGTATCCAATAAAAAGATCATGTAATAATGTACATGTAAACAATGCCAAATGGCCTTAGCAGGTTTGATAATGCATATTATACTATATTATATAAATACATATTGTTAATGTGTGCATGTATGTGAATGTGTGTGTTTAAGAGTAACAGAAAGCTAGGAATTTGAGATGAATTAAAGGTTGAAGAATATGGGAAAAGTTGGAGAAATAAAAGCAAATGTATGAAGTGATGTAATTCTATAATAATTAAATTTTTAAAAGAATATAAATTTCTTCAAAAGGCTGGTATGTATGTATTTTAGAGTCACATATTTTGTTTATTGAGCGGTAAAACAAAATCAGATCTTGTAGCAAAGCCTGTGATCCCAGATGTGAATGCACAGAACATCTCAAATAATATGCACAAATTTTAACTAAGAGAAATAACATTGAGAAACTATGCACATCATATAAATAAATCAATTGTAATCTCATGGAGATTTTAATTTTTCTTATAAGACCAATGGCAGAAAGTGATGGATATTTAAAGATCTTAATGGATCACTCAAATTCTCAAAGATTTGACTTCTGGAAGACATGTAATGAAATTTTGAAGACTTGACTAGTAGAAATAAATTTCTGAACTAAATAAATATGTATAATGAGAGAAAAGATGGGTATGATCATATAGTTTACGCTGAGCAGAAATATATTTTTTGTCATCTATTACAATTTAAGGGACCTTTATAGTTAGCCAGAGACAGAGTACTACAGCTTTGAACTCTTAAATTTCACCTGTTCTACACCACTTACTATCTTCTATGTTTCAGAGTTTAGGCTGAAACTGCAGGTTTGTGAAAGAAAACAACATAAATCTGGGTTTCATTCATGTTGTATTTAAAACACCAAAACACTGAAATCAAATTTTATTGCATCCCATCAATTCAAACTATGGGAAAACTTTTTAAGACTATGTGTCTTACTGTGAACTGTATGCCGATGGCACATGTCTCCATTTCTTTCATGTAAATTATTGAGGAAAGATGGAAACGTGTTTGTACAGAAAATTTGATTAAACAAGAACACAAAGAGAATGGAAGGAACACTTCCTGTTGCCAAAGCAGGGGACAATATTTTCTGTTGAAACTCAGTATCACTTGGTAAGTCATGTCTTTCCAATTTAAGATAAGATTAAACAATGAACTAAAGATTAAACCCATGAACTATATAAATTTGAGAATTAATTATGGATTTTTACTGGTATGATAATATACTAGGACCAAAAGCAACCTAGGGAGGAAGGGGTTTCTTCTTTTACACCTCTCAAGTTGCAAAACTGATATAAAGTAAATTATTTTGTTACAGGCAATAAATAGTTCATAAATTTTGTTTCTTTTCTAATATAGTTTTTTAAATACTAACAACAATGTAATAAAAATACTTTATTTTTAAGAGTAAAAAATTTTTATGGCTATAGCAAACAATGCTGACCTTAAACATTTAATCAAATTATCGAATTGCTTATAGTAAAGTAAGATTCTACTGTTTATTAAAAAAGAGAAAGGCTTTGACCACAAATGAAACAATCATATTACTTTTTTAGTAAATATTTGGGAATGATATATTTCAATTTTGAATCATTGACTATGGTGTCAAGATTGTACTGTCATTGGATGTTCGATACTCCTTAATGGCTCTTTGTTCAAGGCTACATTTACAACCAGGGTATAGATTTTGTACATGATATCATCCTCAAGGGGTAAATTCTAGTAGAAATAAATTAAGCCACTGAGTGTACATCCTGGTTGGGGATTGAATAACCACACTCCTCCCTCTCAGTTTGTGCTTACAGGTGGTGAGTGGTTTGCCTTTATGCTTCCTCTCACCACTGCTGATCTATTTGTTCAGAGAAATGAAGTTATCTATCACGTACTAAAACTTCCAGCATTATGAGTCAGAGTGAACTTTTGCTTTATAATTATCTCAAATACAGAATTGGCAGGGAAAAAAAAAACTAACACACATTGAAAAATTCAGTCAGAAGTTTTGGGTTTGTTCCCCAAATACAAGGTACTATTATTAGCTTATTAGCTTGAGTCTCAATTTTCTGTATTTCCTGACTAGACAATACTGCAAGTGAGTCAAATGTGTGGAGTATGATTATTCTCACAGCACACAAAGGTGTCTCCTGTGAGATGTGAGGGACATATACATTTGGATCAGTGCAGTGCAAACTTTACAATTTATACTATATCATTGTACTGTGTTCTCACTCTCAGTAGACACAATAAAGCTATTAAAATAAAATTAGATGAGTAAGTCTCAGTATGCTAACACATTTCAGTCATTAATTGTGAAATGTCAGGTACTTAACTTTGCCTACCCAAGCCTCTGGCTACCATAGTATTTTAGAAATAATAACCTCAAACTGGATAGGACTATCAGTTATCTATGTTTACTGTCACATGCTTAAGACAAAAAATTAAAGTCATAAAGACACTTCAAAAAATAATAAGGCAATTTATGTAACATGATGGAGAATACTAAACTGAGAATAAAATCATGAATGAAAAGCAAACAAAAGCAGATGCAGTGTTTTTCCTAGATCTCTCTTTAATTACTCAGTCTAGTTGGTAAGCTCATTCTGGCTAACTATAGTTTTAGGACTAAGTTTAAAATTCAATAGCTACTGAAAAATTTTAAAAATAGCATATTTTACATTAGTGTGGGTTTGTATGAGTAAGCAGTGTGTGTGTGTGTGAGAGAGAGAGAGAGACAGAGAGCATGTGTGTGTATAGTGTGTGTTTGTAAATTTATTAGTTTATCCTAGCAAACAGCTGAAATTCTGCACTGGCTCAAATGATAGTGCATTCCTGTCAGAATGCACATAACACCATAGTTAAAACATTTAGAGCACAACAGTCAATTATAGTATGAAGGGATAAATTTGTAAAACATGAGAGAGTCTGCTGAAGACTGTCTGTGCTTATAAAAGCAAGATTATATAATTAAACCTCTAAGTGCATTTTATTTACTAAAGCATTCTAATCTGCCAGTGATCCAACAAAAGATCTACTCTATTTCATTAGTTATTACAGCTCATTCATATAGATGTAGCCCAGAATGAATATATTTAATCCATGGCTACTACTTATTTGTGAAAGTTTCAGAAATAATTTAATAAATACCACCATAGCTTCATCATATCTTGTAGAAATTTAATTAGATTATAAGAAAATGTATTGAGTTTTCATATTTTAAGTGTTCCTGAGATATATCTATCTTCCTTTGATTGAAGAAATTACATTTCTAGTAATTAATATTCTTTTCTACATTTTAAAATACATTAGCTGGATGATTTCAGGACAATGCCACTATGATATGAATGAACTTATCAAAAAATTGCTTTTGCTTTTCCTGTTGGGTGCTGCTTAAGATTCTTTGGAACCTGAAGTTAGAGATGGGAAAACAGTGTAAAGAGTCCCTGGGGAAATAAGCAATATCTTTAACTGATAGTCAAGAATTTTGCTGTGTGAAAAATAAAATGTGGCATTAGCTAATGTACATTGAGCAGGGTTTGTATTGCCTTATTCTTCATTTACAAATGACCCAATTTTCTGGTCTCATTACAGACCCACTTTAAATATAGATTTCAGTGTAATAAGGTTGCTCTACTTATAAGTTACCTCTACACATTCCTAATATGCCTTAAGGAAGTCATCATCATGCCTGAAAGTAGGATGTGGGAATAAATGGTGCCATGTGAGAAGTGACTATTGAAGTAGAGGTGACATATATTGTACATAGACATTTAAATATAATTTACACACCTTTCTGAAAAAGATCCTTAAAGTATTAGATAAAAATGCATGAAACAAAGATACTGTTTAATCAGGTGTTGTATAATGATTTAGTTCCCTGGCCATGTAAAAATACCTTTTATATTGCTTTAGCAATCTTGACTATAATTTTAATTCATAGACAATATTAATCTTGTTAAATACATACTGGATAAGGATCATATTCATTCTACCATATGCAGTGTCTATCTTTTAGCATAAAGTTTAAAAAATAAAGTGACAATTTAAAACAATATCTAGTAATATAGATTCAACTGTTATATTGTGTATAATAAATTTTGAAAATATGAATAAACTGAATATTTATAACTCTGTTTTATACATTGTTTTTATGATTCAAAATGCATACATAGGATAAATAGGTCATTGTCTTCTGTATGCAGAAATAAACTATAAAACATGCAATGGTTCTATTATTCGTCAGTTGGGGATTACTGACCTACCATGTAGATTCACTCACTTGGTCTGCCTTTCAACATTATGAAAATTCTCTTTCCAAAACCAAAATTAAAAGCATGATAATATCTGAATCAGTTTGTCACTTACATAAGATAGTTTATTAAATATTTTTTGAATAGCACTTAAAGCATGCACCACTAGTTTTCTATGACTTAACATCCAGTTGATCCAGAAGCCCTATGAGAAAACAGTGTTGAAAAGAAAGCCTCTCAGGTAAAATCAGAAAAATAATATCATTATCAATTTGCCTAGTCTGGTTTTCTGATATGTTGTTCACATGAAGTTGAAACTGAACATTAAAACTCCCTGTTTAACTTCCCTTGACACTTGATTTCTTCCCTAGGCATCTGAGCCCTCTCTCTTGTCCATCTGTGATATCTTGGGAAGTGCTAAAGGCAAACTGTCAGTGAACAGGAGTAACCACCCCAAATGGCACTGGAAAATTTAGATCACTCTGTAGGAGCCAGGCAACCATCTACCAGAAGATATTTATTTACCACTTAGTCTTCTACCACAGTGATAATGTACACAAGTCTGAAAATTCCCAATCAGGTCTACATATAATGTTCCAAGCCATATTTCTGCAAAGTATACTTGAACAAGTCTCTCAGCTTAGTCTTCGGTTTTTCTAAAAAGGGTACCTTCCTTTCCTCAACAACTACTTCAGGTTCTAAAATTACTTGTTCAGAAGTAAGGCACTAGGCACAATTGTGATAGCAAAGTTAAAAAGAAGTAAGCTGAATACACATAATATTATAAATGAATTTCATAAGAAATATTCCTAACCCTCTACTTCTTACTAAACTCTTCAGAGAATGTGCATTAAAAATATTAGACTACATTTTTATTAATATATAATGAAAATGTGGCATATATAAACAAAGACTTTTATTCAGCTCTAAAGAAAAATGAACTTAGTTTGCAGGAAAACAGTTGGAGCTGAGAAAAATTATATTAAATGAGGTAATCAGCGGTGAGACTCAGGTGTCAGCTGATAAGATCTAAAGACATTTATCCAGGGTCCCAGGCTCCTGAAGAGAGAGTGGCCAACCCCATTCAAGGGGGGCTGTTGGAATCTTGGGGTCCAGGACCCTGGATAAGCATCTTCAGACCTTATCAGCTTACATTTGGATCTTACCACATTAACCTATGCTCAGAAAGACAAAAGTGACATGTTTTCTATTATGTAGATCTTAGATTCTAATTCTAATTCTTGAATGTACTGATGTGGGAGTAGGGATGTGTGTGTCACTATGCAGAGTGTCCCTGTGTTTTTTTCAATGATTATTTTGTATAAACACTTACCAGAAAATATCCATATCTCTAAAATTTGATGTGCATCATGCCATATTGCCAAAGGTGGCTGGCCTATTTTATTTTGACTTAATCTGTAACTTTATTAGTGTTTTTACAAAAACCCTAATGATGTGGGAATGTCTTTCTGTATGTTGTGAATATCAATCTTTAAATGAAGGAGCTGTTTTGGTCCATGACAGGCACCATAGAAAAAGTAGGCAGAGGAATCAGAATAGGTAGGAAAGGAAGGGCGGAGTCAGAGACAGACTGAGCCAGAAGCCCAAAGGAGCAACATGTAAGGAACACAGGTGAGCCACAGGCCTTGTGGCAGACAGATTAATGGAAATGGGTTGAGTTAAGATGAAAGAGCTAGCTAGCAACGTGCCTGAGCCATAGACCAAACAGCATGAACTTAATATAAGTGTCTGAGTCATTTTGGGGGGCCTGAGCAGCAGCTGGTGGCTAAGGGGTAGACAAACAGCATGAACGTAATATAAGTGTCTGAGTCATTTTGGGGGGCCTGAGCAGCAGCTGGTGGCTAAGGGGTCTGACATGGCAGGTCTGTGGGTCTGGGCCTCTGCCCCCCTGGGGCCAAGAAACCACATTGTAACACCCTAAGACATGCCCAAATAAAACTTGGTGTACTTGTGTATTCACCATGATTCATTTCTTTTTCATTGGATACACTTAGTTGTGTGGTGGCAAGGCCATGCTATATGAATACTATTGCAGTAAACACTGAAGTCCATGATGTCTCCAAAGTGTGATTTCAATCCGTTTGAATATAGTCTAAGAACCGAGATTTGAATTAACCTTGCATGTTTTAATTTTTAGTATGACTGATATTTTCCATAAAAATTATATTTATATTTCTATCAACATGCTCAAGGCTTATTTTAAATATGCATAAAATGTGTGTATGTGTGTGTGTGTGTGTGTGTGTGTGTGTGTGTGTGTGTATGTGCATGGTGTGTGTCCACAAAAGGGTCCATATATGTGGAGACAGGAGGACAGCATGTGAAAGCTAGTGCTCTACTTTCTTTTCGTGGGGTTCCAGATCAAACTCAGACCATCAGGCTTAGCACTAAGAGTCCTTTCCTGCTGAGCCATCTCACAGATCTACACTTGCTTTGTTTTTAAAACAGTGTCTCACTTTGTAGCCATGGCTAACCGTGAACTCATCACAGCAGTCCGTCCTCCGCAATGTACTACAATTACAGATGTGTCTGACTGAGTTCAAGTACAAAATTCCTAAGTCTTTATTCTGGAATACTTGTTTTAAATGACCTATTGTTTCTCTTTACCATAAAGTTGATGAACAGAGAAAGTTTGCAGTTAAACATATCCAACCTGCTATCTCCTTATTAATGTAGTATATAAAGTACATGATATGAATCAAGTTGTAAAATAACAGGGGAAAATACACTTAGGTTTCATGTAAACAATGAATTGTTTACGAGTTTATTTGAAATCTTATTCAGTACTTTTATGTTGGAAATTCTGAACAAACAGAAATTTAAAATGTATTTAACTATTTTTAAAACAAAACTAAATGATTCAAGCAGCAGTTTGTGTATACATGTTTGTATGTATGTATGCATGCTCCTGAGTGCATGCATTTGGAGAGCTTGGAGGTCATCAGCACTTATCTTTCTTGATATAGGCTTCATTTTTCTTGAAACAGGCTCTATCACCTAGCCTGGAGCTCAGTTATTAGTCTTGGCTTGGTGGCAGCTAAGTTTCAGAACTCTGGTACAACTAGCCCTCAGTTTGGGAATACAGATGGGCACTGTGATTCTCTACTTTCATTTTGGTGCTGAACGTCCAAACTGCCCTTTATGTCTGGTGAGCAGGGTAGAATTTACCCACACAGTCATCTACCTGCATCCTAAGCAAGGTGTTTTAAAACCAAGTATTATAACAAAATATAATTTAAAATATCAAATATATGTTGTGGGATGACTTTGGGAAAACATTAAAATCTGTTATTCACAGTTAAATCCTTTTTTAAAAGATCAAAGGGCTTCTATACTCAGCTAAAATACACAAGCTAGGGCTTTAGAGAAGGGTCAGTTGATACAGTAAGTCTTGCAAGGACCTGAATTTGGATCCCTGGAACCATCTCAAACACTATGAGGAATGGCAGATGCCTGTATGCAACAAAGGGAGATGGTAGACAAATAAATTTCTAAAGGTTATTGTCTAGCCAACATAGCTAATTTGATGTATTTTGGGCTAAATGAGAGATTCTGTATCAAAAATTATAAAAGAAAAACTATGACTTCTATTGGTGTGTTTGCATGAGTGTAATATCCACAAGTACATGTAAATCCACAATAAAACCTGTTCCAGACATAACACTCTCCACACCTGAAGCAACACAAACATACACAGATGCCTTTTTTTTTTTTTTTTTTTTTAAGGAAAAGGAGCATATTTAAGTATATCTGCAAAGTATTTCTAGGCTTTACACTTCATGCACTGGGGTGGACACATATTGCAAAGTACAAAGTATTTTACAAAATAGTTGAAAGATAGGAATTATATGGCCCCCTCAGAATCAGCATATGCCATTTGCTTGCTGCAATCATTTACTTTGGTCAACTGAGAAAGACACTTTACTCAAAACATATACAGTGGATTGTTTGTCTTTTCTTATTAACACCCAGTGCTGTGAATACTGTTTCCTATTTTGTTTCTTCCAATTTGCATATTTCTTTACTCCTGATTAAAAGTATCTACTCAATATTCTTCCCAGTGTAACCATTAGTTTGACTAATTAAAAAGCTTTTTGTCATTGTCTTATGGAGGCATTCATAATTGTGAATTGTAATTCTACTTTTGAATTCATCTCTTTCAGGAATGGAAGGGTATTATTAATCTTCATCCTATAAGTGCTTTCATGGTGTGTGACAATGAATATGTAATCAATAACTACTTTTTCAGTGAATAAAGCACTTGTCTTTCTTGTATTTCTCTAGCTAGAGAAGTTTTCCAGGTGAGATTTTGGTTTCATCTGCTTAATAAGTGTTACAAAAATCTTCAAAAGCCATTTTGTCCCTCCGACTCTATATTTTACTCATTTCCCCCCAGCAAGTTCAAGCACAAAGGCCAACTTTATTGTTGTTGGGAAACTCATTATTATTATAAAAGTGTCATCTCAATGATGCTTGTTAATCACAGTCTTTTTGTCTTTTTTCTTGTGCTTCAGTTAGAGTTGAAGTGATAATTGCATATTCTTTTCTGGTTTGCTCTGTTCTTTCACATGAAGTAATTGTTCACCTTCTTAGGATTTAGGTGATTATACTGTCAGATTAATAATGTGCAAAAATTTCTATTTCCAAATATTACAATAGTCATATTTTTTGTAGAACATGTGAGTTTTCTTAATGAATGGTGACTGTTATAATAGGTCATTTATATGCTCTCAAAGAAATTAATCAAAAAATGTAAAAGAGTAGATGTAGTGATGTGTTATATATTTAATAAAAACAAGTCTGGGCTATCAGAGAAGAGATCCACCACAGTAATCTAGGAGGATCAGAGAATGATAACTCACACCTTTAATCCCAGCACAGGAAAAGACCAGGAGTGGTGACCTACACCTTTAATCCCAGAAGATCTGAGTTTGAGACCAGATTCATTTACAGTGGAAGTTCCAGGCTCTCAGGCAGGCAGTGGTGATGCCATGACTTTAATCCCATAATTCCAGAGACAGAGATCTTTCTGTGTTTCTGTGAGTTCAAGACTAACTACCAAATAGTAGTAGCCAACATATTTAAACTTAACCTGGATGTGAAACAACTGGGTGAAGAAGGTATTTAAGGCAGGCATGGGAAGAGACAGATGAGGCAGTAGAATTGACAAGGAGTGAGAATGAATTAGCTGGATGATAGCTGGGTGAGATTTGACTATGGTGTTTCCTCTCTTTGATATTTCAGCCTTTCCCCAATATCTGGCTCTGAGTTATTACACCAGAATTCATGCAACACTTTGCATCCAACTTTGGGACACAAGTACCACCTCCTCAAAAAAACTTGCCAGCCAGAGCACTACATGGCCAGAGGAGTAATTACAGGCTTGCTAGGCTTTCTGTTCTGAGTTAGCCTCCAGTCTAAGGCAGACAAGCCACATGTGTTTCCATTTCATTTTCAGCTCTGTAAGTTTTTCAGACAGTGGCCTCATTCTCCTGGTGGGTTGCTTTTTTTCTTTTTTTTTTTTTTTTAACTTATGGATCCCTTCTTGGGATGCTATCACACTCAGTAGCTGTCCCACTTCACCATCATTTGAATCATCACTGAAAACTAGATTGGTGAGTATATCAGATATTATTTTAAAGGGAATTTGTTTAAGGCAATGAGGGTGTTTGGTCTTCATGTAATCTTCCTCTAGATGATTTGATGCTGGAACAAGCAAAGGAAAAGATAAATAGAATATTTGTGACTATCATAATGTTTATCATACTGCTTATTAAGAATGTTATTTGTTTGATTCTGTCTTATCATTTAAAAAGTCAATTAATGAAAATGCCAAGAAAAAAGTCTTTAAAAAAAGCCTATTAAGAGCAAACACAAAGACAAATACAAACAGAGGAATATAAAGAATCAATCTCAGAAATGTCATCAATGATTACACAAAAACAGCCAACCATTACTATATCAAGTAACCTTTAAAAAGTTGAAAATGATAAAAATAATACAAAAGCTAGTTGAGCTCTGGTACAAATGTTAAAATTAGGGACAGTAAAAAAAACATAAAGCAATTGTGACATATGGGATACACTCACCATTTGTAAAAGAAATGGAAAAAAGTTGGTCATCGTGTAAGCAGATCACTCCTAAGGAATGGTTAGATATAGTTACTGCTGTTTTAGAGGCTTGGCCATTTTATTGTGGAAAACATGGTGAAAGGAAGAGGCTAAAACAATAGAACAAAGAAGCAGAGCCAGAGGCATAGAAACCTCCAAAGACCAACTTCTTAGGGAAAAAAAAAATATGCTGATATTTAATGTCAATCCTTATATAATGAGCATACTTTGGATTTATGCTACATGGCAGCATTAAATGCCTAGGATTGGGACTTAAGAAATAGGGAAGAAAGCTGAATACTTCATAAAAGTAATTCAAAGCCCAAAGAAACTTTAAGAGACATTTTGCAGAAATTAACTATAGCAGTAAATAAAATGGTACTGAATTCAGAAGTTAGGCAAATAATAATTGAATCACTGGCTTTTGAAAATTCTAGTACACAGTGAATAAGAATATTAAGCCCATTAAAAGCAATGTTGGCACCTTTGGAGGATTGTGTTTGTGAAACAATCAATATAGAGTCTTATGATGGTGATGATAACTAGGTAAGAGAGATTATTTCTAGAGGCATAAGAAAAAGTCAAAAGGGTAAATGTTATAATTGTGGAAGGCAAGGTCACATAAAAAGAGATTGTAAACAAAGCATTCCCCCAAACAGTGCTTTTACTAGGAATAATCCTTCTAGAGTATGCAGAAGGTGTGGAAAAAGGAAGCATTGGACTAATGAATTCAGGTCAACAAGAGACAGACAAGGTAACTTTCTGCCTTTGGGAAATGTCCCAAGGGGACTTTGAAAGCCTCCATATCAAACCTAGTTCAATCTTACCCTGCCATTGTAGAGGAACCCTTTTCCCAGAACAGTTAAAGAAATTAAAATAAATATAAATAAATATAAATTAAAAATATATACTACACTTAATGATAGAAAATCTATAGAAAATAAAAAAAACTGAGGAAAAATTATAAAGCCAATATTTTGGCAAGCTTCTATTAATGAACAAAGGCCAAAGTTAAAAGTACAAATAAATGACGTTATTATTGAAGGTTTATTGAACACAGGGGCAGATGTATCAATAATTTTACCAGAGTCACGCTATCCAAGTTGTGTCCTTCAGAAGGTAAATGTGTACTTTTGGGGAATTGGGTGGTTATCTGCAGTAAAAGAGAGTGCAAGATGGCTTGAGTTTATAGGACCAGAAGGACAGAGAGGGTTATTAAGGCCATATGGACCTAACACTGCCATAAATTATGGGGATAAGATTCACTACAACAATGGAACACACAGATTAACATTCCTCCAAACACAGAAATAAACCATAAGCTAACACGTTTCTGGAAAAAAAAATTAGAAAGTATTATGAGAAACAGTCACAGATCATTCAGGTTATACAGAAACAAACCACAATAGCTGCTGATATTTCAAAGACACCCACATCACCACCTCTAAAATGGCTAACAAAAGAGCCTATATGGGTTCAGCATTTGCCTTTATCAGAAGAGAATTTTCAAGACTTAGAGCAGCTGGTAGAAGAGCAATTAAATGCTTAGCATATAGAAGAATTAACATCCCTTGAATTCTTCTGAATTTGTTATTAAACAGAAATCTGGAAGTGGAGAATGGTAACAGATTTAACGGTGATAAACAAGATGATCCAGCCAATGGGCTCTCTACAGTCTGTAATTCCTTTGCCTTCTCTGTTACGCAAATAATGGCCCATTTTGGTTACTGATTTAAAAGACTTTCTTTACATTATCTTTACGATAATAAGACAAAAAAAATCCACCTCTACAGTACTCAGTTATAATAATTCTTGGTCTGTAAAGAGATATCAGTGGATGGTCTTCCCTCAAGAAATGCTGAATAACCTCATTCTGTGCCAATATTTTATACAAAAGCCAGTAGAAGAAATATGTATCAAATTCCTACAATCTATAATTTATTATTACATTGTCAACATCTTGTTGCCTGATTCAAATATTGAAACCTTAGAAAAAAGTTGTTTTAAAAAGTTAAAAAAAAAATTGCCTGCTTGGGGATTACAAATTTCCCCTGAAAAAATATGGAGAAAAGATTTGATTAATTCTTTAAGTTACAAAATGGGCCAACAAAATTTAGATCCCAAAAGATACAAATCAAGAGAAATAGATTGAAGACACTTATGATTTTCAAAGATTACTAGGAGACATTGCACTTTGTGATCCGCTATTGGAATAAGAAAATAATAAACTGAATAATTTGTACAAACCTTAAATGATAGCAAGTATTTAAGTCATCTGAAATAATTGTCACCTGAAACTGAGAGAGAATTGGCTTTAGTGGAATAGAAATTACAGAATGCACATGTGGACCAGACCTTAATTGCATTCAAGTTATCTTGCCCTCTAAGCACTCTCCTACAGAAATGTTATGCAAATGGAAAATGTTATATTGAAATGGATATTTCTACCACATAAACTGAGTAAAAAAACTAAAGGCATATGTGGAATATATTCCTGAATTGATTTTTTAAAAGGAAAATTAAGACTTTGTCAATTGACAGGAATGGACCCATCAGAAATTGTTGAACCTTTAACTAATGGAGAAATTGACCAATTATGGGAAGAAAGTGAACTTTGGCAAAGAGCCTGCAGTAATTTTTTTAGAGATATTAACAACAAATCTACTCAAAGCAAAATTTGAATTTCTAAAGAAAACTAATTGGATTCTTCCTCATGTTGTATGAGATAAACCAATTTCTAGAGATCCTACATTTTATACTGATTAAATTAATAAATTATTAATAGGAAATGTACTAGAGGCCTCAGAGTTTCATACAAAATCATTTCAAAAGCAAAGGGATTAAAAAAATATTTCTCTATCACATGGCAACAAGCCGAAGAAATTGTAAAAAGATGTCCCACCTGTTCCTTATATAACCAAACTCTATTGTCAGCAGGAAGTAATCCTAAAGGTATACATAGAGATGAAATTTGGCAGATGTATATATTTCATTTTACAGAATTTGGAAAGTTAAGATATGTACATCATAAAATAGATACTTTTAAAATTTCAATGGACAACTGCTTTGAGTTCAGGAAAGGTGAATTCTGTAATCACCGATTTTCTAGAAGTTTTTACCATCATGGGATTACCTGTATAAATTAAGACTGACAATACTCCCACATATGTATTTAGTAAAATGAAACAGTTTTTTGTTTATTATATTATAAAGAATATTAAAGAAATACCACACAATCCTATAGTGCAAGAGTCATAGAGAGATCAAATGGAATTCTAAATAATATGCTAATAAACAGAAAGGAATAACAAAGACCCTAGAGATAGACTACATAATGCTTTATTATTTTTGAATTTTCTCAATACTAATGAGAAAGCAACAACAGCTGCTGAGAGGCATTGGGCTATAGATAAAACAGCTGAAGTAAATTAGTCTGTTTACTTCAAAGATGTACTAACCTCAGAATGGAAGCCAGGGTATGTGCTATGTTGGGGAATGTGTTTTGCTTTTGGTTTCACAGGCGAAGAAAAGTTATAGATACCATCAAAATTAATAGACTCAATTTGAACTAGAGAAACTTCATGAAAATAAGAATTAATGTCTCATCTACCCAAATTACAGTTCTTTAAGTTGTAAGAAAAATGAAGTGTTGGGTTTTGGGGCAGGTTTTTGTTTTTGTCTGTTTAGAAAACTAGAAATACCAATCATCAAGAAGTTAAAAGATCTTAGACATCTAAATGCCTAAAGCAGAAGGGAGGCTATCCAGAAAAATTTAAAAGCAAAAAAATATCAGACCTATTGGAACCAGTATACTCTACAGGGTAAAATTTTATTGCTTAACCTCTATATATCTTTATTTGTAAGTTGAAGTCCCAGCATAGTTATAATTTAAAGCTGACTTTAGAGTTTGAGTGTGACTTTCTCCTTCTCTAAACCCAAGCATACTTGTTAAAGAAAAATGTAAAATTTTTGTACTATATCAGAAGAGAAACCTTATATGGGACAGAAGAATAAATAAAAATAAGGGACTATTCTATTGTTACTAATCCTATGCTGAATAAGTACTTATATATTTAGCTTCCTGCACATTATGTTGGGTTTTAGTCTCTTATCACTTTTCTGTAGGGATCCATGACAAGAATTAATTGTGAATTTGAAGTATGCAAAATGAAGATGGGGCCCTACAATGATGATTTCAAGTGGACTGCGAGAAACCCTCTAGGCTGACAAACACCTATCAAAGATCAGATTTGAACTACACACTGCTCAGGACAATTTTAAGGTGGCTAGCTGAGATGAAGCAACTTCATAGACTACTGTAGCCAGGAATTGAGATATAATCATATGTACTTATGTTATGATTGATTGCCAAATTAAAATATGATACACAAAATCATAATTGATAATACCTAAACATAATATAACTATTGAAAATTGCAAACACATTATATATTTAACAAGATCATAACTATGCCTAACATGACATGACTATCTTTCATACACCCAATTTATTATAAATTTAAATATTGATAATTTTTATTAGTAAACATCCTTCTAGTATATCAAACTTACATATAATAATCATTGATTTTCTCAATTGATGGTACAACATATAATGAAGAAATTGAAAGAAAACACAAATATATGTATAAATACATTATTAAAATACAACAGAAGCACTCATGTAAGTTATAAACATCATTTTTGCAACTGGCCACATGACATTACTTGATATTTAAAACTACCTTCCTTTGTAGGGGTATTATGTTGTTTCATGGAAAATAACAATCCCACCCACTGGTTTAATAAAAAGCTGATTGGCCAAAGGCAGGCAGGAAGTGTAGGCGGGGCTACCAGACTAAGAAAATCTCTGAGAGCAGAATGCCAGACAGAGCACCAGAGAGAAGCTGCAGGATGCAGAGGACAACCATGCAGCTTTAAAGAAAGGTACTGAGCCGCATGGCTGAACAAGAGACATGGGATAGTTTAAGGGTAGAGAGTTAGCAAGCTATATGCCTGGACCTAAGACTGATCAGCCTAAAACTATTGGAAGCATCTGTGTGTCTCTGTGGGACTGCGGGACTGCGGGTCTGTGGGTCTGGGGACCTAAACTTTGAGGTTAGGCCTGAAAGTCTGGGCCAGAAATGTCATATTACATTCCTTTACTACCTATTCTGTATTCCCTCTACACTCTGCAAGCACTTCAGCAAGTTTTAATTCTTTTCCTGGAGAAGTGACTCATACTTTGATTCCTGGTTGGTCTCCACCATTTGCCATCCTGCCTGGATTAGACTGTTTTACTTTACCATTAGCTTTAGCCACAAAGCATGGTAGCCCCAAGAGATACCCTAAGGCATCTCCTTCACCCTAGACACAATCCTTCTTACCTCCATTGTGGAGAGACAATATAATTTTCCCTTTTAATGTGGATCTATTCCCCCTACTAACACTATTATTCTATTTTAACCTATTTGTTTACAAGCACTAAAATCCAAAGTGACCAGGGAAAAGTCTGAGCTTCCAATTTAATGGAATGTTTATTGTAGCTTCTGGAACCAAAACTTCCTGGCAAGCAGAAATTAGAGTCAAGGGAACAGGAAGAAAAACGTTTTCTAGTGGGTCACAAGTGAGCTATCTCCTTTTCCATCTCTTGATTCTGGACCTATATCTCCTGGTTATGGAAGAAACAGTACCATAAACTAGACATTGATTAATAGCATATATTGCCTTCGTGAGAACCCTCTTCTAGCCCTCCATGCTGCTGCCACCTACTTGGTGCTCTAACTGTGACTTCTAAAGGCCATTAAATTATTCTATCAGGCCAGCTGCTTCAGGGTGTGAAGTGACTTTTGTGGTCACAAGCAATACTGTGTTGAAGACTATGACTATGGATAAGACATTCTGTAAGTCCACAGATGGTAGTTTGGGCAGAAGTTTTATATACAGGAAAGGCAAAACCATAACCAGAATAAGTATATATTATGGGATGGTCACATGGAAGAAGTGGCCAAATGTAGTCAAACTGCCACAATGTTTCTGATTGGTCACGCAGGTTGATGTCATATCTAGGGTCAGTATTGGTCTCTAAATTTGACAGGTCTGACAGGCATCAGTAGCTGTATCCAGGTCAGCTTTGGTGAGTGTAAGTAAGTGTATGTTGTTGAGGCCATGCCTTACCCTGTGTCTGCCTCCATGGTTACTTTGTTAAATGGGCCCATTGGGCAATATCAGAAATGGCTGGAGAAAGAGGACAACTGTTTACAGAATTGGTCATTTTATCTACTTGATTATTGAAATTCTCAGCTATATTCACCTTTTGATGATCATCTACATGAGACAAAAATATTTTTATTCTTTACTCATTTGGAGAGATCTACTCACATATTTCTCCAGATGTCTTTCTCACCACTTTTCTAAGCAATGTGTTTTCCAAGTTTCTGACCATCCAGCCAGTCCATTGGTTATAGCCCATGAATCAGTGAACACTTGAATATCTGACTGTCTCTCCTCATAAACAAACTGTACAACTATGTGTACTATTAGTTCTGTCCACTGTGAAGATTTCCCTTCACCAATATTTTTCAGCTTTGTCCCAGAAAGGGGTTGCAGTGTTGCAGTTGTCTACTTCTATGTGATGCCTGCATAATGTGTAGAACCATGAGTAAACCAGGCTCCAGTAATTTATTCTTCAGGCAACTGATCATAGGGAACACCTTCATAAGGTGATAGGTGAATCTTGGCAGTAGACGAGATTGTAATGTAAAAAGAAAACATAGGCATTTGAGAAACTTCTACATGTTGCTTGCTAATGCCTTCAGAACTTTCTCAGACCTGATTTTGTATATCCCACTTTTATTTGATAATGCATTGCTAATATTCACATCCTACTCTTTGACTTGTGGGTCTATTAACACCCAACTAATAATTGGCAGTTTAGTTCAAGGGTAACTTTGTGTTCCATAGAGAAACATTCAGTTTACACTAAGGCCCAATGGCAGGAAAAAAAATATCTTTCAAAGGAAGAATGAGCCTCTGGTCCACAGACAACTAAGAAATGAGTGTGACCTTGATCCCCAGACCAAGAAGAAACCATCAGTCTCTGAAGCCTGGCCCAGGGACACAGTGTCTAATACTTCAACCACAACCATATCTGCCCTAAACCAAAGCCAGGTGGGAGAGCCCTTTTAAGTGCAATCCCCAGTAAAAACACCTGGAGGGACATCTCACAGCCAGCAGGTCATACATTGAAAATCTGTACTCCACTAAAAGAGAACACATAAAAGAAATGGACAGCTTTCTATCCAGGTACCACTTACCAAAATTAAATCAAGATCAAATCAATGACCTGAACAGACCTATAACCCCAAAGGAAATTGAAACTATTATTAAAAGTCTCTCAAATAAACAAAAGCCCAGTACTAGATGGTTTCAGGGAAGAATTCTACCAGACAGTCAAAGAACTAATACCAATACTCCTCAAAACGTTTCATACAGTAGAAACTGAAGGAACACTGCCAAACAATTTTTATGAGGTCACAATCACCCTTATACTCAAGCCACTCAAAGATGCAACAAAGAAAGAGAATTACAGAACAGTCTCCTTCATGAACATGGATGCAAATATACACAATAAAATTTTGGCAAACCTGATTCAACAACATACCAAAAATATCATCCACCATGATGAAATATGCTTCATCCTAGAGATGCAGGGATGGTTCAACATATGAAAAATTGTGAATATCATCCACCACATAAACAAACTGAAAAAAAACCCACATGTTTATCTCCTTAGATACTGAAAAAACCTTTGACAAAATCCAACCCTCATTCATGATAGAAGTCCTGGAGAGATCAGGAATAAAGCGAAAATACCTAAATATAATAAAGGTGGTATGAAACAATCTGACAATCTGACAGCCAACATCAAACTAAGTGGAGAAAAACTCAAAGCAATCCCACTAAAATCAGAAACAAGACATAGCTGTCTTCTCTCCCCTTATCTGTTTAATATAGTTCTCAAAGTTTTAGCTAAAGCAATAAGAGAACAAAAGGAGATTAAGGGGATATAAAATAATAAAGAAGAAGCCAAACTATCTCCAATTGCAGATGACATGATTGTATGCATAAGAATCCTCAAAACTCTGCCAGAGAACTCAAAAAAAAAAAAAAAACCTTCTGCAAAGTAGCAGGGTACAAGATAACTCAAAAGAATAAATATCCCTTCTATATATTATGGATAAAAGTGCTGAAAAAGAAATAAGGGAAACATCAGCCTTATAATAGCTGCAAGTAGCATTAAGTGTCTTGGAGTAACTCTAACCAAATAAATAGCAGACATGTTTGACAAAAACTTTAAATCACTGAAGAAAGAAATTGAAGAAAGTATTAGAAAATGGAAGGATCTCCCATGCTCCTGGATTGGTTGGACCACCATAATAAAAATGACAATTTTACCAAAATCAATCTACAAATTCAATGAAATCCCCATCAAAAACTTAACACATTTTTTTTATAGACCTTGAAAGAACAATACTCAACTTCAGACAATCAAGAGCCCTTCTAACTAAATTATGACACATGACATGAGAGTTAATATATCTCTGAAGCAAAACAGTAAAGGTATACTGTTGACTTTGATAACTGAAATCAAGTTTCTTCTGGTGGTCCTTATGGAAAAGTAATAAGGAGAAGGCATTTGCTAAATCAATAGCAGAATATCATGTAACAAAAGATGTGCTAATTTGCTTAAGTAAGGACACTTCATCTGGTAAAGCAGCTGAAATAGGAGTTACTACCTGACATGAGTTTTTCTATAATCAACTGTCCTTCTCCGTGATCCACCTGTCTCCTGCACTGGCCAGATAGGAGAGTTTAAGGGACACATGGTGGGAAGTGCCACCCCTGCATCTTTCAAGTCCTTGATGGTGACACTAAGCTTTGCAGTTCCTCAAGGAATGTGATTCTGGTTTTGATGCACTATTTTCTTTGGCAGAGACAATTCTAAAGGCTTACATGTAGCCTTTCCTGTTGTGGGATTCAGGTGTCAGCTGACAAGGTCAAGGGACATTTATACAGAGCACTGGGCCCCCCGACCTGAAGGGGGCGGGGGAAAAGCCCCATTAAAAAGGGTCTGCGGATACGACACGCTCGATTCCTGGTTCCTGGCTGCTGGAGGAAGGACCCCTTCGTCCGTCCGTCTGCAGACTTCGGTCCCTATTGTACTTGGTTACCTGTACCGTGAGTGTTGGTTTATATTCTAATAAATATCTATAGAGTATTTGTGTCCTTGTGGGTAAGCTCCGCCTACATCTGGCGCCCAACGCCCACGCCCCGGGGCTGGCGGACCCACGGGTCGGGCTTAGAACGCACTCAGGTCAAGTTTGACTGTGGGCAGATCGTATCCAGCCCTGTGCGTGCAGGTTTGATAGTGAGAGGTGACTTCCAAACGGCTTAGGCTCCCTCTGCCTGCTTGGTACGCCGCGCTAGTGTTAGCTCCGCCCCTCATCCAGTGGCGCGCGACTCGCGTCCCTCCAGACTCCCGCCCCAGACCCACGGGTCGGGTTTAGAACGCACTCAGGTCAAGTTTGACTGTGGGCAGATCGTATCCAGCCCTGTGCGTGCAGGTTTGATAGTGAGAGGTGACTTCCAAACAGCTTAGGCTAGTCTTTGGCTGGTTGGTTCGGCCGCGCTAATCAGCCGCGCGAGCTGCCCGCTGCCTAGCAAGGCGGCTGACCCGGGCTGTCTGCCCTCCCCCAGCGCGCGGCTCGCCGCCTAGCAAGGCGGCTGACCCGGGCTGTCTGCCCTCCCCCAGCGCGCGGCTCGCTGCCTAGCTAAACGGCTGACCCGGGCTGCTTTGCGCGCGCGCCGTCGGTAACTCCGCCCGTAGCTGGACCGCTGCTCAGTTCATTTTAACCGAGTTTGAACTGCGGCTACACCTGGCTGGCTGGGTTTGACCCAAAAACTGCAGATTCAAGCGGCAGCTCCGCCCTTAACCCCTGTAACCTGGGACAATTGTGAATTACTCCTGTAGGTTAACAAAGATAACTAAAACCATTCTATCTTGTAATTAACATCCTGTCTTGACTTGTGAGAATTTGCCTTTTCCAAAGGTTCTATTCTGTCTGCTGAGACCCTTTAACACCTAGGATCTGTGAATAGTGTGCTGAGTGTTTCTACAGCGGCCATACAGCAGGGCACTAAACGTTATTGTGACACCTTCTGACCACACAGCATCATTGCACCGGGATTGAGGTAATGGCTGACAACTATTCTTTTGAGGAATTCGGTATATATTTTTCCACGATGGTTGACAAGTTTTTAAATGAGTATCTTGAGGTATTCAATATCCCAGTTTTACTACTTTTTGGTCTGTTTCTGTATGTTGTGTTCCACAATAGACGGGTGATGACTGAGGTCACGAATTCAAACCTTCAATTACAGTCCAAACTTGGTATTATAGAATTATCAAACGCTACACTGTCAGATGACGTTAAGCAGATGCAGAACTTAAATCGGCAGCTGTTGTCCAACGTATGTGAATTACAGCTCTCAAACTCTGCTATGTCTAAGACGATAGATACTCTACAAATTGATTACAACAAGCTTTCTCATTATGACAGCACTATACGAGAACAATATAAACTCTACGTAACTGATGAGAACAAGAAACTTATTGACCACATTAATAAAGTGGACGAGAAAATCATTAATTATGCTAATGATGTAGATCTCAAAATTGCTAACTTGGCGAAGTCTTTACAAGGATCACTTCATCAAGAAAGTCAAACTTTGAGACAGATGGTATCCGAAATACAAGAATTTGTACCTGCACTGTCCAAATTCCAAGAATGGGAATCCGTAGTGTCCAAAATCCAAGAATGGGAACCCATTATATCCAAAATGGAAGAATGTGGGGACCATATTGCAACACTACAAAAGGGCAATGATACATCTTATGCTCAGAACAGTTCAGGTCAACCCCCAATGGGGTGTTATGGTACTGGAAATACTTTACATAAAGTTGTAAACATCACGGGGATACCTCCTTCACCACCACTATTATTCCCAGCTACTATTCAGACCAAGATGGCACCAGGGGGTTCCTCAGAATATGTAGAGTATAGTTATGAGCCACTACATATGAAAGACATCAAAGATTTTAAAGAGGCAATATCCATGTATGGTATTCACTCTACTTATGTAAAGCAGCTCCTGAATTCATGGTCTGCAAAAAACCGAATCCTCCCCCTCGATTGGATGCAGCTAACGGCTGCTGTCTTGGACCAGAGTCAAAATTTGCAGTGGAGAAGCTGGTTTAGAGAAGAAGCCAGGACCTTAGAACACCAAGGAAGAATTAGGGGTTTCTTTGCTTCTCAGGACCAAATCCTTGGTGAAGGAATGTTTGCTGACGTGAAGACTCAGACTACTTATGACGAACATACTTGCTATGCCGTACGGCCGCACTTAATGCATGGGAAAAGATTTTAGACTCAGGTCAAAAAGTTGAGCATTATGCTAAGGTCAAACAAGGTTTAAAAGAGCCTTATACTGACTTTCTACACAGGCTTACCACGGCTGTAAATAGAGCAATATCAGATCCAGAAGCTAGAAAGCAAATAATACTTTCTCCGGCCTTTGATCATGCTAATCCAGAATGTAGAAGAATGCTTCTGCCTTTAAAAATCAGAGCCGCACCTCTAGAAGAATGGATTCAATATACAATCAATGCTGAACCTCTCCATAGTAATGAAGACAATTGGGTAGACCAAACCATTGATAAGGTAAGGAAGAGGAACCAAGGAATCACTTGTTTCAACTGTGGTAGACAAGGCCATGTAAGACGAAACTGTACACAAAGTACTCTTGGAAACGATGCCCGATCTAGGTTTAATTCGAACAGAAGGCCATTGCCTTCTGGATTATGCAGAAGATGTGGCAAGGGACGACATTGGACCAATGAATGTAGATCTACCAGAGATAAAGAAGGCAACCCTCTGCCATCGGGAAACGCCTTTCGGGGCTTCCCCCGGGAAGCCCCCCAAAATCAGACTCCAAATTCGAGGATGGTGAGATCATATCCGGTCGTAGTAGAAGACCAGCATCCTCAAGACGAATAGAACACCCAATACCTGATCTTGAAAAACATACGATATCAGATGATAACATAAATTCAAAAGAAGATTCAGAAACTCCAAAGAAAATTACGAAACGAATATTTTGGCAGACTTCGATAAATGAACAAAGACCGAAATTGGGGGTACAGATAGACAATATTTATATCCAGGGTTTAGTCGACACGGGGGCTGATGTTTCGATCATAACCCCACGGTCCTGGCATCCGAGATGGCCTTTACAGACAGTAGATATCCAATTTCTGGGTATTGGAACAATATCTCAGGTGAAACAGAGTGTGAGGTGGCTTGAATGCATAGGACCAGAAGGTCAGAAAGGACGGTTGAAGCCATATATGGCTGATATAGCAGTGAATCTGTGGGGTCGCGACCTCCTAATGCAATGGAATACCCAGATTAAAATCCCTCCTGGTTATGATGTCAGCCGGAGGCTCAACTATGTTTCCAAAAATGACAAAAATTCACCAGCCATTCAAGTTGTACAAAAGAATCGCCCTCTTAATAAGACACTCACAGCACTGCCTTTGAAATGGTTAACGGAAAAGCCTATTTGGGTTCATCAATGGCCTTTGACAAAGGAAAAACTTCAGGCGTTAGAACAGTTGGTACAGGAGCAGTTACAGGCTCAGCATATTGAAGAATCAACCAGTCCGTGGAATTCTCCTGTTTTTGTTGTCAAGAAGAAATCTGGAAAATGGAGGATGGTGACAGATTTAAGAGCAATTAATAAGGTGATTCAACCTATGGGCTCCTTACAATCTGGTATTCCCCTGCCTTCTCTGCTACCTAAAGGATGGCCTATTACAGTTATTGACTTGAAAGATTGCTTTTTTACCATACCTTTACAGGAACAGGACAAAGAGAAATTTGCTTTTACAGTGCCTACTCTTAATAATTCAGGGCCGGCTAAGAGGTACCAATGGAGAGTCCTGCCCCAAGGAATGTTAAATAGTCCCACTTTATGCCAATATTTTGTACAACAACCACTAGAAATACTACGCAAGCGCTTCCCACAATCTATCATTTACCATTATATGGATGATATTTTGTTGGCAGACCCAAACCCACAGACATTAGAAACATTGTTTGAAGAACTACAGAAAGTATTGCCTAATTGGGGACTGCAAATTGCTCCAGAAAAAGTACAGAGGGGAGATTCTATCAATTATTTAGGATATAAGATAGGTTTACAAAAAATTAGACCACAAAAGGTAAAATTAAATAGAGATAAATTGAAGACTCTTAACGATTTTCAAAAGCTACTAGGAGATATTGCTCATATACGGCCCATGATTGGTATAAAGAACTATGAACTAGTTAATTTATTCAAGACTTTAGAAGGTGACAAGGGTTTAAATAGTCCAAGAAAACTATCTGATGAAGCTGAGAAAGAATTAGAGTTGGTAGAAAGAAAACTTGGAATGCATACTTGTTATTTTACCCTCAAGACAACCTCCAACAGGAATCTTAATGCAAAGAGAAAGCATCATATTAGAATGGATATTTCTGCCACATAGGCCAAGCAAAAAGATGAAGACATATATCGAAAAAATTGCTGATCTGATTTTTAAAGGTAAATTGAGACTCCGCCAATTGACTGGAAAGGACCCTGCAGAAATTGTTGTGCCTCTGACTAATGAAGAAATTGAACGATTATGGGCAGACAGTGAACCTTGGCAAAAGGCTTGCAGTGACTTTTTAGGAGAAATTAATAATAAATATCCCCAAAACAAGAGAATTCAATTTATAAAGGAAACTAATTGGATCTTTCCTCGTGTAGTACAAGATGAACCAATTTCTGGAGCCCCTATATTTTATACAGATGCAAACAATTTAGGGAAGGCTGGCTACAAGTCTGAAAACCTAACTAAAGTGGATCAGAGCCCTTATAACTCTGTTCAAAAGTCAGAACTATATGCGATTATTATGGTGTTGTTAGATTTCACAGAACCTCTTAACTTAATTACTGACTCTCAATACGCAGAAAGAGTTGTTTCACATATTGAAACTGCTGACTTCATTCACGATGATACAGACTTGACCTTACTATTCATACAACTACAAGATATCATCAGAGGTAGGATACATCCTATGTACATAACACATATCAGGGCACACACGGGCCTCCCAGGCCCTCTAGCGCAGGGTAATGAGGAAATAGATCGGTTGCTAATAGGAAGCGTGCTAAAGGCCACAGAATTTCATGAAAAGCATCATGTTAACAGCAAAGGGCTGAAGAAGAGTTTTCCCATCACTTGGATTGAAGCAAAGGAAATACTAAAAAAATGTGACACTTGCTCTTTCTATAACCAACCATCTTTACCTGCAGGAACTAATCCTAAGGGTACACATGGAAATGAGATATGGCAAATGGATGTGTTTCACTTTCCAGAATTCGGAAAGATGAAATATGTACATCATACTATTGACACCTATTCTGGAATGCAATGGGCGACTGCCCTGAGTTCTGAAAATGCTGATGCTGTACTTACTCACCTTTTGGAAGCCATGGCCGTATTGGGAATTCCCACTCAGATTAAGACTGACAATGCTCCAGCTTACGTCTCCCGAAAAATGAAGATAATTTTTGCATACTATGATATAAAGCATATTACAGGGATACCACACAATCCTACAGGACAGGCAGTCGTGGAGAGATCTCACCGCACATTAAAAGAGATGCTTTATAAACAAAAGAAAGAAATGAAAAAGCCCAGAGAGAGGTTGCATAGTGCCTTATTGACTTTAAATTTTCTTAATGCTGATGAAAAGGGAACTTCAGCTGCTGAGAGACATTGGGTAGTAGAAAAATCTTCTGAGTTAAATCAACCCATTTACTTCAAAGATGTGTTGACTTCCGAATGGAAGCCAGGGTATGCGCTTCAGTGGGGTAGGGGTTTTGCTCTTGTTTCAACAGGGACAGAAAAGATATGGGTACCAACAAAACTAATAAAAGCCCGCTTTGAAAAGGAGTCTCTTCCTGAACAAGAAAAGTAACTGCTCATCCCTGACATGACAAACGGATGCGTGGTAAGGAAAACACACTTAACAAACCTGGGGCACGGTCTCTCAGTTTTGTCTTTACAGGAAAATGGATACAACTATTTTTACGGCATTGTCTAAACATTGAATAATTACTCACCTGCAATAGAAGACAGACTGATGATTAAAGAATGTACAAGACGGACTACGAGACCAACTGATACACACGTGCACTACTGGGTAATTTCTCAATTTTTACTGCTTTACATCTTGCATCTACATCTCAAAAAAAAAAAAAAAAAGGTCCTGATTTGACTATTAATAAGGCTGGATTTGGATTGGGAACTTGTGGCTTTCTCCCTCTCTAAACCCAAGCATATTGGTAAAGAAATATGAAAAATTCTGTCTCACATCATAAAAGCCACCTGGTGTGAGACAGAAGGCATAATATTTAGGGACCAATATTACTGTGACTTCATCTTAAACCTCGTTCCTCCCTGTTTCTGTACCTCTCAAACATCTCACTCTGTCTGCTTCCAGTCTCCTAAAGTCATGAAAGATATAAATATCTTTTGAATTTCTACAATGCTTAAGTTTTCCACTGTAAATAACATTTCCTCCTATCAGCTATCTACAAAGAATCTGAAACCGAGATGGGGCCTCCACCGGAACAACTCCTGCTAGAAAAACAAAAATAGAAGAAAGAATATGAGAGAGAGAGAATAAGAGACAGATAGACAGACAGCAGAGACAAAAATAGAAAAATCAGGAACCTGGTGCGCACCAATCAATAATTGCTTTCAAGAAATAGATTATTCAAAAACAGCTGCAAGATAGCTCCTTATGATTATCCTTCAGATCACACTGCTAATTAAGTTTCCAGATGGAGTTAACCACTATCCTAAAATTGCTTATAGATGTATGTGGTCAGTCCATTAAGAACTAACCATTGTTTTAGCTTTTACAGGATCCCAAAGAGATGCCATCTCCCTTAAGTCAGCAGGAAGCAACCTTATAAACGACTATGCCCCCTTTCCCAATAAGTTTTATGATCCAAAGGTTGTGGGTAAAACTGGGTAAAAGACAAAACTATAATATAGCATCAGAGATCTTTTTTTTAGAAGAGAGGGGGAATAGATAGGATAGATAAAGGTAGACTGTTCTACCTACCTATACTTCATTTTAGCTGAATGTATGGGCTAAGCTAAAGACAATTTGCACTGTCATAGATATCTGTATATTGATACTAATGCAAAATCATTTTATATGTTTAATTGTGATAATTTGTACATTGGTACAAAGTTTAATCTGAGATTGTTTTATGTAACCAAAGCAACTTGTACTTCGATATAAATCTGAATCTGTAACTATTATGTAAAGCTGAATCTAAAATTGCTATATTTTATGTATGCTCATACCTTTGTTTAAAATATTTGCACATCATTGTCATGTATACTATGCAATTACTACCTTCATTTAACTATACTAGATATAATGTATGATTGCACTAGTTATGATATATGCACAAGATGTTTTATATACCTCTGTTTAGATGATATATATGTATTTACATGTCTAAAATGCTGTGGACACTTTACCTGGTAAAATACCCCTGGCTAATGCTCGATAGTTCTACTAAGGGTCATTGTTCAGAGATTGTACATCCCTTATATAAGTATTCTAATTTTTAGTACAGGGTTTATTCCTTAAGACGATAAGATCTGCAGTCAACACTATTTAAGGTATCATATCCCAGTCATTTCAGATACAGGTTAGAATATCATAGATGGACAAGAATCTTCAACCGTTTCATAGACCCAGAGAATATGGCATTTAACATTTAAAATTTGGCCACGAGAGACACGACGACTCCTGGTGTCACTGCTCCCTTCACGAGATGGTGTTGAGCATCAAGGATACTCCATTGGAGTTGGTCCTTTTGGCAAAAAATGGCCAGTTGAGTAAGGAACTGTCCTTACCTTGATTGCTGACAGTACACACATGATGTCAAGCTGGATGAACAAATTGAGATGGAGACTGACGAAACCTGCCTAGACAGGATAAGACAGTCCCTTCAAAATTGTTCTGCTTGTAAAAAGATCTGTCAGATGCCATAGGCCTATAGCCAATCCGATAGATGCTCTAACGGTGCACAAATCCAGAGGTGATTGTCCAGGTAGCTGTGTTGCTGTCCTCTCCCAAATTTTGGAAGTAGCTGCTTCCATGTACTTCTGTCTTTCAGACAAATTTACCTTCCTTCTCAGGTCTTGAAGAGGTTGAAGAATAGATGTTTAAGGTTTCCACCCTAGTATCCCTTAGATAAGAACACTCAGGTGTTAGATTCTCACTTTCCCAGATTAACCCTTTAAAATAATCTATACACCCTACTATCTACCAATATTCTAGAACTATTAGATATACCTTATATAAGTTAGGCTTTGATTAGCAATTATACTTTGACCTCTCCTAGATGCTACCTCATAATAATTCTTACTGTATATAATCTTAGTTTAGAACCTTCTTAGTTAGACAAAGGGGGGAGATGTTGTGGGATTCAGGTGTCAGCTGACAAGGTCAAGGGACATTTATACAGAGCACCGGGCCCCCCGACCTGAAGGGGGCGGGGGAAAAGCCCCATTAAAAAGGGTCTGCGGATACGACACGCTCGCTTCCTGGTTCCTGGCTGCTGGAGGAAGGACCCCTTCGTCCGTCCGTCTGCAGACTTCGGTCCCTATTGTACTTGGTTACCTGTACCGTGAGTGTTGGTTTATATTCTAATAAATATCTATAGAGTATTTGTGTCCTTGTGGGTAAGCTCCGCCTACAATTTCCAACTACAATATCTCTCACTCCACAGGTCAGGGAACTGAAGTGAGAATTCTGCCAGCTTCTAGGACTATCCATCTCAATTATACATACTGGAAAGTTGGAAATAACCATAGAAATTTATTGTGGACCATCTACCAAAACTCTTTAAATAACCTGGCTTCTATCAGCCCATACTTTAGGTTGGGTGCTACAATGTTCTTTGGATCTTCCAAAATCAGTGTCAATTCAGAATTTGTATTCAACACATCCCATAAATTATTATTGTTTTCTTTCCTCCAACATACAGTGTCACTGGGAAAAGGTTACAGGTTCTTCTGGGAAGAACTAAAGAAATGTTAACTGTAAAACTTTTAGGAGTCTTATTAGAGTCCTTCCTCAAGGGTCTTCTAGGTCTGCAAGCTGGCTTAAGTCTGGAAATTGATTCACTGGCCAAGATTGTCTTTTATCTGGAACCAAAGAAGCCTTTCTCTCATTTGATAATTTATTTTTCTGATTTATAGAAGTCAAACAGAAATGTAGCAGGCTTCATATCTATCTCATGCCTGGAAACACCATGATTGACTAGCCAGTACCAAAGGTCTATATGAGTAATATCACTATAAAATTCACCTTGTCTGTGCTGATCCTTGAGGTTATGCCATTATGAACATTGTTTTGTCTCTGTTGTGCATTGTGATGATTACAATAACCTTGCCTTTAGCAACTCAATGCTGCGACCTAGGCTCTGGTACCTAACCTAGGGCCTAATTAAACCCATTGCATTTAGTTTGTTCCATTGAGCAGCAGCATTTTCAATCCTAAAATCTGCACAAAGAAAAGGTCTACAATAACACTTTTCAAATGTACTGTGTCCCCCCTCATCATTTTGCATGTTATAGGATTCATGAAGGACATATCTTCTGATACTTCCTATTATGGAAGATTAGGATTTACACAGTATACCCTTTCTAGCAGTGCAATTTCCCTTAAGCCTTAAAATTTCTTCGTCAACACTAAGCCAAAGAATATCTGAAACATGATTTCTAGTTGTTATTAAAAGAAAACTCAAAGCCAGATATTGGTGTAAAGGCTGGAATATCAGAGAGAGGAAACAGACCATATTCAATCTCACTCAGCCAATTTCTTAGGGTAAAAGCTGTCCAGAGTCCTCAGCCTGGCTCGTTGCTTCTACAGAATACTACACTGTCTGCCTATGCCTCCTTAAATATCTTCTTCACCCAGTTGTTTCACTTCTGGGTTAAACTCTGCAACCTCTGCAACAGAAATCTAGAATTAAGATTAAAGGTGTATGCTACTACTGGTTGGTACTTGGGCCTTGATCTCACAGAAACACAGAAAGAACTCTGACTCTGAAGTTATAGGATTAAAGGCCACCAGTCAACCTTTCCCCTGCTGGGATTAAAGGTGTGAGTTACCACTCTCTGACCTGGCTTGACTGTGGGTGGATCTGTTCTCTGATATTCCAGACTGATTTTATTAAACATATTTTTTTTCTTTAACCACAGACACCCTCTGGAACTAAAATTTGATTTTTCACTGTAGTTCAGCCAACCTTATAATGAGGGCTTCAGTTTGATTTTGTACAGTCTGAACCCTGTGGCTGCTGAATAGAAAATTCTCTTTTAGGGCACACTAGGAAACATAGTCCAGATATTTAAAATGTTCATTCTTATATTTCTATTTCTCTATCACCAATCTGGTATAGAATCTGTATTAGCTGGGGTTCTCTAGAGTCACAGAGTTTATGGAACAATCTCTCTCTCTCTTTCTCACACATACACACATATACAGTCACACACACGCACAACACATATGGTAATTTATTGGAATGATTTACAGGCTGTAGTTCAACAATAGCTTGGTATGAATGCAAAGTCCCAGCATCCAGTAGTTATCAGTTCACAAGACTGGATATCTCAGTTAGCCTTCTGTCTATACCAAAATCCCAAAGAAGTAGCCTTCATTTCTATTAAAGGAATGGATATACTGATTAGGTGAGGGCAAGCAGGTAAAGAGCAAATCTTTCCTTTTTCCATTGCTATTATATAGATGTCCAGCAGAAGACTGGCCCAGAATAAAGGTGTGTCTATAGACTCAGGGTTGGGATTAAATGTGTACTTGTTGCAGCTTCAGGATCGGGGTCAAAGGCATGTTGTCTTCTTGCTTCAAGATCAGGATCACAAGAGTGTCCTTCATTTCTGCATTATAATTCATTCCAGTTATAGTCAAGTTGACAACCAAGAATAATCAACACATTAACCCTCTTATTTTTAAGCTCAGCTATTTTGTAATGATTGAATAATCATAAGCACTAAATAGACTATTAAAAACTAAGGAATATTTATTTATTGTTGCACCAAATGCTGAGTGAATTTACTATATTTGCTGCATTTCAAATTGGATATTTACAAATTTTATTTTCTTAAGGTTGTTAATCTTATGACAAAAATGATCTTTTACTTGTTAAATTAGTGTATAGGCCTTTGAACATCCATTTAGGTTTTCAGGTACTTTTAAATTATCTTTATAATTTATGTCACTTTAAGAGCTGATTATTGTGTAAAAGCCTTCTTCTATAATAACCTTTGGCATGAAATACATATGATAGTCAAGTGACAGTTAAAGAGGATTTTAAAACATGATGAGACATTCTCTACATCACAAGAAATAATAAGCAAGCCTGAAGAAATGGGAATGTTAGAAAGGAAAATATTTATTCCCAGTAAAATAGTTCACAGTGTGATTAGATAACTATAGAATGACAAAGATGCTGAAAATGAGAAAATTCTCCCCCAGAGCTTCAAGAAAATGTGCTTCTTCACCAGCTAGGAATTTCCTACTGTAATCTCTTCTCAGGAATCAACTTAGAACAATTTGTTTTCAATACTTCTTTATTGGTACAGCAACAACCTCTCATGATACAATGGCAATGGCATGGCAGTGATGACCCAGCAATGCAACAATGAAGGCATAGGTCTTACACACTCTAACCAGGCCATAGGGGCTGGGGTTGCTAGGTGACTGGGTAAAAAATGAAAGGGACCTTGCAGCTCTTTGACCTGTTAATGCACTTTCTCTGGCAAAGATTTGTGAAGACTTAGTTTGCACTCCTAAACTTTCAAGATAGGATCTTGTGTTAAAATCCAGGTTCAGGGAAGCCTTAGAAGGCTTTCTTGGGTTAATTAGCTCTCTTATCAGTGGGAGAGGTGACTTTATGACAGGTCAGTGAGTTATCTTGTCTGTGGGTGACCTTGGATGCTGGAGAGAAGTTTCTAATGAATTACTACTATTTTTACTAGCAAGGGTAATCATAGGGAAGGCAGACAATGAGTTTCCTCTGGGCAGGGGGGAACAAAGGTCTAGAAGATTTTATCTGTGTGACTTTTTTCTCATCAGAATAGGGGAGGTGTGTGTGTGTGTGTGTGTGTGTGTGTGTGTGTGTGTGTGTGTGTGTGTGTAAACTTCAAGGAAATAACAGATATAGGGGGCTGCCTTCACACACAGAAATCCTCTTCATAAAGAAGTCTGCGCTGGTAAGAAAAATTAGCTCTAAGACTCCGTGACTTTGGCTTTAGCTCCATCAGAGGCCCTTGGATCTGATGGATCAGCCTGGTAAGTACAAAACAATTTACATACACTTTGTATTTCTGTGGCTCCCAGCACTAGAAATTATGTAACTGACAAGGGCTAAGATTCAGAATCTTATGAGAAACTTATGAGCCTAATAGCATGAACATAAATAGTGTTAAAGTGTGTAGTGAACCTGGAAAAATACATCTCTAAAGAAGAGACACAGATGATCAATATGTAAGAAAAAATGTACAGTGTGCCTTACTACCAGGGAAATTAAGATCAAATCTTAGATAGAACAAATAAATCCAATGATAATCTTGTGAGAAAAGGAAGTACTTGCAGTGTATGGTTGGGTATGTAAACTAGTACACATTATAAGAAACCACAGAAGGGCTTCTCAGAAAAGAAAAAAAATACCTTAAAAATATAACCGTGATATAATCCAACTATACTACCAGTGAATTTATATTGAAAATGATTGAAAAGTGTGCATTACACACACACAGACACACATTATATTACATACAAAATCAAAAATGAATAATAGAAGAAGAGGATGGAATTATGCCTGTGGTGATTGGAGTGACAAAGAAGAAACTTGGGGCAGACAAAAATGAACCAAGTAATGTGTTCATGTGTGAAAGGCTCTAATAAAGAAATCAATAAATAAATTTAGTAAGACTGAGAGGGTAACCATACAATGTTTACTTGCATTGAAATGTACCTATAAAGAAAATTGGAAAATAAAATGCATAAAATATAAATTATAATATCAAGACTACAAGATACCAAGGAATGCATTTAAAAATAACCTATTAAAACTCTACATTGGAGACCACTCTGACAAGGGAAGCAGGTTGGTTAACATCAGATCTTTATGTATCCCCCATTTTCAAATCCAGTCACACAGTCTTCCACAGCTCTGTAGCAGACCACCTGCTGAGGTTTTGCCTTCCTCCATGCCCTAATCTCCAATGGATTGCACAGATTTCCCTGTCAACCTTTCTTCCCCAGAATCATTTCTCACTCCAGTTGCCACATTCACCAGTCTCTTCCTGTGAACCTATAGGCCATACGCCTGAGAAGCAAGGAGTAAAACTGGAAATCTTCACTTTTATCTCTATTCCAAATCCAGCCTCCCAGTTTAATCCCCATCTCTGTAGAAGACCACCTTCTGTGGCCTTCCACACTTCTCTGCTTCCACCAACAGCGTATAGCACAGATAGATACTTTCCCAAACATGCCTTCATTTCATCTCCTATCCTAACCCCAATTCCAGTAGATTTTTTCTGGAAATAAGACAGTCATGCCTGATATAGAGACAGATAGGAAAGCAAAGCAGGTCCATTGGCTTCATGTCTTCAGTCTCCCTCCTCTCCTCTGTATTCAGTCATCTGGTCTCAGACCAGCTTTGTAGCAGACGACCCCCAGTGACCTCTCCTTACTTTCTGCCAACATCTAGAGGAATCTAAGCAGATCCTGTTGTGACACCCTGTTTTTCTCTCTCCTGTGGACATAAAAGAATATTAAAACCTTCAAGGACAAAAGAACAAGTAATTATAAAGGAAGACATAATATGATAACACTAGCATTCTTATTCGAGACTTAAAAAGGCACAAAGGCCTGGACAGATGTCCAGAATGGTTTGGAGAGATGTTCAGCAGATTCTAAAAGAATACAGATGCCAGCCAGACTAGTGTAGATGCAAAACTTTCAATCAAGTAGTTGGAGAAATTAAGATTTCTCTTGTTAAAACCAAATTTAAGCAAAATGTATCAACAAACACAGCCCTACAGAGGTGAATAGAAAGAAAACTCTACCCTAAAGCCCTTAAACATACCTAAAAGAGAACAACAAAAGAATAATATCAAACCAGCAAATAAAAATAGGAGAAATACACACACACGCGCACACACACACACACACCACATACCACAACGACCACCACCATCACCACCACTAATAACAATAACAGCAAAATGAGTGAAATTACCAATGTTCATTGATCTCTCAACATATATTGTCTCTCAATTTCCCTATAAAAAGACAGATCAACAAAAATGGTTGAGAAAACATTATTGATCCTTTTTGTTAGAGGAAATATACCTTAACATCTATTCTTGAATAGACCTTACCTCAGGGTAAAACAATGAAAAATGATATTTGAAACAAAGAGATCCAAGACGAATGTCAATCTAACTATTTTAATATCTGGAAAAAATAGATTTCAAAAAAGAGAGAGGCAAGAACACTATACATTCTTCAAAGAAAACAATTTTCAAGATGTTGAAATTATTATTTTTTTAATTAGCTCAGTATTTTTTCAAACAGCTTCCAGTATTATATGCAGGGAATGGTGAGATGATCTGATTCACTCATCTGGAATAAATCTTCCTTCCAAGCAGTGGAGAATGTTGTTCTCAGAGTTCAGCACTTTAAGCTATTCCTAGCCAAACCTGAAGGCTACAAATTTGAAGGTGATATGTGGACCCCAAACCTGAGCTGGCCCACAGGCCATGCCCTTAGGTCTAGGAGGGGCTGAATCCCACTACATCTCTTCCTTTTGTCTTAGAAAGAAATTTATAAACCTATCTATAAAACTATGTACATATGTGTGTGTATAGAACTGATTATATATTATAATTAACCTTGTATATATGATACAAACAATTATCAAACAATGTCCAGTAGAGGGAAAGCAGAGGAAATGATACAAGCAAAAGAAAACTACAACTAGAAGAACAACAAACACAAAAAGTGTTAAATGTCCAGAGTACCTGATGGGCAGACACATACAGAGATTGCTCCAAGCTGTTCATCTTGAATAATATGTCTAGTATCTAAATGCTCTTAGACTGAGATAGGACATGATCATAACTGAAGCTGCTAATTATAAACCCCATCAAAGACCTCAGAAAGAAAATATATTATCTGAGTATTAATAACTTCTGAAAATTAAGAGAACACCATGGCAATCAGATGCCTAGACAGTCACCCAGAGTGTTTCTGCAAAGTTGGAGCATCCAATTTTTTGGCTATAGGTATTGGATATCTCACAGATTTTTTTTTTCAGAAGCAGAGTATTTTGAGAGGTTATCCTGTCTTTGCAGGTTTTGGCAGCTCCATTCACATTAAGAATTGCAATAACTCTTGTCATTGCAATTCTTAACATGTATGGAACTAGAAAATTTAATCCTGTGCGGTAACCCCGACCCAGAAAACAATTATGGTATGTATTCTCTTGTATGTGTTTAATAGCTGTTAAGTGAATGATATTAAAGTCACAATCTGTAGAACCTCAGAGTTAGTTATAAATTGACTATGTGGGAAGGATGACTATGATAGATCATCCTAAGAAAGCAAAATATAATATATGGATATGAATGGATAAGGGAGACTAAAATGGGAATATTAACTAGAGAGAAGGGAGAAAGAGGAGGAAAGAAGGAAGAAGGAAAAAGAAAAAAAGACAAAAGTAAGACTATTAGAGAGTAATGGGCAACTCTAATCCAGAAAAATCTTCCTAAACTGTAGACATATATGAAGGTAATCTATTTTTCAGTTTTATTATTAAATTTTTAATGTACTATACACACCAATCATAGTTTCCCCCCATCCTCTCTTCACATTTCCTCTCCCCACCTCCTTTCTGTCCCCCATTCACTCCTCAAAAAGAGTAAGGCTTCCTGTGGAAGTCAGCTGTGCATGGCATATAAAATTGAGGCAGTATTAAATCACCAAATAATGGGAAATACAAAATGTTAACCGGTCACCTCTTGTCATGCAATGAAACTTCAAGTACAGATATTTGGTTACATCAAACTTCAAACTCATTGAACATGTAGAAGTCACGATGGTGCCTCTATGAAGTCTTCACCCCTATGTACTTGCATCTTCGGTTCAGAAAAGTACTCTGCTCACTACCACATGAAAAATGAAATACCAACTCAGCTGCAAACCATTTTATAATGAGACCTACCTGAAAGATCTATGGCACAATTGTGGCATAAAACTTTTGGGAGTAAGTAAAATAAATATATTTGATTTGTCTGAAGACTAAACCCATGCCATACCTTGTGGGGATATTTTCAAATATAATAAAAACAGTCTGATCAGAGGACAGATCCACCCCCTCCAGTCTTTTGTTGTTGTTGTTTGTTTTGTGGTTTTTCTAGACAGAGTTTTCTGTGTGACAGTCCTGGCTGTCCTGGAACTTGCACTGATGATCAGGCTGGCTTTGGAAGTCACAAAGATTCTCTTGCCTCTGCTTCCCAAGTACTGATAGTAACAGTGTGAGCTATAGCTTCATCTGCTTGCTCTGTCTTTCTATGCCTGCCTTAAATACTTTCCTCACTCAATTAAGACTTGGCAGCACCACTGCCTTCCTGAGAGCCTGGAACTGCTTCTGTAAACTAAGATGACCTAGAACTCAGATTGTATTAAGGGCATAGGTCACCACTCCTGTAATACTCCCTGTGCTGGGATTAAAGGTGTGAGTTACCACTGTCTGATCCTCCTAGACTGACTGTGGGTAGATCCCTCTGATATCTCCAACTGTTTTTATTATATTTGAAAATATCCCCAAAATACCTGCCTCTGCTTGGGTGACCAAGACACCAAAGACTGGTCCAGGAGACCTAGGTAAAATAAAAAAATAAAAATAAAAGAATAACTACTCTACTAAATAAAATTAGCAACAAAATAATTTCTAAGGGCATTCTACCATACTCATGGAGGACTCAGCCATAAACAGTAAGTCTCTATCAGATGTCTCCCTTCACGGCTCAGGAAACTCTGCAGAAGACTATTCAGGAAGACTGTAAGACATAGAGGAGATAGAGGACAAAAGGAAAGAAGGTTCTCAAACCACGCACAAGGGCTGTGGAAGTCTGCAATGGATGGAGAAAACGACTAGAGCTAAAGCCCCCAACCCAGAAGCTGCCTCCATGTGATCGCCCCTTGAAAGTTAATGTCAAATTATCTCTAAGCAAGTGTAACTGAGGGTATAAACTGCTCTTCTGGGTAGACTGCACGCCCAGCAGTTGATGACCAAAAGAAACAAATTTTAGAGTGTGTCTCATAATGTCAAGGCTTTCATTAAAAATCTTACCTTTTAATGTCTATTTCATTTCCTTTCTCCCTTATCTCTTCCTCCCTTCTTCCTCTCCCTTCCTCTCTCCCTTCCCCTTCTCTCCTGACCCTACATGTTCCATCTCTATAAATTATAGCTTCCAATTTGTTGTTTCTGTAGGACTCCTGAGTATATGAATAACTGGGCCTTTGTTTACTGTTCATTTTCTTTGCTATTTTCCTTGTTCTGTTCTATTCTAATGTTTGGGTGCTTCTTTTACCTTATTCTATTTTATTATTACCTTTTAGAAGTCGTTTTCTAATGAGAGACAGAAAAGGGGTGGGTTCAAATTGGGGGCAGTCTGTGGGGAGTAGAGAGAGGGGAAACCGTAGTCATGATATATTATGTGATGAACAAAAGGTATTTTCAATAAAATAAAAATTTAAAAAAGATCATGAAGAGATAATCTTAAGAGACAAGAGCAAATTGCAGACAAAAGAACAAATATCATGGAAGGAAGATAGAAACTTAATTTATTTTCTAGTTTCAACTGTATCCCAATTTTTATTTTGTGGTAGTAAGTACATGAAATTATATTTGATAAGGACATTATAAAACCATAAGAGACAATTCGCGGCTTATGAATAGTTACTCTATCTGTATGGCTTTACAGTGAGATAAGGTTTCTACCTGTGTGATGTTCATACCTGTGAGTTTCACATAATAAAGTGTTTTCTAAATTTATAATTTCTAAAATGTATAGAATCTGAGTCATACCAAGCTCTAATGTGGGCAATTATGAGGGAGTTGATTTTATTCTGCTTTATACTTAGCTTATGTGAAAACTCTAAACTGGAATTCACATCAGCATTTTAGCCTAAGAAAATGAATTTGGGAAACTGGTATAAAAGTTTCACACTCAGCAACATTTTATAAACAGTTAAAAACACTATAAATGCACAAAATAGTTAATGCACAATAATTTAGATTATCAGTTTAATATAATTAAAAAATTAAATACAAAATTGAATTCTTCTTTTGTTGTATGTCTGTTTCCCTCACAATTAAACAATTCTTCAATGTCTTTTCTCATCTGCAGAAACAATAATTCTAATCTCATTTGTAACATGTTAAGTGAAACTCTGCAAACTAGAGAGAGATAAATGAAAATATGATTTTAAGGCCTCAAAGTCCTTATATAAGCAAATGATACCAGACATTTTCATGCTGCTGAGGAAAACTGATACTACAAGCATTAAGAAACCTTGTTTGAATTAAAGATGATGGCTTACACAGTTTTTTATTACGTTCATATTTCATCTATATTCAGAAAACAAGATTTATGTCAGATCCCTGGGCCTGAATGAGATTGTCCTAATTAAGTGAAAAATAAGATTCAAGTGTATAATAAATAACATTTACTCTGGCTTTTCCTAATCTGTGATGGCAAAAGTATGTATTTGATAGATTCCTACTTTAATTCATTCAAATGAAAGTTCTGCCAATAAACATGAAGTGAAAGGCAAATATTTCTAAGATATTTTTATTTAACATGTAGTTAAATTTGTGTAACTAATGGCAGCTGAGACCGAAATTGCCAAGCATGTAGACTGAAAAGCAGATTTGAAATAGAATTTTCATTATGAGAAACAATGGGGATCCCTAACCACTAAGTACCAGAGAGTGAGTGAAATTCCTTTTTTTTTTATGACACCTGACATTTTGTTTCTAAGATATTTGCTTGTTGTATGATTATATCATTCATTTATTACTTCAAGGAGATGGTTAGATGTACTAGAAGGTGTGTAACTGGAAAAATAACAGAAAAACATTACCACATCCTTTGTTATGAAAGCAATAGACGTCAGGGCAGTAGATGATATACTTTGAATCCCTTATCATGGTGAGGTTTATGATATGCACATCAACGATTTCTCATAAGTGAAAGGTGGCAAGTACTCCCACTGCCAGTCACATGACCATATAGTGAACAGGCAATGCTCTGCAGTGTACTGACTCAAAAGCAATGATGTTCAGTACACAGATTTAGTAGGATGTGAACCTACTATAAATGTAGATAATCTGAAAAAAAAGATGTACCATATTGTATTCATATTCATAGGCTAATTATAGTTTAGGGAACTAACATACCAAACACATAACCTGATTCTTGTACTAAGTGTATAAGAAGAATGAATAGAATCTACACTTCAACTTCCAAGTTTATGATTTAATATAATTAACTACAGTGCTCATTTTGTACACAGCAACTCTAATGTCATTTTCCCTGGCAGATGAGAGCTCCATCCTCTTTAAAATCCTCATCCTAGCTGACGTTTTTGTCTTGTTTTGTTTTGTTTGATCTCTGTATTACTGAGTTCATATAGTATTTATTCTTTCTGGCTTCTTTATCTTATCATCATATCATCTAGATTTGTCAGTGCTGTTAAAAATAAGAAGATATTTGAAGAGTGAAACATATTCTGCTAATTATGTGCCTCTTTGCCTCCTGACTTTTCACTTGTTCATGTATTGTTGGGCTGTTTCTGGATCACTTACCCAGCTTAGCTTTGAAGAAAAAATGCAGCAATGAACACACACCCTATGTGGTTCTGATTAATTTATTCAGATATATAAACTAAAGAGGCAATCTTAAACCAGATATTTTATTCCTAAGTTTTAAAGGACATCTCTACTATTTTTTCCCTTATACTTCTATCAATGATGTTCGACAATGTACAAGGGTCTCTATCTCTTTCATTTTAGTCAAGATGTGTTATTTTGTGCTTTCTGAGTAGTAATTATTATAGTAGCTATGAAATATCTCATAATTTATTTTATTTTATACACCCCTGATGATTATTGAGGTAAAATGTTTATTAAAATCATTTAAAAATATTTTCATGTTCAGAACCCATTAACGGTCAACAAAAGTTACCATTAGCTAGCGAACACTCCATCTCATGTTATCCTCATTCCAACATCTGAAGAAATATAGTTACAATATTTCTCTTCTCAGTCAAATACAAATTCAGATTTTTGTCTTCCCAAGGAAATACAGGTGAAAGATATATGCAAAAGAAGAAACTGGATTAAGCTTCTGAGTTAATCACAAATATTAAATGAAAATATACCCACATATATATTAAGGTATTTGTTTAATATTTATTTATTTTGTATTGTATTAGAACATCTGTGTCTGTGATTGTGTGTATCTGTGTGTACAAACTTATATTACACAGTGTATGTGTTGACAAGGTTAAGTACAAATGGGATCACATAATAATAAAGGAAGTTTACAGCAGAGTAAAATTATGAATGTCATCTTCATTTTAGGATAACAATACATCAGTTGCTCTGGAGTGCTTTTTCCTGATAAATTCTTATGCATGTCAGTTCTTTCTAACTGTGCAGGACTTGGGGGCTGGAACTCAGTCTATCATGTCTGAAAGCATGCAACTTTACCACATGACCCACCTTACAGCTCAGGAGTATAGATTAAAAATAAATTTTTAAATATTACGATTTATTGACTTTGTAATTAATTGAAAGATAGATAAAATTCATTTATAATAATTTGTTTTATAAATATAAATGTCTGTCATTTTAGTAAGAGACATAAATGCAACTGTTTTGATCTATTATCATTTTTATTATAACACAGAATAGAAAGACCAAAGTTAATTGTGATTTATCACTAATGATAGAATGACTCAGTAACTAAAATACTGTAACATCATAAGTGAAGGAAGCTTAAGACTCTATTGCACATAAATAACAATAAAGTAAGTAGGCTCTTGAAAAACATGAGTTATCTATTGTAGTAAACAATAAATGGTAACAATTGGATAGGAAGATTGAAATACATATGGAGAATTCATCATAAACTTAACTAGCTAGTAACTCATACAAGAATAAAGGATGTTTGCAGTGAAATAAAATTGCAAATGTTGTCTTGATTCTATGTTGACAACACATCAGTTACTGTGGAGTGCTTTTCCCAATGACATATTTATGTGTCCAAACATGCATTACAATCAAATAAAATCAACTAAGCTATTTATATGGAAACATATTATTTTATTTAACTTGCTCAGATGTTTGTTTGTAAAAAAAAAAATTTTATTTGTTTTCATGTTTGTTTAACATTTGTTTAAATTTGCATTAATGTTCACTTAAGTACATTAGCAATAACCTTAGAGTACTCAAAATGTTTTGTTGTAACACATTAGAAAATATCAGAAACAGTAAAGGAGTTCTAGACTTGTTATCTTAGATTCATTCAAAATCAAACATGCAGTGGATCACAGATGGTTCTGAAAGCACACTCCTTTTTTGTTCTTCACAGTAACACTGCACACTTGGTCCTGAACATATTTTACTGTATGTTTATGGTGCCAAATCTGAAGAATGTCACTTATTAAGCTTAAGTTCAGTTTCGTGACTATAGTTTGTCATCAATTCTTGTTTAACTCTTTTTCTTCATGCTCATTTACAAAATGACCCTTACATATTTGAAAATCTTCTAAGAGTCAATTGTGAGTTGAGTTTTAAAACTAAAAAATACATAAAAGTCAGCTTTGCAGTTATGGCAGCCTCATTTTATGTATACACTTCTCATTACCCACTGTACTGAAAAGCACAGGTTCACACACAAAAGTATCAACAATAGGAAACAGCATAAATACAAGAGCCCTCCACTCAGACAATCTAAAGATCCACATAAGGAACATACATGGTCAGTATTATCTATTAATATCATAATTTATACATAATTTTAACTTTTAGTAAAAAGAGGGATAATCCCAATGATGATTCTGGGCAGAAGTCAAATTATGATTATAGGTTTAACACAGATGTCCTTTGTGTGCAAGAAGCTACTAGAGAAACAATCAATCGTCTTTCTGAGAAGTATGAACATACCTTAGAAACAGTAATCCCATAGCTGTAATCCAGGCGACACAATTGTACCAATCCTATAGAAATGTCTCTTTGAGTGTGAACTAGTAGTAACTGCAAAGTTGAGAGGGATGAACAGTAATAAATGCACATTCATCAGATCTTTCAGATAAATGTCAAAACTGATAGTCCTGTAAAGTGCTTATCATCTGTTTCTGTGAAAACAATTATTATCTTGAATACGTACACTGTCAAAAGGACCTACACTGAAGCTTTGTACAAAAGTGAAAGTTAAATAGGTGTGGGAAGTTCATTAAGTATAAAGTTGTCTGAAGTACACTTGATGTAAAGAATCAATTGCTCAAAATATCTTCCTAGGATTTTATCTTGATCAGATAAATTCAGAAAAGCTGATATATATTATGCTCTAATAATTATGCTCATTAGAATAACTTAATATTTCCCATTCATGGAACAGTGAGAGTCACCTCATGTGTCTTCAAGGTCGGACCAATTCTACCTTATACATATGGCCTCAGCTGGTAGTTGATTGGCAGCTATATAGCACCACAGGGCTAGGAAGTGTGAATGTTAATCCGTGGGAAAATTCTGAGGGGAAATGCCTAAAACACCTGATATACACTCAAAACAGAAAATACCTTTACATGCAATCCCACTTTTGAACAGAGCATCTGCCATTCTGTATGAGTACTCTCTCTTTATCTAAACAACCTCTATCTATACACAGCAATTGCAATTGTCTGGTTTGGTAGTCTTTGAAAAGACTTAAATTTCATACTTGGAACTGTTTGCCTCTGAGGTAGTATATTCTGTGTTTCCTCTCAAAGTTCTACAGATATTAATTTCAAATACCCACAACAGAAAATTTCTTCATAAAAATATCTCATTAATTTACTTTCTTCCCTTCCCTTATCAATATCACAAACCTTTGCCTCTCTTTTTCAGCAAAATTAGAAAGACTCACAATCTCACCTAGAAATAATTTTTGTAATTATTTGTGGGATGACTCTTCATAATAGAGATTTATAGGAAAGAATAGCAACTGTATAATATCAATTTTAAATAGTAATCAAGAGATAAAAGGATTATGAAATTTCAGAATTTTATGTTGTGAAATAAGATCTTACTACTTAAGGCAGTAGTTCTCAACCTTCCTAATGCTGATACTTTAATACAGTTCCTTGTGTGTTGGTATTCCCAACCATAAAGTTATATTCATTGCTAATTCATAACTGTAATTTTGTTAGTTATGAATTATAATGAAAATATCAGCTATAAAACCCTAAATGAGTCATTATCCTCGGTTGAGAACCACTGCCTTCAGAGGAAAATAACTGCTTTCTATAGTCAAGAGTCTCATCACTCAATAAACAGTCTTTCACCAAGCCTCCCAAAAATAAATATCTAAACAATCACCTTATAAGTTAATCAAACATATTTTATTGTGATGTAAAAAGGAAGATGACAGCTAAATTTTTCTAGAATGTAAAATGTTCATCCAAAGTAACATCATTTGTAAGTGTGGCTTCTGACATTACTAGAAGACATGACCTTAGCAACATAACTGCCCAAACATGAGCTAAACAAGAATGACACCAATGGACCTGCTAACAGGGACTGAGATAGTGCTTCGAGGAGGTCTCCACCCTACATAAAGAACTGGGATCAACCGAGGAAAGGATGGGTTCTTCCCCAGAAAAGAGCACAACAATTGCTTTTCCAATACTAAATGATCATCCCTGAAAACATGCCCACCAGTGATATTAAATAGACTCGGCAAGTTAAATTTAGGGAAAAATGCAAACAATAACAATTAATGAAAGAAGAAGCATGCATTTAAAAAAAAATGGGAAAGCATAGATTGGAGAGTTTTGGGGGAGGAAAGCCATGGCAGAAATGGAATTATTTTATAATCTCAAAAATTAAATAAAACAAGTGAATTAAAAAGTTTGAAAATCAAAATCACTTAAGAGAACTTTGTATCTGTTTTTAACTGATAACAGATAATAGACAATAAATGCTACTGGATATTTCAAACTAACAAAAACACATATCTATAATTCAGACTTCAGGCAGAAACTTTTCTGAATCAACAGATAAATTTATTTTCTTTTTGTGGGATTTGTTTCGTGTTGGCCAACTCCTCCTGGGTATGGGACCTACCTTGCGGAGTGTTTGATATAACCCATAATACACTGGGGGAGAAACAAGACATGACAGAAAAATTCTTCTATCTTTTATAGTAGCTACGAATCACAAGTGTTTTCTCATTTAGGGTTGGGATTTGGGGTTTACTTCCTCATCTCATTCTTGTTTTGAACCTGTGCAATTGTGTGTGTGTGTGTGTGTGTGTGTGTGTGTGTGTGTGTGTGTGTGTGTGTGTGTGTGTGTGCTGACACAGTCTCTGTGCATTTACATGTGTATCACTCCTGTTATGTCTGGAAGATCCTGCTTCCCTGGAGATATCTACCATTTCTAGCTCATTCAATCTTTTCAACTCCTCTTCCAGGTAGATCCTGAACCTCAAGGGAAGGCATTTGATGAAGACATCTCACTTAGAACTAACAACATGAATGTGTCTTGTTGTTAGTCTCTGTATACTGTCCTGATATGGGTATCTGTGTTAATTTCTATATAATACAAGAGGACATTTCACTGATGATGGTTGAGGGAAGCACTGACCTATGGGTATACCAGAATGTCAGTAAGAGTCATTGGACTGCTATGTTCCTTTAGTGGAGCAGTAGCATTTGGTTTTTCCCTTGGCCCATGACCCATCCAATGTCAGTTTGACCACCCAAGTAGTGTCAGGCCTGGGTGGAGTGAACAACAAATCTAACCAGAGAGTAGTTGCATATGCCCACAGTGTTTGTGGCACTGTTAAGAAGTATATCCTGTAGGCAAATTATTGTTACAGATGACAGGTTTTTAGCAGGGTTAGTGGTTACCTTTCTCTTCTGGGAGTATGCAGAATTCCCTTCAGTATCCTGAACATTTTAGTGTGTAATGGTCAATACTGTAGGGAAGCAACAGTTTTAACAGCTTCCCAATATTCAATAGAATATGCTGGGTTTTGTCTTTGGCAATAGGGCCTTATCATCAGTTTGTGAATACCAACCAAAAACCTGAGTATTTGGAGTAGGTGAGATCTATGGGGGTCCATTTGGCAAACAAATCAATTGGACATAGTCTATTCCTTACACTGATGTTGCAATGTGGTTTCTTGGTCCCGGGTGGCCAGAGGCCCAGACCCACAGACCTGCAGCGCCAGACTCAATAGCAGCCTGCCGCTGCTGCTGAGGCCCCCAGAAATGACTCAGACACTTATATTAACTTCATGCTGTTCGGCCTATGGCTCAGGCACATTGCTAGCTAGTTCTTACATCCTAAATCAACCCATTTCTATTAATTTGTCTGCCACATGGCCTGTGACTCACCTGTGTTCCTTACATGTTGCTCCTTGGGCAGCTTGCTCAATCTGTCTCTGACTCCACCCTTCCTTTCCTACCTATTCTGATTTCTCTGCCTACCTTTTCTATGGTGCCTGTCAAGGGCCAAAACAGCTCCTTTATTTAAAGATTGAGATTCACAGCATACAGAAATCCATTCCCACATCACACTGGTTTCACTCAATGGTGTAAAATATTTAACTGGAGATTGTTCTTCCTGGTCATTTAGTAACTTCTCTTAAATTTCTTTCACACACACACACACACACACACACACACACACACACACACACACACACACACACACATATTCAAAAGCATCTACCATAATAGTTTTCCACGTGAACCTGAAATTTATCCTTAGTGTTGTCTCTTTTTTAATACTTTTTCTCCATCTCCCTATTTAGTCCTCCTGTTGCAGACTGTACCTTGTCTATCCAAGACTATTTATTCTATTTCACTTTTTTGAGAGATCCTCCCCATCCCCTAGTCTTTATTATATACCTAACCTTTGTGATTATGTGTATAAAGCATACCTGTTGAAGGTTTAAAGTTAAAAATCCATATATAACAGAATAAATGCCATATTTGTCTTGTTGGTTCTGAGTAATTTCACTCGGAATTACTTTTCTTAGTTTCATCCATTTACCTAAAAACTCATAATTTTATCTTTAATAGCTGAATGATATTTAATTGTACAAATTTGTAAGTTTTTATTTCCCATTTATCAGTTAATGGACAAGTGTGCTGCTTCAAATTTTCAGTTTTCTAACAATTAAAACTAGTGCATTAAGCCAGAAATAATGGTACATGTCTGAATTGTAGAACTCAGCAGGCAATGGCAGGTAAATCTATGTGAGTTTAAGGTTGGTCTGGTACACTATAGTAAAGTCTAGGACAGCCAGGATTACAAAAAAAGACCCAGTATCAAAGAAAATAAGTAATTAAATAAAAATAATTAAATAAATAGAGAACAGCAATGAACACATATTAGCAAGTATCTCTGTTGTAAAGTACAGAGACATATGAGTATGTCTCCAAGAGTGGTATAGCTAGATCTTGTAGTAGATCAATTTTTAAATTTAGGGGAGCTTTTCACACCAATGGAAGAGGCTGTATTCATTTGTACCTCCACCAGCAATAGATGTGTGCTCTCCTCTCTCTACATTTTCACTAAGATGAGCTGTCATTTTTTATTGATCATTTCCATTTTGACTGGAGGAAGTTATTATCCCATAGTAGTTTTAATTTGCATTTCCCTGATTACTAAGGATGTTCAACATTTTTAAGGGTCTCTCAGGCATTTGTGTTTCATCTTTTGAGAACTCCTTGCATAATTCTACACATCATCTTTAATTGAGTTATTTGTGTTCTTGGTGTTCAATTATTTTAAATTCTTACAAATTCCGGTTTGTTAGATAGTAACCCTTTATTTTATTTATAAGTGATAAAGATTTGTTCTCTAATTCTGTAGGTTAACACTTTGGCCAAATGGAATTATCATTTCTTGTACAAATTTTTGGCTTTGCGAGAGTCCATTTATTGACTACTTGCCCTAAAACTTAAGCCACTGATGTTCAGAAGATCTTGTCCTGTACTAGTGAGTTCAAAACTATTTCTTACTTTCTCTTATATCAGATTCAGAGCGTCTGTTCTTGTGTTTTGAACGAGATCCATTTGGGATCGAGTTCTGGGCAGACTGGTAGCTATCAACCTATTTCATTCCATAATAGAACTAAGAGTAAGTCTGAAAGACTAGAATAGAAGATTAGAATAACAATACATGTCACCAATTGAGTCTCAGACTAGTGAGTAGTTGTTTGTGCCCAATAGAGAGAAAAAGGTTCTATAAATCAGTGGGCACACAGAGATATGGGGTAGAAAAAAAAAAAAAAAGGTAAAACTGACAGGAAGGAAGAGCTATGAGGATTCTGTATTAACAAAAGAGACAAATTTCTAAAGGGATTGAGATTGACAGGGAGAAGGCCCTGAAGACCTATACACTATGCACTTAGCTATGTTTATTGGATAGGTCTCAGGCTTGTGTGTCTGAAACCTTCACGGTGAATTCCATATTCTTTGAAGAAATAAAGATAAGAATAAAAAAAATCGCAGTGAGAAACAAGAGGAAGAAATCATTATAATTCTAAACTTAGTGTGGAGGATGATGAGATGCAGACTAATAGATATTAACTGAGAATATTCTTGCAGAAATCAATGAATAATAAATGGCAATCAAGTTGATTAATCATAAAAAAGAGTTGTAGACTATTAATAAATTTAGATGTTACTCTTTAATAATTAATCAGAGAAATATTATCATAAAATATGTAAAAAAGATACTTTGGCAAATGTGAATGTCTTTCCATGAATAAAATAATAACTTAATAATTATCCTCATGCTGATAAGTATCACAAAATGAGAGGGAAAGCTGGCTTCAACTATTGTAACATATTTCTCTTCTGAACTAATATAAGAACAAATACATTCACAGAGGTATAAAAGAGAAAAGCATGCCAGTGTATATGGCATTATAAGATTGAGCATTTCCTCTGTCACTAAGTGCTTGCTTTCACAATACCACACTGGACAATGTGGGTCATAGGTGAATGGTTTTCAAATTCTGTTCTTTGTGTCATTATTATGGAAGTTGTTGAGATAAGAACCACTCTATAATGCAGAGTAATTTAATTTTTACATGGATTTCTCCTCCTTTGAAGTCTGTCTTATTTGTTGCCTGGCCTGACTCCTTAAAAATCAATCTTCCAGTTAAATTGCCAAGTGATTTTTAGCCTTGGGGCATGGTTTAATCACTTGGATACAGAACATCTTTTGTGCTGGGATTGAGCATCTGACCAATGAAAAGGAGCCATAGTAATACACTACAAATGAACAATACATACTTTTTTAACAGAATAGTAAACTATCAACAGAATGGTATTAAGGTATATGGATAAATAAATGTATAATTATTGTTTTAGTTTTACTTCTGCATTTTATAATAAAAGTCTGTGACCCAAGAGCAACTTAGTTTATAAGAGATTATAAATTATTTGGCTTTTACTTTTAGGTCATCCTAGGTCACTGAGGGAAGTCAGACAAGAAATTTAGGAAGGAATGGGATCCAAAATCATGAAGAAATGCTGCTTCCTGGCTACTCCCAAACCCAGCTAGTTTTATTATGCAATCCAGAGCTATCATTCTAGGAAGTGTTGTTTATTTGAGGTCAAAAAAAGAAAAACACTTAACCCTGAAGGTTAAGAGTCCTATTTGCAGTTAAGACAGTTAAGAATAAGTTTCTGTTTGTCCTTTGTTTGTTTGACCTGTTTGCACATGATGTAACTAAATGCACATGGGAAGTCCAACTACAAAGAAAGGTACTGCCTCAGAATAAAGGGTTGGGAAAAGACTTTCCAATCAAATGAACTTAAAAAGCAAACTCGTGTAGCCATCCTAATAACTAACAAAATAGACTTCAAGCTAAATCAACCCAGAAAATCAGAAAGGTCATTACATATTTTCTCAAGAAAAATCCATCAAGATGAAATCTCAATCCTGAACATTTATGGCCCCCATAAGGGCACCCATATGTACGTGTAAAGGAAGCATTAATGAAGAATAAATTGCACATCAAATCCCACATACTAATAGTCGTAGACCTCAGCACTTAAGTTTTACTAATAGATAGGTGTACTAGACAGAAACTTAATAGAAAAATAATCTAACAGATTTAATGACTCAAATGGACTTAATAAATGTATACAGAACTGTCCACACAAACACAAAGAAATATACCTTTCTTTCAGCACTCCATACAACTCTCTCTAAAACTGACCATATATTTGATAAGAAAAGAAATATAAATAGGTACAAACATGGAATAACTTCTTATTTACTACCAAAACACCATGTCCTAAAGTCAGAGGTCAACAACAACACAAACCACAGAAAGCATACAAACTCATGGAAACTGAACTGTCTCCACTAAATTATATCTGGATAATTTAATAATAAATTAAATTTATTAAATATAAGAAGAAATAAATAAATAAATTAAAGACTTCTTTGAATTTAATAAGAATAAATAGACAATACCTAAACTTATCGGACACAATGAAAAGAGTACCAAGAGAAAAGTTCAGAGTACTAGGTGTCTCCATAAAGAATCTTACACAAAGAAAAAGTAGAAGGCAGGAAATGATCCAACTCAGGGTTGAAATAATAAAATTGAAACAAAGAGAACAATACAAAGAACCAATGAAACAAAGAGTGGTTATTTGAGAAAGTCAACAAATAGACGAACTTTGCTCCAAACTCATAAGTAGATAAGATTTTATCAAAATTAGCAAAAACAGAAACGAAAATGGGGACATAACAACAGACACATAGGTAATCCAGAGAATCATTAGGTCATACTTTATATATCTGTAATCCACAAACTTGAAACACCTAAAAGAAACAGACAGCTTTCTGCCTATGTACCACTTACCAAAATTAAATCAAGGACAAATAAATGACTTAAATAGATCAACAACCCTTAAGGAAAAGGAAACCATTATTAAAAGTCTCCCAACCAATAAATGCCCAGAGCCAGAAGATTTCAGTGTAGAATTTTTAAAAGATTTTAAAAATATATATTTAAAATAAATATATTTTAAAGTATATATGAATATACTCTAAATTGTTACATAAATAGAAACAGAAGGAACATTGCCAAGATATTTTAAAAAGGCTAGAGTCACCTTGATACTCAAATCACACAAAGCTGGGGAAAGAAAAGCGAATTACAGACCATTCTCCCACATGAACATGGTTGAAAAATACTCAGTTAACTAGTGGCAAACAAAATCCAAGAACATATGAAAAATACTCACCATGATCAAGTAGGCTTCATCCCAGAGATGGTTCAACATATGAAAATCTGTCAATGCCTTCCACCATATACACCACATGAAAGAAAAAATATTCACATGATCATCTCATTAGATGCTGAAAAAAGTCTTTGAAAATTCAATACCCCTTCATGATTAAGTTATTAGAGAAATCAGGGATACAAGGAATATACCAAAATATAATAAAGGCCATATACTAAAAGCTGACAGCCAACATCAAACAAACTAAATGGAGAGAAACTCAAAGAAATCCCACTAAAATCAGAAGCAGACAAGGCTCCCTACTCTCCTCTTATTTATTCGATATAGTACTCAGAGTTCCAGCAAGAGCAAGAAGACAACAAAAAAGAGGTCAAGGTGATACAAACTGTAAAGGAAGAAGTCAAACTTTTACTATTTGCAGATGATAAGATAGCATCCATAAGTATTTCCCAGGATTCTACCAGGGAATTTCTACAGCCAACAAACAACTTCAGAAATGTGGCAGGACACAAGAGTAACTCAAAAATATCAGTAACCCTCCTCTACACAAATAATAAAAGTATCCAAAAAGAAATAATGGAAGCAACACACTGTAGGGAGATTATGTTGTTCCATTGTAAATAATTGTCCCCGCCTATGAGTTTAATAAAAAGGGCTGATTGACCAAAGGCAGACAGGAAGTGTGGGTGGGGCTACCAGACATAGACTTGAGAAACAGGCAGAGCAGAGGAGAATGCCAGAGAGAAACCAGAAGAAGCAGAGGACAACTATGCTGCTCTAAGAAAAGGTACCAAGCCACATGGCTGAACAGGATAAGAGTCATGGGTTAGATTAAGGGTAAAAAGTTAGCAAGTTATATGCCTGGGCCTTAGGCCAATCAGCCTAAAAATATTGTAAGCATCTGTGTGTCTCTGTGGGTCTGTGGGTCTAAATCTTGAGGCTATGCCCAAAAGTCTGGGACAGAAACCTCATACTATGACACCCTTTACAATAGCTGTAAATAACATCAAATATCTTGGGGTAGCTCTAAACAAAGAACTGAAAGACCTTTATGACAAAAACCTTAAGTCACTGAAGGAAGAAATTGAAGAAGATATTAGAAAATGGAAAGATTTTCCATGTTCTTGGATAAGGAGGGTCAATATAGTAAAAATGGCAATTTTACCAAAAGCAATTTACAGATTCAATGCTATTACAATTAAAATCCCAACACAATTATTCACAGACCTCAAAAGAACACTACTCAACTTCATATGGAAAAACAGAAAACCCAGGATTGCCAAAACAATCTTGTTCAATAAAAGAACTTCTGGATTCGTCACCATCCCTGATGTTAAGCTCCGCTACAAAGCTAAAGTAAAAGAAACATCTTGTTCTTGACATAAAAACTGACTTGTAAATCAATGGAATCAACGTAAAGGCTCTGGTATTAATCCACAAAGCTATGAACACCTAAATTTTGATAAAGATGCCAAGCATATACAATGAAAAAAAGAAAGATATCTTAAAAAGTGATGTTGGGATAAGTGGAGTACAACATGTAGAAAAATGCAAATGGAGCCATATTCATCACCCTGCACAAAACCCAAGACCAAGTGGATTAAAGACCTCAACATAAACCCAGTTATAGATGTGATAGAAAAGAAAGTGAAAACTAGTCTTAAATACTTGGCAGAGAAGCCCACTTTACAAATAGTAGCAGCAGTAGCACAGGCATTGAGAACAACAAATGATAAATGGAGCCTTCTGAAACCAAAAAGCTTCTGTAACATAAAGGACATGGTCCATAAGACAAAACAACAGCCTACACAATAGAAAAATGTCTTCACTAACACCACATCTGGAAGATGGCTAGTCTCTATAAAGTATAAAGAACTCAAGAAACTAGAAGTCAAAAAACCAAATAATTCAATTTAAAAAATGAGGCACAGAGCCAAATACAGAATTCTCAACAGAAGAATCTCAAATTGATGAAAGACATTTAAAGAATTACTCAATATTTTGGGCCATCAGGAAAATGTAAATAAAATCAACTCTGACATACCATCTTATTTACACCTTCCAGAATGGCTGAGATCAAAAATACTGGTGATAGTTCATGCTGGAGGAAATGTATAGTAAAGGAAACACTATTCTATTTTTGTTTGGAATATAAAAATTTACACCGACTTTTGGAATCACTATGTAAGTTTCTCAGAAAACAGGCAATCAATCTACATAATGATCCAGCAATATCATTCTTGGGCATAGACACAAATGATGCACATTTTTACCTCAAGGACATTTGATCAACTTTGTTCACCTCAGCATTATTCATAATAACCAGGACCTGGAAACAATCTAGATGCCCTTCAACTGAAGACTATTTTTTAAATATAGTACATTTACACAATGGAGTGCTATTCAGCAATAAAAAAAAATTACATACTGAAATTTGTAGGCAAATAGATGGATCTAGGAAAAAAATTATCCTGAGTGAGGGAGGTAACACAGACCCAGAAAAACAAATATAAAATGTACTCACTCATAAGTGGTTTTTAGACATGAAGCAAAGGATAACCAGGCTACAATCCACAACTCCTGAATAGCTAGGTAACAAAGAGGAATCTAAAAAAGTCATCCATGGATACTTCTGGGTCAGGGAATAAGAAATCTTCTGAGTAAACAGAGGGAAAGAAGTAAGGTGAGGTTAGAAAAGAACATGAGGATGTGAGATGGTTAAGTAAAGAGAGTAACAGAGAGGGAGAACAAAGAAATCGATAGAGGGAGCCAATGTGGGGTTAGAGAGAAAACAGGTGCTAGGGAAATACCTAAGAACCTACAAAAATGACTCTGGCTAAGACTCTCAGCAATAGTGGAGAGGGTGCCTAAACTGATCTTCCCCTATAATCAAATTGATGACAACCCTAATTGGCAATATAGAACCATCATCCAGCAACTAATGGAAGCAAATGCAGAGATCCACAGCTAAGCACTGGGGTCGAGCTCCCAGTCCAGTCAAAGAGAGAAAGGAAAGATTATATGAGCAAAGGCGTTAAGATTATGGTGAGAAAACTCATAGAGATAGCTGAACAGAGCTATCTGGAACCCATTGACTCTGCATTGACAGCTGGGGAACCTGTATGGACTGAACTAGGAACTCTGAATGTGGTAACATTCAAATGACATGGGCCATTTGTGAGGTCTCTGGTGGGACTAGAATTTATTCCTGGCGCATGAACTGACCTTTCATAGCCCATTCCCTACAAAGGAACATCTTACTCAGCCTTAATACTGGTGGTAGGGAGAGCGGTATTGATCCTACCTGAACTGAATATGCCAGAGTACATGGACTTACCTTTGGAGTCCTTACTTTCTCCAAGTAATGGATGGTGGGATGGGGTGGGGGAAAGTTGGAGGATGAATAGGAAGAGATATTGGAGGGGGCAGAGTCATAAGTATGTTAAAAGAAAACTTTTAAATAAAAAAGAATTAAAGAAACAAACAACATTTATTAAGTTATACAACTCTGCACCTTGCTAATTTTCTGTATGAGATTTATATTAGATTTTTATAATAAATTTCATTTATTTATTTTTATAATGTGCAGTTATAGAAATGCTGCATGGTGAAAGTTTTGTGAATATTTTCCTTGAGCTTTGAGCTTTTTAAAAAGGTAATTATGTTATTTTATTATGAATACAATTAGGCTTTCCTTCTTTTTAGATGGACTTCACATAGATATGATTTACCCTTGGGTAAGTAGGTTTAAGTGATTGTCAAGATGATTGACAGACCCAGATATTAACTTTTAAAAGGTTCAGACAATACTAAGAAATATTCTATGTCCCTAATCATAAACTGAGGTAAAACCTTGATTTTATTTTTTGAATCAGAAAATAGTACCTTTTCTTAAATGAGCTTAAAGAAAGCTAGGACGCCAGTTAAATACTGACTTAAATTCTAAAGAGAGGCTCCATTTTCTGAGTTACCAAATAAGTAAGAAGTGGAGTAGGAGTGGCCTTTCCTTAATGGCCTACAATGCTGGTAAACCCTGAAATACTAATGTACAATACTCAAAAATCATGATAAACATATAAGATAAAAATATCTGAAACATTACTATACTAAGTGAATACATGTAACTTATGAATTAATATGGGAAATGTAAGGGCTAAAATAATAATTTAAAGAACCATAAGAATTTAAAAGCCATACTTATAAACAATAAACTTGGAGCTCTTCATACGTTCTTAAAGTAATATACCTTCATGCCAAAAAAGTGGGAAAAAAAAAAAAACAAGACAGAACTTCTATATCCAAAAATAGCAATGTGCATTCTCATTTTTAAGGGTGGTATCAAATTGCCCCACATGGTGAGAAAATTATACTATTATTACATAGAGAAGCTGAGAATGTAAGTTTAAAATCCAAAATATAGTCATTGTTTTAAAAATAACAGTTACACATTTAAATTAATGTTTATAATTTTTATATAAATTAGCTAGAAAAAACATTTTATAAACTACTACAAAATTATGCTTTTTATAAACATTTACAGTCACACAAAAATATTTAAAACAAAATAAGTGGATATGATTATAATTTTATACAGGAAGTAAGTAAGGATGGAGTGTTAATGTCAACATTAGTAATGAAATTTTCCAAGTTTAAGTACTTGCTTACTTATTTGTATTTAATTATTTGTGATCTCTCTGCTTTTTCAATTTTCTTTATTTTTCTTTATTTGTTGCAAAAAGAAAAATGAAAGATACAATCCAGAAATGTTACTGCTTGGAAAATATCAATAAATTTCTGTAAGTGCTTCTACTTACATCCTGGGCCAGGGTTACCTGATACGGCTTAAGAGAAATGAATCTTAAACATAGATTGAAGGACTCACAGCAAGATTGAGGCTGTGACAAGTTTATTCTTAAGCAGATTTTGATATCTTTATCAGATACAGAATATAATGAAGGTTGACTGAATTAACAGAATTGCAGTTGTCAGGATGCAATGATGTTTGCAAGTTGTATAGACTACACAAGATTAACGTCTAAGACTAATTGTCCTGTTAAGTCTCTATATGCTACTAAGGAACACAGAGAATGTGGTGGCCTGAATGCTTTACTGCCTGAAAGAATGTCTTATTTTTTCAGAAACTAAAAGACATATTATATCCCATGAGCCATGGTCGCTAGCTAGAAACAACCATAACACATACTTCTCAAGGCAGTTAGATCAGGCCAAATCTGAACCTTCAAAAATTTTATCAAGAAATAACATACGGCTTATAATACATAAATAAAAGTATTACTAGTGAATTGTAGAAACAAGTATTATGGTTGGTATGGAAGATTAGATTAGTCCTCTAAGAAGTGGTTACACCTCCTTAAGAATAAATTTTAACACAGAGAAAATGAACTCCAGGAACTTAGTTCAGAAAATATGGATTCAGCCAAACAGAAAAAAATGAAATATAAAATAAGAAATAATTTGTTCTCTTTGAAGCTGAAAAAAAATGAATCATGGGTAAGATGCTTTCCACTCAGTCAGGAGCATCCATCTATATTTGGTTTCCTGTACCCATCTAAAAGCACAGATGTGGCAGTATGCATTGAAATCCTAAAAGCAGAAAGGCTGACACAAAAGGATCTCTAGGACTAATGAGCTCTCAGGTCTCACTAACTGGTAAATTTTGTGTTCAGTGAGAGGCTCTGTGCACTAAAAGAAAAAAAAAAGTGGTAGGGAGTGATTTTAGAAACCTGACCATTTATTTTGGCCACCACTCACCACCTGCCACACAAAATGCACATAGGAAATTATGCAAAACATATTTGTCAAGAATGTTGACATCAAATGTAACTTTGATCTAAAACTTTTATTCATCATGAGTAAATCATAAGTTATAAATAATTTGGTCACTCATAAACACCTTAACTACATGTTTAATAAGGACATAGCCAGGAAAGGGTATGAAGAGCAAATGGTTGAGTAGTTATATCAGAGAAAAGCTTGCTGACATATGCATGGTCCTGGATTTGATCTCAAACATCAAAGAAAAGGAAAGAGATAAAAATAAGAAAGCAATCTTCAGCATACAGGTTTTGTATCATCAAATTATTTACCATATAGTTAATATTCCTAATAAAACCTTCAGCAAAGGTGATTATTGTCATGTCCAAAGGAAACTTCATCTCCCCAAGTTCAGTTATTATGATCAAAGCTGCCCTTCTTCAGGAATTTGTGGTGCTGGTTCAGTTTTCCTCTAGCAAAGGAGCCATTTCCCTCACCACTGACAGAGGGATGAATGGTTGTCAGTGGTGCCTACTAGGATACCAAAATACCTGCTGGCCTCCAGCTCCCTCACCATCACACTTTCCGGAGCCCATCATGGTATTTGGGCTTTTCTCTCCTTCCACTGCCCACAGCTACTCATTATTCTTTATAACCCTGTTCATTCATCTTCAACCCTCTCTCTCTTGTTCTCTTTTTTGCCCACACCCTATTAAATCTTTGCCCCTCCCCCAGTCTCTTTCACCTCTGATCTGCTCCTTTTTTTCCTGGCAAAGTTCAGTCTTTCTACTGTCTTCTTTTTACTTTCTCTGTCTCTCTGGACTCTTTCTGATGACTTTGATGTTTTCTCCCTCATATCTACAATAAAAAAATAAACCTTCCCTTTAATCATACCTTAGAAAAGTCATGCCGTGAGTTTATACTATTGTGTTTGATCCCTTAACAAAATAGAAATATGGATCTGTGCATTTGTTCTTCTTTTATTATCTAAAACAGCATTTTCTTCTTCCGCAGGTATGTCAAACCTGATTTCAGAAATAGATGAGCACAATTACTTCATAAATTTTTACTTTTTGTGGCCGCATAATTTACAAATTTGAAATCACTTAGTTTTCCTAAGTGCAATCAGGTTCCTACTGACTGCCTAATCCCCTGTGCAGATAAGAAAAATGCAAGGTGTTAGGTAATCAATTTCCTGGGTATGAGGCATTGATGGATGCACATATGTGAGAGCCCCAGTGAAATGACCTGTAATGCTGTTCTAATGCTTTTACAGAAGCAACTGCAGCTGGCTGTCAGCTAACAGTGCTGATGGAGAATCTCAGGCATCTGGAAGCACTCTCCTCCCAGTTCTTTCTCAACACTGGGGAACTTACACTCTCAGCAGGAATCCCATTATCTGTCTGGAAATGTTTCCTCTTTTATAATTCTTCCTTGCTGCTTTCATTCAATGCCGAGGGAAAGCATTTCTTTCCCTCTTTGCTTTTAAAAGAGGGTTAAACCTTCTCTTACCTGACCTCTGAGAAGATATTTCTTTTTCTAAGACGTTTTCTGATGACAATGGAGCAGCTGTTTGAATGAAAGCTTAGCTCATGGTCACCCATTCTCACTGAATGAATAAGCCCAGCCAAGCAAAACCTACTTCAGAATGTGAATCAACAGAAACTTGGAGCAAGCACTTGCTCAGTCTTATATAGGAGGTGCTTCAGTTTTCTTCTTCCTCCATAGTACACCATAAATCTTACAAACAAATGTCGTTTTTTTTTTTCTAAAGCACCAGCAAAATATCCAGCTTTCATCAATCCTACACAAAAAACTATAGGCAACTAAGGAATGCTGAGGGCGAGAGAAATAATTTCCCCATGGAAGAGCTCACCTATTAGTGATCCAATACCAAATGTTCACCCCTGATAGTATATATACCAGTAACATTATTCATACTAGGAAATAGGAAGGGTTTACAGAGGCAAACATAAGCATAACAAGTTAGTCATAACAATTTTTTGAAAGACATTATTGTTGTTTTCTGAAATAGACTGTAGAGAACCAGAGGGGAGGCATAGCCCAATCCTTAAGAAACAGATTTAATCATAAATAGGAATGAATACAGCTTGTATTTTCTATTAGATGGCTTTTGGACCTAAAATGAAGCCAGACTGGCTTATCTGATGTGTGATTACTATATCATCTATTTCAACTGATATGCTTAAGGATTTTGTTTCTTTAAAAGTAAAGTGCAACCAGGAAATCCTCTACTATAGGCTCTGACTAGAAAGCAAGTACCTTTGAAATGATGATATATATTTGTCTTGCTGTTATCATCAACTTAAATTTAGCTATGAAGATAAAAATATGGTGATTATTTCTGATAAACTTAAACTTATTTACTTACAGACAATCCCCCAAGAATTAGTAGACCTCCAGATATACCATTTCATAACAACTTTTAAGGTTTCCAACCCCAGTCTAATCATAAGCATGAAGTAAACCATTCTACAACTCTCAAGCTCTATACAGAAATGACAATATTCACCAGTGCAAAACATGGTATCTTGAAAGATGGTTATAGTAAAATGCATTTAAATGCGAGAATGAAGCTATATCCCAAAATGTACATCCAAAATAAAGAAACCAAACAGATCTCATAGGATGAAAAGTTAAAATATCTACAAGAAAAAAAAAATTGCAAGTGAAGTTAACTTAGATTATAGAATAAAATAATTGATTACAAGAGCTGATATCCTAAATATGAAGGTAATTTAGATAAAACAATAGCAAAAACGATTTCAGCCAATGCACAGATATAATTATCAAAATATCCAAAAACAGTTTTCTCTAATCCTAAAGTGAACTGAACATCCTGAAGGGAGATAAACAGATGCACTTTTCTGCTATGGGATGGTCCTTCTGTACACTATGAATATGAATTACTCTCATTGGTTAAAAATAAAGCTCTTTGTCCTATAGCAAGGCAGAATAACATTAGTTGAAACAGTTAAACTGAGGACTGGGTTTTAAAATGGGCAGAGTTACCAGAGATGAGAGCGAGCTACCCAAGAAGCAAGATGCCAGAGAACCCCTACAGCCATGATCCATGTTGCAATACATATATTAACAGAAATGGGTTAATTTAAAAGTAAGAGCTTGTTACTAATAAGCCTGAATTATTGGACAAGAATTTTGTAATAAACATAAGCTTCTGTGTATTCATTTGTTAATAGGTGGTCAAAACATAGACAAAACAAAAAAAAAAACAAACAAACAAACAAAAATTGTCTAAACAAAAAACAAACAAACAAACAAAAAAAAACTCTGCCTCTGTTTACATTTTTCTTTTGAAAGACCTTGGCAGTCGCATGGTGCCCTCAAAGGACCAGTTCTTTCTGTCCCATCATCAAGAGGCCCCAATTCTACTTGGTGAGCATTGTTCCCTACAAGAGTGAATACTCGAATATTAAAATATAGATGATTTTAGGGTGCTTTGGAGCATGAAGGCAATGACAACACTGTTATAGACAATTTAATATTCAAACACCAAGTTTTTAAACTTAATGCCTAAAGATGGTTTACAAGAATATTGTGTAATTGCCTCAATACATAAAAATAACTTAGACAATATAATATAAAATCTTAATGTTTTATCTAGTTGGTCATAATTTTTAGATTTTATTAAATTAGGAAGAAAAATTAAATGTATATAGTCAAATAAGAACAACCTATTAAACATAAAATAGTAATTTTCAATGTACATGCATGGTGAAGAGACATTAAAATAACTATTGTTTTAAGTACAAGATATAGAGAAAAGATGTGACCACTACTGCTCCAACCTTATGTTACATAAACAGCCCAATTCAATATGATGAGCAAGAGGAAAAGTTAGTGACTGAGAAACTGAAAAGAATGAAAAGAAATAACATGACAGATAATGTCTAAAAGTGTTACAGACACATGAATGTGTAAAGAGGAATTTCATATGTTGGTCAAGTTAAAGCAAAAGTGTGTTATGTTCCCAAAATGTTACTGCAATTAGTCACTGCTCTGTTTCATTTTATATAGGATACTGGTGATAGCTCAGCTATTCTACCTGGGGGAAAGCAACCTAAATCATGAATAGAAAATTCAACATGATTTTTAAAAAGTTCAGAACAACCACATTAACACATGCAAAGGCTCCACACTCAGTCGATGTTCTCAAGTAAAAAGTAGGTCACTTGAAATATTAGACACTAAAATAGTCTGCAGGAAGAAATCAAGCAGACTGGCATATTTGCAGTGTGTTTTATTTAAGCTTAAAGCTATCTGTGTAAGTATTTTAATGTCAGAAATATAAACCCTTATTTGATATATTTTTGCTGAAAAATATGGTGCATTAATCCTCTTTAGTCTATTAAGAGATAACCTACATGACCTTACATCAACTTTCAATCATATTAATTCCAGATGAAGGCATTAGGAGGGGAGGAAATATATCAATTTTTTATGTCCAAAGTAAATTTTAAATGTCTTTTATATTATAGTATTATTATTGTATCTTTCAATCTATTGTGTACATTTAATTGTGAGTAACTACATAAAGACACAATGTTTTACATATTAGCACAATATAATTTGAAAGAAGAATGGGATCACAAATGTAATAACCAAAGTAATATGTCTAATTGAACAATATATAAAATTGCTAATAAAGTTATCCTATATCCATATCCACAGGTAATGTAGCCCCTACTGGTGGACTACAACACTTCTCAGAATTGGTCCTCTCCTCTGCAACCCCGCTTCATCAGATGTAATGTAGCACCCATATTCCCAGATAACACTCATCCTTTTATACCACCAAGACTCTTCAGAACCCAACTAGCTTAATCCCAATAGCTCATTGAATTCTTATCCCCTTATCCTGGCTCACAGCTCCTTTGAAAGCTTCCTGCTCTAGCAGAGGTCTTGCCAACATCCAGAACCACAGAAAGCTCCTGTTCCACCAGATGCCATACTGGCACCTAGAACCCCAGAGATACCAGCTATACCAGAGGTCATACAGGCTTCCAAAATACTTACCACTCTCTCCATTTCTGCTCTATATAGTACTTGAATCTCTACTGAAGCCACAAGACAATTTAGGGAAATCAAGTGGATACAAGCTGGGAAAAAAAAAAAAAAAAAAAAAAAAAAAAAAAAAAAAAAAAAAAAAAAAAAAAAAAAAAAAAAACACAAAACCTCAAAATACTGCTATTCACACATGAGTGAAAGAAACAGAGGAGTGCCCAAAAGTTTTATCAGGAAACTCCTGCACCTGATATTTGGATATAAGATTAACTTAAAGAAAGAAAGAAAGAAAGAAAGAAAGAAAGAAAGAAAGAAAGAAAGAAAGAAAGAAAGAAAGAAAGAAAGAAAGAAAGAAAGAAAGAATCAGCAGCCCTCCTATATATAAATGACAAATAGGCTGAGAAGGAAATTAGGGTACTAACACCCTTTATAAAATATCTTGGAATAGCTCTAACCAATTAAATGAAAAAACATGCATGACAATATTTTAAGGCTTAAAGGAAATATCAGAAGATAAAACAATCTCCCATGCTCCTGACTAGGAGGGATTAATATTGTAAAAATGACCATCTTACAAATTCAATTAAAGGGAATTCCATAGAGCCTTCAATATGATTTTTTTAAAGATCTTGAAAGAAAAATGTTCAACTTCATATGGAAAAAAAAAGCCAAGAAAGCTAAAACAATCTATACAGTAAGAGAATTTTCAGAGGTATTGACATTCCTAATTTCAAGCTCTACTAGAGAAGTATAGTAATAAAAATGACATGGTATTGGTATAAAACAGACAGATTTATCAATGGATTTAAGTCAAAGACTCAGATACAAAACCACTCACTTATTGACACCTGATTATTATTTTTAAAAAGCATAAAATATACAATAAAAATATAACATTTTTAATATTTGTACTGGTCTAACAGGATGTCAATATATAGAAGAATACAAATAGATCCCTATCTAACATCATGCATAAAATTAAAGACCATGTACATGATAGACCTCAACATAAAACCAGATATACTGAACCAGGTAGAACATAGACTTCAACACAAAACCAGATGCACTGACCCTGATAGAAGAAAAAGTAAATCTTTGAATGCAATGGCAAAGGAGAAAGCTTCTTGAATAGAACATCAAATGCAGATACTAGGATTGGGACCTTATAAAATTGAAAAGATGTTTAATGCAAATGACACTGTAACAGGGCACAATAATAGCATATAGAATAAAAAAATTAGCAATCTTGTATCTGACAAAGAGATAAACTCTAAAATATATAAGGAATTCAAAAACTAGTTATCAACAAACCAAGTAATCAATTTTAAAAAAATGGAGTACAGGGCTACACAGAGGATTATCATCAAAAGACTCACAAATGGACGGGAAACACTTGGAGAAATGTTCAGCATTAGCTGTCAGGGAAATGCAAATCAAAATGACTCTGAGATTCCATCTTACACCTGTCAGAATGGTTAAGATCAAACATACAAGTGATAGCTCACAGTGATTAGAATGTGGAACAAGAGGAACACTTCTCCATTGCTGGTGGGAGTGAAATCTTGTACAATCACTTTGGAAATCAATATGGCAATCTCAGAGAATTGAGACTCAGCCTACATCAAGACCCAGATATACCACTCTTGGACATATACACGTGAGATGCTCCTTCCTATCACAAGAACTCATGCTCAACTATATAGCAGCTTTATTTCTTATAACTGATGCTGGAAACAACCTAGATGACCCTCAACTAAGGAACTGAATTTTTAAAAATATGGTACATTTACACAGTGGAGTATTACTCAGCTGCTAAAATAAATGTCATGAAATTTGCAGAAAAAAAAGTGGTGGAACTAGAAAAGAAATCATTCAGATTGAAGTAACCCAGATGCAAAAATAAAAATATGAAACTCACTGTTTTACAAGGTGGATATTAGAGCTTCAAATTAAGGAATAATCATTTTACAACCCACAGATGCAGAGAGGCTAAGTAATAAGGAGTGCTCAAGGAGAGATGCATGGATCTTCCTGGGAAGGGAGTAGAGAATAGATTTTACAAGTTAACTGGAAGCTTAAGAAGATCCAAACAGAAAGGATAAGGCCAGGATATGTGGAGTAAGAGAGTACTTGGAGAGACAACTGGAATTGGGGGTCATTATGGAGAAAAGATAGAATTCTAATACATAAAAACTTTTAGGAGGACTCTTAGTAATGGTCAATAAGGAACCTGAACTGGTCATATTTGTATCCAGGTAAGATTCCACATGGATTGATTGGGACACCAACTCAGTCATATAAGTATTGAGCTGGAATTTGTCATGCCTGAAAGATGTGCTAGGGTAAAGATGCCACAGAACTTATAAGAATGGTCAACAGTAATTGATTTTACTTAAAACCTCATGCCAAGAGAGGATGCCTACACCTAAAAGTATCTAGAGACCAGAAAGGAGAGTCTAGATAGCCAGTGATCTACAGTACAACAAAACAAGAGTAGCAAATAAATAAATAAAATAATAAATCCATGAAATGATTTCTAATGATATACTATATGCATACACTGGAGATTAGCATAATTATTATCAGAGAGACTTCATGTAGCAAATAATGGCAGCACATGCAGAGTCCCACAGCTAAGTATTAGGCAGAGCTCAGAGAATCCTAAAACAGAGGACAAGGAAGGATTATAAAATCTAGTAGGTTGTAAGGGACCCAACAAGAAAGCAGTTCATAGAATAAAGTAATCATGGCTCATAGGAGCTCACAGAGAGAGAATCCAACAGATAACCTGTAAGTGTTTGACCTAGGCATTCTGCATGTGTGTTGTGGTGATGTTGCTTGGTGCTCTTGGGGGACCAGTCACAGTGAGAGCAAGTGTGGTCTGACTCTTGCCTGCCATTAAGGACTCTTTTCTACTACTTGAATGACTTGTCCAGTCTTAATATGAGATGATATGCCTATCTTATTAACATTTGATATGCCATGTTTGATATCCCTAGGAAGCCTGCCCTTTTCAAAAGAAGAAGGTAGGAAGAGGGAGAAACTAGGAGAGGAGAGGATGAATATAAAGCTACAGGCATAATGTAATATAAAAGATTAAAAACTTTAAAAGAAAAAGAGCTAATCTTTAATAACTTGAGTAAAGACTTGGAATACTATACTAACAACAACAAAAAGGACCCGCTAAATTACATGAAAATTTTTGTCCCTCAAGCCTTGTATTCAAACGTACATTATTGCTATAAATATTTTATTAAATTATTATTATCATTTATTCAGACAACCTACATTTCTTTTGAATTGTTGCAAGAAATCCTTGTTGCCTACAAATTAAAAGGTGATGAAATAATATTAAAATTAGTCCTTTTATCATTTTTTAAAAAACAAGAACAAAAATGAAAAACCATACTTTCATGTATTTCTAAGATAATTGTGGATATATAGCATAGCCACTCATTTCTTAGAAAAAAAGTGAAAATGTGTTTCATGCTCCATACATACTTCAGAGTCCATTTTGCATCACACAGACATACACACACACAAACACACACACACACATATACACACACACATTAGTTAGTATATTTCAATGATATATTCCAATTTATATTTAATTATATGTGGTGTGTTGTGGGAATGTCTTTCTGTATGCTGTGAATAGCAATCTTTAAATAAAGGAGCTGTTTTGGCCCATGACAGGCACCATAGGAAAAGTAGGAGGAGGCATCAGAGTAGGTAAGAGGAGCAGGGCGGAGTCAGAGAAAGAAGGAACCAGAAGCCCAAAGGAGCAACAAATAAGGAATACAGGTAAGCCACGGTCCATGTGGCAGGAAAGATTAATAGAAATGGGTTGATTTAAGATGTAAGAGCAAGCTAGCAATGTGCCTGAGCCATAGCCCAAACAGCATGAAGTTAATATAAGTGTCTGAGTCATTTCTGGGGGCCTGAACAGCAGCGGGCAGCTAAGGGGTCTGAGGCTGTAGGTCTCTGTATCTGGGCCTCTGGCTGCCTGGGACCACAATGTAACAGTGGTGATGTGTTATATATTTAATAAAACCAATCTGGAATATTAGAGAACACATCCACCCACAGTCAATCCAGGAGGGCCATAGAATGGTAACTCATGCCTTTAATCCCAGCATGGGGAAAACACCTGAAGTAGTGACTTGAGCAGTTAATCCTATAACACCAGAGACAAAAATCTTTCTCTGTTACTGTAATTTCAAGACTAACTACCAAAAAGCAGTTTCTAACACCTTTAATATTTTTTATTTATTTACAAAAGGTCTTTTTTTTCATGTGTCCCCTGCTCACCATCCTTCTCTTCCTCCCAATCTCTCTCAGTCTGTCTTCAGTTTTCCCCCACTCCATCCCCTGATCCCTTATCCAAAAGGGTAAAATGTCCCAAGGTGGGTCAGCAGCCTGATGCATCCACAAGTCCAATTTCTTCATTCCAATATTAAGACTGGCTTAGGTGCAATCAAGAAGAGGTGGGAATAATTCATGAGAGAAGGAGATGGTTGAGTAAGAGGAGCAGCAAAGAGAGAGAGAAAAAAAGGAGATTAACATCTTGATAGAGGAAGCCAATGTGGGGTTAGTAAAAACACACCGTTCATCTTAACCTAGATGTGAAACAGATATTTAAGGCAGGCATAGAAAGACAGAATCAAGCTGTAGAAGCAATGAGGAGTAAGGCTGAGGAAGCTGGAAGAGAGCTGAGTGAGATTTGACTGTGGTCTGTTTTCTCTGTCTGATATTCCAGCTTTTCTCTGATTTCTGGCTTTGAGTTTCAACCAGAATTTATGCTACACCTGGCATCCATCTTTGGGGCAAAAATTGCCACCCCCCAAAAAAAATTTGTTGGCCAAAGTGTATGGTCAGTCGGCCTAAGACTGGAGGCTAATTCAGAACAAAAAGCAGACTGACCATACATGTTTCCATTTCACTTTCATCTGGGTAATTTTTTTAGACCGTGGTCTTTTTCTTCTGGTGGGTTGCAGAGTTGTTTTTTTTTTTTTTTTTTTTTTCTCTTTTTGACCCCTTCTTGGGCTCCAACCACACTAGGTAGCTGCCCCACTTTACATTCATTTGAATAGTCATTGACAACTAAATTGGTGAGTAAATTAGATTTTTTTTAAAGGAAAATTTGTTTACAGCAATGGAGGGTAGTTGGTCTTTCTGTGATCTTACTCTAGACTTGATATTAGAACCAGTAATGAAAAGATAAAGTAAATGATTAAGAGAGAACACAAAGAGGGGTGAGCAGGGGAATACATAGGTAAAAATGACATTTTTTAATAAAATAAAAAAGAGAGAACACAAAGATATTGAAACACAAACAGAGGAATATAAGGAACCAATCTCAGCAAGGTCTTCTAAGAATACACAAAAACAGCCTAAGGTTATAAAACAGCCAATATTAATATATACAGTAACCTTAAAGAAACTGCAAAATGATAAAAATTGTACGGAAGTTATTTGGGCTTCATTACAAATGTTTGACCTAAGAAGAGTGAATGAAACAATTGTGACATTTGTAAAATAAATTCTAAATACTTGGTCATCATGTAACTGAATCCTAAGGACTGATTAGATAGGGTTAGTGATGTTTTAGAGACTGGGCCACTTTTATAGTGAAAAACATGATGGAAGGAGGCTACTAAAATAATAGAAAAAAAGAAAGAAACAGAGCCAGAGGCATAGAAGTCTACCAAGACCAACATCTTAGGGAGGGGGATTATGCTTACATTGAAAGGCAATCCTCATACAATAAGCATATCCTGTATTTATGCTACACTGCAACTTTCAATGCATGGGATTTAAGAGATAGGAAAGAAAACTGAATCCTTCACAAAAGTAATTCAAAGCCCAAAAGAAAGTTTTACATACTTTTGCACAGATGAGCTACAGCAGTAAACAGAAAGGTACTGGATTCAGAAGCTAGATGACAATAATTGAATCACTGGCTTTTGAGGATACTAATGTACCATGTAAAAGAATAGTTAGACCATTAAAAACAAGGTCAGAACCCTTGGAGGACTGGAGTCATGATACAACTATCTAGAGCCTTATGACAGTAATTATAACTGGGTAAGAGGTTATTTCTAGAAATATAAGAAAAGGCAAAATGTTAAATGTTACAGTTGTAGAAGGCAAGGTCACATAAAAAAAGACTTAAAAAGGTATTTTCAGACAGAGTACCTTTATTAATAATCAAAAAGAATGCCTCTCCCTTCTAGAATATGCGGACAGTGTGGCAAAGGGAGGCCTTGACTAATGAATGCAGGTCAACAAGTAACAGACACTGTAACTTTCTCCCTTCAGGAAATGCTCAAGGGGGCTTTCAAAAGCTCCCATATCAAATCCAATTCAATGTTACCCTGCCATCATGGAAGAAAGACTTTCCAAAAACAATTAAAGAAATTACAACCTATTCTAAAAAGACATACTACACTGAATCCTACAAAACCTACAGAAAAGGAAAAAAGCTCAAGAAAAAGTAAAAAGTGAGTATTTTGGCAAGCTTCTATTAATGAACAAAGACCAAAGTTAGAAGTATGAATAAATGATGTTATTATTGAAGGTTTATGGGACACAGGGGCAGATGTAGCAATAATTTAACTAGTGTCTTGGCATTGAAATTGACTCCTTCAGGAGGTAAATGTTCATTTTGGGGGGATTGAGTTATTATCTTAGGTAAAACAGTGCAATGTGGCTTGAGTGTATAGGACCAGAGGACAGAGAGGAATATTAAAGCCATATATGGCTAACATTGCTATAAATTTATGGGGAAAAGATTTACTACAACAATGGAATATATAGAGTAATTTTCCTCTAAACACAGAAATAAAACCTAAACTAACACCTTTCTAGGACAAACATTAGAAAATATTATGAGAAACAGTCACAAACCATTCAGATTGTTCAGAAACAAAGCACAACAGAAACTGATCTTTCAGAAACCCAGAGCTCTACCTTTAAAATGGCTAACAGATAAGTCTATATGGTTTCATCAATGACCTTTAATAAAAGAGAAATTGCAGGACTTAGAGCAGCTGGTGCATGAGCAGTTAATGCTCAGCATATAGAGGAATCAACCAGCCCTTGGAATTCTTCTGTATTTGTTATTAAAAGGAAATATGGAAAGTGGAGAATGGTAACAGATTTAAGGGTGATAAACAAGGTGATCTAGCCAATGGGCTCTCTAAAGTCTGGAATTCCTTTGCCTTCTCTGTTACCTAAACAATGGCCTATTGTAGTTATCAATTTAAAGGATTGTTTCTTTACAATACCACTACAAGAACAAAACAAAGAAAATATTGCATTTATAGTACCCACTTATAATAATTCTAAGCCTGTAAAGAGATCAATGGAGGGTCCTCCATGAAGAAATGCTGAATAGCCCCACTCTGTACCAATATTTTATACAAAAGCCAGTAAAACAAATACATAACAAATTCCCACAATCTATAATTTATCATTACATGATCAACATCTTGTTGGCTGATTCAAATACCTTAGAAAGAATGTTAGAAGAAGTGAAAAAAAAATTTCCTGCTTGAGGTTTACAAATTGTCAGGGGGGAAAAATACAAAGAGGAAATTCAGTTAGTAATTTAGGTTACAAAATAGGTTACCAGAAATTAAACCGAAAAAGGTTCAAATCAAGAGAGATAGATTGAACACATTTAATGATTTTCAAAGATTACTAGGAGACATTGCTGTTTTACAACCCACTTTTGGAATAAAAAATGATGAACTTGATGATTTGTTCAAAACCTTAAACGATAACAAGAATTTAGTCCGAGAGAATTGTCACCTGAAGCTAGAGAGAATTTGCTTTGGTTGAATAGAATTTACAGGATGCACATGTGGATCGTGTGGATCCAGACCTATATTATGTTCTTGTTATCTTGCACTCTAAGCTCTCTCCTACAGGAAGTTTTATGCAAAGGGAAAATGTTATATTGTAATTGATATTTCTGCCTTATAAACTGAGTAAGAAATTAAAGACATATGTGGAAAAAAATTCTGAATTAATTTTTAAAGGAAAATTAGGACTTTGTCAATAGACAGGAATAGACCGAGTAAAAATTTTTATACCTTTACTTAATAAAGAAATTGACCAATTAATGGCAGAAAGTGAACCTTGGCAAAGAGCCTGCAGTAATTTTTTGAGAGATATTAACAACAAATATTCCCAAAGCAAAAGAATTCGGTTTCTAAAGAAAACACGATTCTTCCTCATGTTGTATGGGATGAACCAATTTCTAGAGCCCCTGCATTTTATACCGAATGCAAACAAATCAGGAAAAACAGGTTACAAATCAGAAAATATAAGAAAAGTGACTCAAAGCCCTTGTAATTCTGTTCAAAAGTCAGAATTGTATGCTAGTGTGGTGGTTTAATGGATTTTACCAAACCTCTTAATATAGTCACTGACTCTGGTATGCAGAAAGAATTGTTTAAGTCATTGAAACTGATGATTTTATTAACAATGTGTCAGAATTAACTTCATTATTTATTCTATTATTATCTTTTTTGCACAAAGAAATGGCCTAAGTACCCTTTAGATAATCAAAAATAGCTGCCTAATGGCTCTCTGGACCCAGATATTTTATGGGAGCTAATTTTTACATGTGTACAAGCAGATGGAAACAATTTTCCCTTATCTCTTTCTATATCTCAGCTCTAAACCTTCTTTTCTGACTTTCTGTTTTCTACCATCTGTTTCTAACCACATGACCAGATCCTTCTCTGGAACATTCATCTTTTAGATCTCAACTCTCACTTGCAACTCATCCAACTTCTTCCTTTCCATGAGCTCCAAACCTGGAGCCTACATTTATCCCACCAGTCACTTATTCTTGTACTCCTAAGAATCTCCTTCTGTGGGAAGTGGCTCGATTAGATAGAATAGTGAAAGTTTATTCTCATTTTCTCTGTCAGAACTTTTAGGTGGGAAAATTTTGGCTCTTGAGCAAAGGCAAGTTTGGGAAAAAGACTAGAATTCATGCAGATGAGGTTTATCAGACAAATGTAGCACACCCCCCAGGAGCTTTGGCTCTCCCATATGTAGACCCCTACTGGGTAGTCATAATGGTATCAGGGTGGTCCATCTCCTTTCTCATGGACACTAGTGCTGCATACTTGATCCTAGAGTTTTGGGGTTCTATCTCTCTAGTCTTTCCATTGTCAGAGTGGGAGACAAATAATTCCTGCCTAATCAGGTGTCAGCACTTAATTGCATTTTAGAGATATCCCTATCACCTGCACATTGTTGGTCATGCCAACCTGCCTCATACCCCTTATGGGAAGAGATTTTGTAATTGAAATAGTAGCTTTCATTTTTTTTAGTCATCACATTCGCCTGAATTCAGCTGCTCCAACTGCTCCCTTGCTTCTCTTGCTATCTGCTTAGCCTGTCTGTAGTCGGAGTTTTACTTACAAGGCACCAGTCCAAGATTTAAATATTTATTAGAATATAAATCAACACTCACTGTATTAGTAACAGCTTATAGTGGCACCTGAATAATGACTGGCTTATCCAAGCGATGGACGAGCGATGGATGGATGCTTCATTCCGATTCAGTCTCTCCAACAACCAGGAGCCAGGAACCAGGAAGACAGCCTCCTTGTGTCCCAGCAGCCACTTATCAATGGGGTTGGCCACACTCCCTCCAGGTTGGCCACACCCCTTCCAGGGTCCTGGGCTCCTGGATAAGCTTCTTCTGACCTTATCAGCTGATACCTTAATCCTGCCACATCTCCCCCTTTTGTCTAACTAAGAAGGTTCTATACTAAGACTACGTACCATAGGAATTATTATGAGTTAGTAACCATAAATACCTTTTCTTCAACCCCTTCAAGACCTGAGAAGGAAGATATATCACTTGAAAGTCAGAAGTACATTGAAGGTGGCTTCCAAAATTTGGGAGAGGACAGCAACACAGCTACCTGGACAATCACCTCTGTTTTTATGCACTGTTGAAGCATCTATCATATTGGCTACAGGCCTATGGTATCTGACAGATATTCTCACAAGCAGGGCAATTTTGGAGGGACTGTCTTATCCTGTCCAGGCAGGTTTCGTCAGTCTCCATCCATTAACTTGTTCATCCAGCTTGGACACCATGTGTGTACTGTCAGCAATCAAGGTAAGGACAGTTCCTTACTCAACTGGCTATTCTCTGCCAAAAGGACAAACTCCAATGGAGTATCCTCAATGCTCATACCATCTTGGGAAAGGAGCAGTGACACCAGGAGTCATCATGCCTCTCATGGCCGAATTTCAAATGTTAAATGCCATATTCTCTGGGTCAATGAAATGGTTGAAGATTTCTGTCTATCTATGATATTCTAACCTGTATCTGAGATGACTGGGATATGGTACCTTAAGTAATGTTGATTGTAGTTTTTATCGTCTTAAGGAATAAATCCTGTACTAAAAATTAGAATACTTATATAAGGGATGTATAATCTCTGAACAATGACTTTTAGTATGACAATCAAACATTATCCAGGGGTATATTACTATGTAAAGTGGCCACAGCATTTTAGACATGTATATACATATATATCATTTAAGCAGAGGCATATAAAACATCTTGTGCATATATCATAACTAGAGCAATCATACATTATATCTAGTACAGTTAAATGAAGGTAATAATTGCATAGTGTACATGACAATGATGTGCAAATACTTTAAACAGAGATAGAAGCACATATAAAATATAGCAATTACAGATTCAATTTTACATAATACTTACAGATTCAGATTTATATCAAAGTACAAGTTGCTTTGGTTATATAAAACTATTTCAGATTAAACTTTGTACCAATGTACAAATTATCACAATTAAACATATAAAATGATTTCATATTTGTATCAATATACAAATACCTATGCCAATGCAAATTGTCTTTAACTTAGCCCATACATTCAGCTAAAATGGTGTATAGGTAAGCAGAACAATCTACCATTATCTATCGTATCTATCCCCCTTCTCTTCTTCCAAAGAGATCTTTGATGCTATATTATAGTTCTGTCCTCCACCCAATTTTCACTTAAAACTATTCTAACAGAATAAGAATTACCCACAACCCTCAGAACACAAAACTTATTTGGAAAGGGGGCATAGTCTTTCATAAGGTTGCTTCCTGCTGACTTAAGGGCAATGGCATCTCTTTGGGATCCTATAAAAGCTAAAATAATGGTTAGATCTTAATGGACTGACTATATACATTCATAACCATTCTTAGAATAGTGGTTAACTCCATCTGGAACTCTAATTAGAAGTGGGATCTGGAGGATAATCATAGAGACCTATCTTGCAGCCATTTTTGAATAGTCTATTTTCTGAAAACAATCATTGATTGGTGCACACCAGGTTCTTGATTTTTCTATTTTTGCCTCTGTCTGTCTGTCTACTTGTCTCTTACTCTCTCTCCCTCATACTCTCCCTTTTATTCTTGTTTTACTAGTAGGAGTTGCTGCGTTGGGGGCCCCATCTTGGTTCCAGATTCTTTGTAAATAGCTGATAGGAGGAAATGTTATTTACAATGGAAAACTTCAGCATTGTTGATACTCAAAAAAGATATTCATATCTTCCATGACTTCAGGATATTGTATGCAGACAGGATGATTGAAAGGTACAGAAACAGAGAGAAATGAGGTTTAAGATGAAATCACAATAATATTGGTCCCTAAATATTCTGTCTTCTGTCTCACACAAGGTGGCTTTTCTGATATGAGACAGAATACTTCACATTTTCTTTACCAATATGCTTGGGTTTAGAGAGGGAGAAAGCCACTTTCTCCCAATCCAAATCCAGCCCTATTAATAGTCAAATCAGGACCACTTTTTTTTTTTTTGAGGTGTAGATGCAAGATGCAAAGCAGTAAATATTGAGAGATTACCCAGTAGTGCATATGTGTATTAGTTGGTCTCCTAGTCTGTCATGTACATTCCTTAATCATCAGTCTGTCTTCTATTGCAGGTGAGTAATTAGTCAATGTCTTAAAAATAGTTGTATCTGTTTTCCTGTAAAGATGAAATTGAGACCCTGCCCCAGGTTTGTTAAATGTGTTTTACTTACCATGTATCCATTTGTCATAACAGGGGTGAGCAATTACTTCTCCTCTTCAGGAAGGGACTCCTTTTCTAAGCGGACTTTTATTAGTTTTGTCGGTACCCATATCTTTTCTTTCCCTGTTGAAACAAAAGTGAAACCCCTACCCCATCGAAGCACATATCCTGGCTTCCACTCTGAAGTCAACACATCTTTGAAGTAAATGGGTTGATTTAACTCAGAGGATTTCTTTATCACCCAGTGTCTCTCAGCAGCTGATGTTCCCTTTTCATCAGCTTTAAGAAAATTTAAAGTCAATAAGGCACTGTGCAACCTCTCCCTGGGTTTTCTCATTTCTTTCTTTTGTTTATAAAGCATCTCTTTCAACATGTGGTGAGATCTTTCCACAACTCCCTGTCCTGTGGGATTGTGTGGTATCCCCATAATATACTTTATATTATAGTATCCAAAAATTATCTTCATTTTTCGGGAAACGTAAGCTGGAGCATTGTCAGTCTTAATCTGAATGGGAATTCCCATTATGGCCATGGCTGCCAAAAGGTGAGTTAGTACAGCATCAGCATTTTCAGAACTCAGAGCAGTTGCCCATTGCATTCCAGAGTAAGTATCGATAGTATGATGTACATATTTCATCTTTCCGAATTCTGGGAAGTGAAACACATCCATTTTCCAGATCTCATTTCTCTGTATACCTTTAGGATTACTTCCATCAGGTAAAGACGGTTGGTTATAGAAAGAGCAAGTGTTGCAATTCCTTACTACTTCATTTGCTTCATTCTAAGTGATGTAAAAACTCTTCTTTAGTCCTTTGCTGTTAACATGATGTTTCTCATGAAATTCTGTGGCCTCTAGCACGTTTCCTATCAGCAACCGATCTATTTCATCATTACCCTGAGCTAGAGGGCCTGGGAGACACGTGTGTGCCCTGATATGTGTTATGTACATGAGATGTATCCTACCTCTGATAATATCCTGTAGTTGTATGAATAGTAAGGTCAAGTCTGTATCATCAGGAATGATGTCAGCAGTTTCCATACGTAAAACAACTCTTTCTGCATATTGAGAGTCAGTAATTACATTGAGAGGCTCTGTGAAATCCAACAACACCATAATAATTGCATATAGTTCTGACTTCTGGACAGAGTTATAAGGGCTCTGAGCCACCTTAATTAAGTCTTCAGACTTGTAGCCAGCCTTTCCTAAATTGTTCACATCAGTATAAAAGGTAAGGGCTCCAGAAATGGGTTTATCCTGTACCACATGAGGAAAGATCCAATTAGTTTCCTTTATGAATTGAATTCTCTTGTTTTGAGGATATTTATTATTAATCTCTCCTAAAAAGTCACTACAAGCCTTTTGCCAAAGTTCACTGTCTGCCCATAATCGTTCACTTTCTTCATTAGTCAAAGGCACAACAATTTCTGCAGGGTCCTTTCCAGTCAATTGGCAAAGTCTTAATTTACCTTTATAAATCAGATCAGAAATTTTTTCGATATATGTCTTCATCTTCTTGCTTGGCCTATATGGCAGAAATATCCATTCTAATATAATGATTTTTCTTTGCATTAAGATTCCTGTTGGAGATTGTCTAGAGAGTAAAATAACAAGTATGCAATCCAGGTCTGGATCCACACGATCCACATGTGCTTCTTGAAGTTTCTTTTCCACCAACTCTAATTCTCTCTCAGCCTCATCAGATAATTCTCTTAGACTATTTAAATCCTTGTCACTGTCCAAAGTCTTGAACAAATTAACTAGCTCATAGTTTTTTATACCAATCATGGGCCGTATATGAGCAATATCTCCTAGTAACTTTTGAAAATCATTAAGAGTCTTCAATTTATCTCTATTTAATTTTACCTTTTGTGGCCTAATTTTTTGTAAACCTATTTTATATCATAAATAATTGATAGAATCTCCCCTCTGTACTTTTTCTGGAGCAATTTGTAGTCCCCAATCAGGCAATATTTTCTTTAGTTCTTCAAACAATGTTTCTAATTCTTTGGGTTTGGGTCTGCCAACAAAATATCATCCAATTAATGGTAAATGATAGATTGAGGGAAGCGCTTGCACAGTATTTCTAGTGGTTGTTGTACAAAATATTGGCATAAGGTGGGACTATTCACATTCCTTGGGGAAGGACTCTCCATTGGTACCTCTTAGCTGGCCCTGAATTCTTAAGAGTAGGCACTGTGAAAGCAAATTTCTCTTTGTCCTGTTCCTGTAAAGGTATGTTTTTAAAAAAAAAAAAAAAAAAAAAAAAAAAAAAAAAAAAAAAAAAAAAAAAAAAAAAAAACAATCCTTCAAATCAATAACTGCAATAGGCCATCCTTTAGGTAGCAGAGAAGGCAGAGGAATACCAGATTGTAAGGAACCCATAGGTTGAATCACCTTATTAATTGTTCTTAAATCTGTCACCATCCTCCATTTTCCAGATTTTTTTCTTGACAACAAACACAGGAGAATTCCATGTACTGGTTGATTCTTTGATATGCTGAGCCTGTAACTGCTCCTGTACTAACTGTTCCAAAGCCTGAAGTTTTTCTCTCGTCAAAGGTCATTGTTGAACCCAAATAGGCTTCTGTGGTTATTGGGCAATTCTTTTGTACAACCTGAATGGCTGTTGAATTTTCTCCATAGTACCTTAAAGCATCATTTTTGGAAACATAATAGAGTCTCCGGTTGATATCAGAACCAGGAGGGATTTTAATCTGGGTATTCCATTGCATTAGAAGGTTGCAACCCCACAGATTCACTGCTATGTCAGCCATATATGACTTCAACCGTCCTTTCTGACCTTCTGGTCCTATGCATTCAAGCCATCTAACACTCTGTTTCACCTGAGATATTGTTCCAATACCCAGAAACTTGATATCTACTGCCCGTAAAGGCCATTTTGGATTCTATGATTGTGGGGTTATGATCGAAACATCAGCCCCTGTGTCAATTAAACCCTGGATATAAATATTATCTACCCGTATTTTCAATTTTAGTCTTTGTTCATTTATTGAAGTCTGCCAAAATATTTGTTTTGTGATTCTTTTTGGAATTTCTGAATTTTCTATTGAATTTATGTTATTATCTGATACCATATGATCTTATATATCAGGTTTTGGATTCTCTATTTGTCCTGAGAATGCTGGTCTTCTACTATGACCAGATATGATCTAACCATCCTTGAATTTGGAGTCTGATTTTTGGGGGCTTCCTGGGGGAAGCCCCGAAAGCCATTTCCCAATGGTAGAGGGTTGCCTTATTTATCCCTGGTAGATCTACATTCATTGGTCCAATGCTGTCCCTTGCAACACCTTCTGCATAATCCAGAAGGCAATGGCCTTCTGTTCAAATTAAACCTAGATCAGGTATTATTTCCAAGAGTACCTTGTGTAGAATTCCATCTTATATGGCCTTGTTTACCACAGTTGAAACAAGTGATGCCTTGTTTCCTCACCCTAACATTAGCAACAGCTTGACCTACCCAATTCTCCTCGTTGCCATGGAGAGGTTCAGCAATGATTCAGCCATTGCGTCAATTCAGGTGTAATTACGTCGTTCAGTCCACAGGCCTCACAGTAGTGTTCAATGCCCTGCCCACTCTATGACAGATGCAGAGACTCTCAGCAGCAGGATGATACCTACAGACCCTACGGGGTTTTGACCTGCCCCAGCAGGCAGAATACAATCCTTGGAAAAAGCAAATTCTCACAAATTAAGACAGGATGTTAATCACAAAATAGAAGGGTTTTTGCTTCCTTTGTTCACTTGAGTGAGTAATTTACAGTTACCTGGGTCACAATCAGCTACCATGTGGCTGGGGGGAGGGGTGTGTGTGCACTTTAAACTCCACTACTAGGGCTATATGGGCAGAGCCAAGTGGAAGATGGTCCACTCCTCCTGAGCACTGCACTGGCAGGCCAGGCAGGTGCGTGCTGTTCGTGCTGGTTTTGTGGGCTGAAAACCGAGTGCTGCAGCGGGCTCAAAGTGGAGCCAGGTGCTGTGGCAGGCTGGTAAGTTGAAAACCGCACCTGCGCACTGAGCCGAAAACTCGTGCTTGCGCACTGGGCTGAAAACTCACGTTGACACACTGAGCAACAATCTAGGGCTTGCACACTGAGCTGAAAACCTGCGTTTGCACACTGGAACAATGGGCTGGAAACCATGCCCAGCTAGCAAGAGGGAGCTTTAAGCCCACGTGAATAGTCTGTATATCCCCTGCCCTCTTATAGTTTAGGGCACAGGGCCGAGGATGTTGGGTGCCAGATGTAGCCGGAATTTTACTTACCAGGCACCAGTCCAAGATAAATATTTATTAGAATATAAATCAACACTCACGATATTAGTAACAGCTTATAGTGGTACCTGAACAAGGACTGGTGTATCCAAGTGATGGATGAGTGATGGACGGACGATGGATTCCAATTCTGTCTCTCCAATAGCCAGTCGCCAGGAACCAGGAAGAGAGCCTCCTTGTGTCCCAACAGCCACTTATCAATGGGGTTGGCCACACACCCTCCAGGTTGGCCACACCCCCTCCAGGGTCCTGGGCTCCTGGATAAGCTTCTTCTGACCTTATCGGCTGACACCTTAATCCCACCACACCTGTCAGTGCCAGGCACCCCTCCATACCCTCTTCCACCCTCCCAGGTTGACCCCTAAGTGTGGGACTTCAGAATCTTTTTTTCACTAGACAGATTTCCCAAAAATTTCCCATAGGAGTTTCCATTCTAGCCTGCTTCCCAGACTCAAGTTGAAACAGTCACCAGAAACAAAAAGCTCCGGGGTATTTTACCTCACCCTTCCCCTCCTCCACAGACTAACCCTCAAGAACCTACTTCTAGAGAATGGAAAATCCCAGGAGCCGTTTTACCATCAGAAAACAGTTGACTGCCACCTCCTGAGGCCAAGAGAAAAGGAACCAGGAGCCATTTTTAGAGCCAATACAGGTAAAACAGACTGTTTCCCTTCCAACCCCCAGAACTAAACAAAGGAACCAGAAGCCATTTAACCATTTTAACCTTAGCAATGGCTAAGCAAAAACAGAAGACATTTTAACCTCTTCCTATCCCCAGACCCAGCAAAGACTCATGAACTTTATTGTGCAGCTGGAGTCCCCTAGAAGGAAGAGACACAAAACAGCTATCTTAAGGTTTATTTGAAGTGTAGACAAATTCTAATGTAGGTTGTATATGTCCCAATTTCAAACATTCTTTCTCTCCCTCTTTTTCCTCTTAATCTGATATCCAGACTCTATAAATAGCAGAATACCCTCACTATATGTGTCACTGGCCAACATTCTCTTACTTAGTTTTTTCCAAGCTCCAGAAAATCAGAATTCATCATCCCGTGCCTTAAACTCACGGGACTGCAGGAAATGAGCTGCAAACTCAGCAGACTGATTACCAGAAGATGACATTTCTCACCTTTTGAAGAGACAAACTTTGCCCTTAAGCCATCTTTAAGCAGCCTTGAGAGAGCCTTCAACCCTGTTCTGACTCAATCCATTTTCCCCTGCCCTCCCCTCACATAAACCTGGCTTTCTTCTTATAATAAACATAAGGGTGAGAGGTAAGGTTCCCAGCACATAGCAGATAAATGGTAAACCCAACATGACACTGGGTGAGAAAAGAATTCCTCACAAGTAGTGGCCATGTGGTAAACCCACCAGAGCACTGGCAAAACACAACATGCATGGAGGGCAAGTCCCTACATGTGGCTACATAAATCCATGCCCACCTGCTCTATTTAAAGGAGTCACCAATGTCTCTCTCTTCCTCTTCTGCTAATCTCCTTCATACCTGCTTGGCAACTCCCCTGAATAAACTTTAATGTGGCATCTAGCAATATGTGTGTCTGATCTTATGCATGAAACCAACAATGTGCTATGTTGGGAAAGGAGTTTTGTTTTTGTTTCCATGGGTAAAGAAAAGTTATGGATACCATCAAAATTAATAAAGACTCTATTTGAGCTGGAGAAACTTCATAAAAATAAGAACTGATGGTTCATCCAAGTATATTAGAATTCTTCAAGTTGTAAGAAAAAACAAAGTGTTAGGGGAGGGTTTTTTTTTTTTTTTGACTTTACAAAACACCAGAAATACCCATCTTCTAGAAGTTAAAAGACCTTGGACACCTAGACATTGAAATCAGAAAGGAGGCTATGAGCAAAAGAATATCAAACCTATTGGTACCAAATAGTCAACAGGGTAAAATCTCATTGCTTAACCTCTATATATCTTTATTTGTAAGAGAAGTTGAAGTCCCAGTTTAATTATAATTTAAAGCTGGCTTTACAGTTTGTGTGTGGCTCTCTCTTTCTCAAAACCCAAGAATACTTGTTAAACAAAAAGACAAAAATCTCTGCATTGTATCAGAAGAACCACCTTATATGGATAAGAAGAATAACTAAAAATAAATGACTCATCTATTGTTACTATGCTGAATAAATACTTATATTAAAATCTATAAGATTATGTATGTGTATACACACATATATTTTAAACTCTTTGTTGTGATATTGATGTTCATATAAAATACTAATTAATTATAGAAAAGATGCTTTGTTTAGCTTCCTGTACATTGTGTTGGGTTTTAGTCTCTTATCGTTTTTTTTTTTTCAGTGATCCGTGACGATGCCTAATTGTGAACTTTAGGTGTCCAAAAGGAAGATGGGGCCCCACAATGATGACTTCACATGGACTACAACAAAACCACTAGACTGACAAACACCAGACATTGGATTACAAACTGCTCAAGACAATTTCGAGGCAGCTCACTGAGATGAACCAGCTTCACAGACTACTTTAGATAAGCCATGAGACAAGCCATGCGCTTTCCTGTTGTCCAGAGACAGGACAACAAATGACACAGCTACTTATTTCAGGACCTGACAATAAACAAAATTTTTCTTTTCAGGATCTCATGAAGATGCTGTCACTCTCTAGACAGCAGGAAGTAAACTTAAGAACATGCACCCACATTTCCAAGAGCTGTAGTGAGTAGTTTTTGGTCTTTCGGTGCATTATAGATTGTTGTCGTTGTTTAGGTTAATTGGTTAAAAATTGTTACTAGTCATGGTTAGAAAAAGCTAAACATGATATATTCGATTCAAGGATATTATTTAAAAAACAAAGAACAAAGAAAAAAGGGATACAGGTATGGTAGGATATAAAGGTAGGTTATTGAATCTACTTTTAAAAAGCAACTACTTATAGTAATAAGTTTCTGGTCCAGACTTTCTGCCCTAGCCTCATGTCCAGAACTCTGAGATCCACAGTCCCATAGTCCCACTGAAACACACAGATGCTTGTATTGATTGTACACTGATTGATATAGGGCCCAGGCATATATCTTGCCAACTCTTTACCCTTAAACTAACCCATGATTCCTGTTCCGCCATTTGACTCAGTACCTTTTCTCAGAGTAGCAGAGGTGTCCTCTGCATGTGCTTCTCTGGTGTGTCTGTAATATCTCTGCTCTGTCCTTCCTGTTCCCAGAGTTTTCCCTGTCTGGTAGCTCCAGTCACACTTTCTGTCTGCCTTTGGCCAATCAACATCTTTATGAAACCAGTAGACAGGACAATTACTTACAAGTAACAACATAATTCCACTACAACTACTAGCTTCAAATATTTTATTCTGAATTGGATTTCTTGTATACAAATTGTGTATATTGATATAAAGTTGAGATTAATTTTGTTACTTTACATATATCTCTATGCTTGTTTAAGGTATTATACAGTTCATCTAACAATGTAATACAAATTGCTAGTCCATGAAAGTTATTAATACCAATTAATTAAAATATACAGAAATGCAAGTTAGTAGTTAGACATCACAATCAAAGATATAGTCATATTACATATGTTTTCAAGATCAGATATATTTTAGATAAACTGGTCTTCTTCAAACACTTCAGAGATCCATAGAATATGGCATTTAAGATTTTTAATAACGTAGATTCTTATTTTTTTATGACAATGGAACACCTGATCCTGGCAGCACCAATCTACTTCAGAGAAGATTATGGACACAAAAGAAACTCCATATGAAGGTGACCTTCTATGTGACAAAAGTTAGCCACTGGGTAAGAAAGTACTCTTGCCTTGAAGGCTGACAGTTTGATGTTCAAAATGGACAAGTCGGAGACACCCACAAAAAGAACTACAGAACCTTGCTAAGACAAAGTAGGAAGGTCTTTGAAAATATCCTGCCTCACAGAGAGGTCTATCAAACAGGTTAGGCCTACAGGCCAAAGATGGATGCTGCAAAGATACAGAAGAACCCTGAGTGACTCTCTAGGCAGCCAGTTGTTTCATTTCTTAAATTTCTTTGGAAGTTGCTTGTTTGCCCGTGCTGTGCTGTTTTCTTAGTTAATATTTTCTTTTCGGGTCTCTGAAGGAGTTGAAGATGAGATAGTTATAGTTATAGTTTTCTAGTAACAGTTTTGGTAAAGAAATTTAGAAGTTAAAGTGTATAAGTTTGTGAGACATCAAAAGATAGTTTTTCATTATTAATATAAGCTAGACAGAAAATGAATTAGATATAATAATTTAGACTCACCAAAATCAGGTAAATAATGGAATATTTTGTTTGAATTTGTCAATAGTTAATGGACTGGATATTACTCATGTAATTATTGTTTGTATATTTTATATAATTATTTTACCTATTGTATATGGTTTTTCTTATGTTAGTTATAATCTTCTCTTTTATTTTTACACGGAAGGGGCTATGTGGTGATACATTATATATTTATTAAAACCAGTCTGGAATTATAGAGAACAGATCTACCCACAGTCAATTAAGGCTCAGAAAGTGGTAATTGAAGCCTTTCATACCAGTACAGGGAAAGGCAGAGAGTGGTGATAGATGATAGACTGGGAGGGGTGGCCTATGACTTTAATACCTTAATTCCAGAGCCAGAGATCTTTCTGTGTTCCTGTGAGTTCAAGGCTAAGTACCAAGTAGTAATAGCTCATACTTTAATCTTAACCTGTATGTGAAATAACTCTTCAAAGCAGGTATTTAAATCAAGCTTAGAAAGACAGATTATTCTGTAGAAGCACTGAGGAGTGAGGCTGAGGAAGCTGGAAGATAACTGGGTGAGATTTGACTGTGGTTTGTTTCCTTTCTATGATATTCCAGCTTTTCCTATCTGGCTCTGAATTTTATTTAATACAACTATAATTCATGCTACAATTATTCAAGATAAAATTATATTTTTACTTTAGTCTGTATTTAAGCTACAGTGTAAAATTCATAATGTTTCCCATAGATCAAAGTTCATCTTAAAAACTGTTCAGATTATTTTTGTTCTTTTGAGTTTCTTATTTAAGAAATCTTATGAGAAATCCATTATTAGAATATGGAGATCATTATTTTTACTAAATGGGAGTTTTTGCTATGTACACAATAAATTGTAATTATGAAGAATTGAAAAATAATCATTTTTGCTAATTTGATTAACGATGCATTGACAGCATTATTTCTTTATTTAAAAAGTGGAACCAAAATAAATACAAATTTGTACTTTTCTTTATTATCATTAACGTTTTGTTAATATGTATGATCTACAGTTTTGTGGAATACACAGAAATTGGTAAATTAGAGTTTGTGTTCTAGCTCTTTAGCTAATGTTTCCCTAGAGTAGACACTGGTTTAATTCTACTGCTCATGCTTTCTCTGAAGTGTACGAGATTTTAAATCATTCCATTATAAATATTCTATTGGTTCAGATATGGAAAAATCTACAAGTATACTAAGGCAAGTGGCTCTTGAGTACACAAAGTGTTAGCATTCTTATAGTGATGCTTTGTAGCTGTAGGTGTAAGTTATAAATCACTTTATGTTTGGTTATTTCCTGTTTGCTGTTTCTTATCAAATAATTTACCTCTGTCTTTCTATTTATGTAATCCCTCTTCCTTCTGTTTATTAAAATCTCTCACTGGATAATTTTAAAATATGAATAGTACTTTGAATAGAAATGTGTAGCCCTATGAATGGCTCATATTCCTGTAACTTATGAATGAAACCTTCTATTACTTTTCCTGTTCTAAATGTGATTGGAGGCCAGACTGTGACTACAGAAAACTCTCTCTAGAGAACCTAATAAAAGGTGAGGTGGATTTTCTAATGCTCAGAACCAAAACTTTAGATTATTCTTTTCTTTTCTGTTTTCCTTTCTCTTATGCCATACTTCTGAATCCAGTCGTATTATTTTCTGTGGAATCAGATTTTTTTTTTTTCAGGAAACTTGTCAAATATTTTTTTTCAAAGACATGTTCTATTTCTTGAGAAAAATTGAAAACTTCAAGGCACATGTTTTCCAATATTGAAAGAGCCATCCCTGCATTTGTGGAAGGCAGAAGTTATGATTCATAACACTAGGGTTTTGGAAGTTTGCTTCCCTAAGGCTGACCTTTTTCAGTTACTGTTATTTGAGGCATGTCTCAAATATAATACACAGACTTATTTGAAAATCTTTGCTTTTTTTCAATGCTTCAAAAACAATGCTGAGAAAATGCATCTTTCTGAAGCACATGATACACAATGTCATCCAAAGAGGAAAAATATATTTTACATCAACAATTGCTTGAATAAAATTAAGTGGTTGTATTATTAAAATAATACTATATTTGCAATGAATAATTTTTGAATTTTGTAAAAGTATAAACCATAAGCTTATATTTGAACACTTCAAATGTATAAATTATGAATTTCATTTGGTAGTTTTCATGTTTATTTGCTTATGTGAAATGCTATGCACTCAAAATATACACAATTTATTCCATTTTCTCTCATCCATCAAGATAGTGATAGATTGATGGATTTCTTTTTATGTAGTCTTACACTGTGAAGTCCAGATTGTTCTTAAATTCCAGATCACCCTGCCTCAAACTCTTACATGCTGGCATGTGTCACTAGGCCTGCTGTCATTTAACTTTAAATATAAATTTCTTGGAATACATTCAGTAATATCCCTAGCATATCATAAATACAATCAAGGAAGTGGTGCATTGACAATTCTGTAAGGCATATCATTCAATATATAACTATTTTTCTTTTTAAACATGGTATCAACACAAAACCACAACTATTACTCTAGAAGAGACAAGAAATAACTTATTTAAGAGCCAAATATTAGTGGAAATACAGATTTATGCTACCTCAATTTCCATGAAAAACAGTTTCATGAAGTAATTTATTATAGTAACAGAAAATAAAAGCTAAGACATTTTTCAAATGTGTTGTGGGAATCTAAGAGAGGTGGTTATAGTGAAATGAACAGAAAGATGCCGTAGGTTCAGAATCTGTCACAGCATTGTCAGCCTTTCAATTATGAGACATGTGGATTCTGTTCAGTTAATGCATTCCAAGGGTGCTTAACTGTTGGATGCAGACTGTTAGGTCTGAGACAGAGGTGAACAAAATATTGCTACTTAAGGCCTAAAAACATCCAAGATAATTGCAATTTGGATCAGAAACATCCCCAAATCTCCACAATTTCTGAATTTCTGATCAGTTAAAGGGCTATGCAGAAGGTCTCAAGTGTAGTTATTTTCTTTTGAATGTTAATTCAACATGATGGGGGGTTGTGAGCAATAATTAATTGAATAAAGAGTAACGTTTTGAGATGTCAGAGAAAATACTGAAAGTTCTTTCTCAGGTTACAGAACCATGTTTTTATTTTCTTAAGGATTATGAAAATATTCTCCTTTCTTCCAGATAGTCTTATTATCTTAGAAATCTAAGATATGTTTTATTTCAACCTAAGGTAGTAGAGTAAATATGAACACCACTGTGTAAATTTAATATTGATATTTCTCTGCCAATGTTATATAAGTCTCTAGAATATTTAGCTGGCATGTGCCTTTGGCAATTTACTAAAAGCTTAAAATATCATAGTTTTACTCAAAGCAATGTTTCATCTTATTTCTAATACAGTGACCAAATATTTCATATTGTAGAGGAATAAAGTGGTTTAGAAAATAAAACACTGACTTTGGGCAAATATATCAGTGTATACTTATCAATCCATAAACTGCTTACCCACAGACATGAGGAGTTAGATGTTCATGCCCTGAAAAATGTTAAAGGAGATGATAATATTTCTATTAAGAGAGGAGAAATACTGAACCAAGATCTCGGTTGCTAGCCTACACAGTTGAATCAAAAATTACCTGTTTAAGCAACCTGTTAAATGACCTGCTTAAGTAGAATAACTAAGTTTGATGATGCACGAAAAAGACAAGACATCTAAGATTAATTTCTTAACTTCACATTTTGTGTATGCATAAACAAGCACACACACATATATATACAATCAAACACATAAATATTTTCACACATACAAGGGGAGAGAAAGGTGATATGTACCATGTGCTCACTTACCTACAATTGCAGGCCTTTGGAGGCTGAACCAAGATGTTTATAATTTAAAGCCAGCTTGAATAATTTAGTGAACCCCATTTTTCTACACATACATACATAAACACTTAAAAAATTGTAATAAAACAATTTAAACATATATATATATATATATATATATGGTAATCAAGAAGATGTGAGCCAATTTCTGAACACCATGATGGATAGCTTACAAAATCAGGGGGGAGCAAGTTTGTTTTCCTAGCTTTCAGGGATACTGTACTCACATACCCCCTCCACACACACAGACACGCAAAATAAATAAATAAATAAAAATGCTTGAATTTATTGATTAAAATAGAAAAGCGAAAATTAAAATAACAATAAAACATCACTACTTATTTGATCTAAACAACTTTTTTTTACAATTAATCAAATAAATATGTGTCAAGCTCTCATAACATAAAAATCAGCTTTATATGAAAAAAAGTTGAAGACTTTAAACTTCTGAGAACAGATGGAAACATCAAAAATAATCTTCATGTTATTAGTATGAGTAAGGATTTTAAAAAGAAATCCCCCAATACACATGGATAAAAAAAAAGATAAATAAGATCACATAAATCCAAAAGTTTTAGTTCTAACAAATGAAAAAGCCTACAAAATAAAGAGACAACTTATAGAAAACAACAATTAAAATACCAAATTCTTTTGGGTAACAGAAATATATACAGAATGTTACAATCAGTTCAACTCAATAGCAAACATAATTTAATCTATCTAAATATTATGCAAAATACTGGATGTTCATAAAATATAAAAACACACAGGGCCAATAATTGTATAAAAATTGTAAATATTTCTAATTATTAGAGAAATGCACATTAAACACATTGTGGTGTCATTTTGCCCCAGTAAAATGGCTGTCATCAAAAGACTAACAGCATTGGAAGCCATGTTCAGAAAGGTAACAATTACAGTCCGTTTGGGATGGTAAAATATTAATAAAAATATTTTTAACTACACAAAAATCTTTAAGAATTTTTAATAGAATAGCTATATGATTCTACTTAACAATCCTACTTTTGTCTATAGATCCAAAGATATATGTGTATTTTATAGATATATTTATGATCTAATAAGTAAAACTTGCAACATTACACTGGAAACAACAAGAGTCCTCTCCATTCAACCAGATTCTGTATATCTTTTGTCAGAGTTTAGCTGATTTCCTCCACCATGTAACTTTGTCCACTTCCCCAATCTAGCCTGGATTCTACATTCAGCTCAAGTTCTGACAAGTATTTCTAACTCTTTTTTATTGAATTCTATTATCAAATTCTTCATTTTTATAATTATCTTCAACATTATGTTTGCTATTCTTGAACATTATTAAGAATTTTATTCTCTTGAGGTTCATTCTCTTTAAACTTATGAAATTTCTTTGTGTATTATTTAAATTCCTTGTTTTATTTGTTGATGTTTATGATAATTCTTTAAAGTTCCATGCTTCGGGATTCATCTAGATAAATCTTATTAACAAATATTTCTATAGGACTGGTGGGAAGATTCTGCCTTCATCTCTCATACTGTTTGCATTTTACATTAGGATCTGGGAATATGAATTTCTCTTTTTAGTTCTTTATTTGATACAGGTATGGTACTTAGACAAAACATAAGCACAGGAACCTTAAACTGTATCATGCATCAAACTGACCTAATATATCTACAGAATAATTTACCTAAACACCAAAGTGTCAAAAATAAAAAAGTTATAACTTACATAAGAAAAACCATATAAATAGGCACAATAATTGTATACAATATATACAAACAATGAGTAATGTCCTGCCGATTAACAATTGACAAATTCAAGAAAATGTTCTATTATTTATCCTATTTTGATGAGTCTAAAGGATTGTATGTAATTCACTTTCTATCTAAATTGATTACTGACTAAAAACTATATTTTGATGTCTCTCAAACTTACACATTTTAACTTTCAAGTGAGTTTCTTTTCGAAAACTGTCACTAGACAGTATCTCATCTTCAACTCCCTCCGAGACCAAAGAAGGAAATAATATTAACTAAGTAAACAGTGTGTGCAAGTAAACAACTTCCAAAAACTGTAAAAAAATAAAACAGCTAGATACCTGGACAGTCACCCAAGGTTCTTCTGTATCATTGAAACATCCATCTTCAGCCTACAGTCCCAGAATATATGACAGACTTCTTGGTCAATCAGGATATTCTCAAATACCTTGCTACCTTGTCTTAGCAATGTTTGATAATTCTCTTTTTTGTGTGCATCTTCTGCTTATCCATGTTGAGCATCATACTGTTAGCTTTCAGAGCAAGAGTACATTCTTGCCAAGTGGCTAACATTTGTCACAAGTAAGGTAAACACCAAATGATATTTCTTTTTGTCCATAATCTTCTCCGAAGTAGATTAGGGCTGCCAGGACCAAATGTCTCATTGTCATAAAAATAAAAAACTATGTTATTAAAATAAATAAATAAAATGTTATATTCTGTGGATCTCTGAAGTGTTTAAAAAAGACCAGTTTATCTAAAATATATCTGATTTTGAAAACATATATAATATGGCTATAAGTTTGATTGCAATGTCTAACTAACTTGCATTTCTGGGAAGCTTGTAGTCCAAATCTGATCTTTGTCTGGTGTTTGCCAGCTTAGTGGATTTGTCATAGTCCATGTTAAATCATCATTGTGGGGCCCCTCTTTCTTTTGGATACTTCAAGTTTGCAATTAGGCATTATCAAAGATCACTACATAAAACTGATAAGAGTCTAAAACCCAACACAATGAACAAAAAAATTAATAAAGCATTTTTTGAATTAATTGGTACTTTATAAAAACATTAATATCGTGACAAAAATTTTAATATATATTATATATACAGAATTGTATAAATTTTGATATAAACATTTATTTAGCATAGAATAGTCCCTATTTTTAGTTATTCTTCTATCACATATCAGATAGAAGCTCTTTTGATATGATACAGTGATTTTGCATTTTTCTTTAAATGAAGAGATATAGACATTAAGCATTGAGATTTTACCTGTACACTAGTATACTGGTACCAATATAGCCAATATTCCTCTGCTTATGAATTTTTCTTGATAGCTTTCCTTTCTGCTTTAGACACCTAAATGTCCAAGGTCTTTTAACTTATTCTGCAAAGACAAAAACAAAAACCTTCCCCAACCCTTTGTTTTTCTTACAACTTAAAGAATTGTCATATGGGTGGATGAGCTATCATTTATTATTGTCATGAAATTTCTCTAGTTGAGATTGGATCTTTATTAACTTTGATGATATCCATAGCTTTTCTTCACCTTCTATTCTACTTAGCAGCAAATGAATACTTCCGTAACTTGGAATGCAAAACAAATCTTAAAAAATTACGAAGACCTAAAATGACTCTATTCATCATCCCTTACCATAATGCAATACAAACTAAAATATACTGTAAAAAGTCTTTAGAGTGTACACGAAGTCACAAAAGTTAAACAAAGATAAATGGGTCAAAGACATTAAAAAGGGATTTTTTTAAAAAAAAATTAGAACTAATTAAAATAAAAATATAATACAACAAAACATCTGGGATACATTCTGAGCAGTCTTATGAGAAAAATTTATGACACTAAGTAACTAAAAAAATTGAAAATATCTGGGCAATGTTGACACATCTTTAATCCAAGCACTTGGGACATAAAGGCAGGTGGTTCTCTATGAGTTCAAGGCCAGCCTGGTCTACAAAGTGAGTTCCAGGACAGCTGGGACTATTACACAGAGAAAGTTTATGTTACAAAATGAAAAAAAAAATCAGAAAGAGTGAAAAAGATATAAAATATAATTCAAAAATTTGGAGAAACAAGAATAATAAAACACAATCCCAGTAGATAATAATAAATAAGATACAAATACAAAATCAAGAAATTAAAAACAAAAATTGAGAACCAAAAAAATATCTTCCAAAAATGACTAAAATGCTATTACCACTTTATCGATGCTAAACACATCTGTTTCTTCTGTCACTCAAATGAGAACATCAATTGTAAATTTCATAGCCGTATGACAGAAATACAGCAGAAAATTAAATGTTCAGAGTAAAAACTCAAGATGATGTGTATTGTGGACTGGAAATGTCATGCAGTAAATTATGACACTTTGAAATTCAAAGGATGAAATAGAGATTTTTAGTATGCTACACACTAAACAATTAGCAAAATGATGCCACACTATGATGAATGATATTCTTTCAAAAATGATTTCCCTTGAATCCCAGTCCATG